>VZTU01002612.1:32615-90372 GCA_013400835.1 Zapornia atra | reverse complement strand
TTTTCCTTCCTTTTTGGGTGTTACTGTTCCAACTGACTCTCTGCAGCCCATAGTTACAAAAAGGCTGAACAAGAAAGTAAAAAAAAATGAGAATACCCTTTGGGGAAAGGAATATGCAGTCAATCACCTCAAGGCAATTTAAAGTACAATGGTCTTATGCACTGGCGCAGGTTGAACTGATTTGTTTCATTAATCAAAAGTTATATTCTGTTTGCAAAGAATAATTGACGTTAACAGAGCTATGTTACTTGGGAATCCAATATTAACCTCTCTGTTTAATTATATTGAGTTTTAAAGTCAGAAAATAAGCCTTTGCTTATTCAGTAGCAAAATGTCTCTTTTATTAACAAGAGCAAACCTTTTCTCATGCTATGTAGGACAAATTTTGTATTTTTAGCAATGAAATAAATACCAAGCTATTGTGACTGATTTGATACGGGATAATGTCAGATTCTGAAATGGAGCTGCACTCTGAGGAGATCTTTGTGCACGTTAATGGGGGAGAACCAGAAAGAAAATTTCAAATGTTAGCACAGTATTTTCCCCAAAAAAAGGTGAGGATGAGCAGAGAAAAGAAGGGGTCCAGAATAGGAAGGATGTGTTGGGGAGAGGAATGTATTAAGCACTGTCTGAAAATAGAAAATCAAAGGCAAGAAAAAGAGTTGTATCAATATGTATTTAAAGGAAAATAGGGATGATTAAATTTTTCCCTAATAAGATAAATGCAAAGCACACTTGATCATGATCTAACAACTGCACGTCGTGGCTGCTTATTATCCTGCAGATTTGTTACTTCCAATGCTCTCCCCAGGCATCTGTATTTACCAGTGTTTCTGCAAATGTGCAAGTAGCAGCTCCTTGGGTGAGCTTTGTGGTTTGTTTGCTCAATGCCTAGTGTAATGTGGCTTTGATCTAGGAGGCGTCCATAAGTATTGCTGCAACACACATGGCTGTGGTCTCCTAGTCCGCTCTTTCTGTCTTCCTGATGCTAAGTATTATCTGTCCCCTGGGGGAAATCCTGGGGAAATCAATGGATCTACAAAGGTAATTGCTGAGTTTAACTGAGAAAGCAAAAAGCATCTTTTCCTAAATTTTGTTCTTATTTGAAGATATCTTCTACAACAGAAGTGCCCAGTTTATGTCCTATTTGATCTCTCTGGCCTGCTCAGGTAATGTATTCCTCCCCTTCTTTCCATAGTCTGATTAAATGGATTCTTTTGGTGAAGGTGAGCAACTCTAACCACCATCCCCCTCCTGAGAACTCCTTCCCTCACTGCTTAAGGGACATTCAGCCAGTCCTGCTGGGGTGAAGTGAGCTTAAGAAATGTCCCAGCTGAAAGGAGAGGAGTGATGTACCCCACGTAGGTCTTGGGTGCAATCAGTGGCTAAAATAAAGAGCATGAATTGTTCTTTTGCTTACAGCAGCTGTGTCCTTCCCCTTGTTCTTGGGCAACTTCTGGGTCAGGAGCTGTGTTCTGCAGTTTCCACATGCGTGTGCTTGATTGGGCTTTCCAACCAAGGCTGGTGACCTGGTGGATGTTCAGAAAAGCCACAGCATGCAGGTGCAAGGGTTTCATCGTGGCATGGGAAAGGGGCTGTGGCACTGTCCTTCTTCATGTTCTCAATGGAAAGGACCAGACTAGAATTTAACAGCTTGGTACTGCCACCCTACAGGGACAGTTGTTTTGGGATGACAGTTGGCCTCAGAAATCAGGTGGCTGAGAGAATCTTCTAGCAGGAGAATTGGTCCCAAATGAGTAGGATGGCAGTGTCCCTTCTGCACAGCACTGTAAAACCAGCAAATATTCTGACAACCCTTGCTGTCTACTTAGTCATGGACTCCCACAACAAAGGAAGAACTCTCTCCAATTCTGCTAATCTCTATTACACCCGTTCCCCATTTCCAGCTGCCCATCTTGCCGTGGTCCCCCAGGTTTAAATTCTCCTGAATAAACGTGCCCTTTCCACCTGAGTTTGCTTGTTTGCTCTTTGACCCGGCTGTTTTGTAGTAAGTTTTGTAGCCAAAAACTCTTAACTACTTTTTGTTTCTCCTCTTCACAGACCATGTCATCCAGAAAAACCAATGCTTGCTCTTTCTAACTGCAACAGTTGTGTTGCACTGGCAGAACTCATTTTGCCTGGAAGTGCTGGTAGTGCCTTGCTTTTCATGCTATTGCCTTGCATTTTTCCAGTACCGCAGATGTTTTTACAGAAAGCTTAACCAACATCTCCTCCTCTGTTTGCTGTGTCAGGTCAGGGTGCCACCAATAATTTCAGTGTTGCTTTGGCATTTTTCCATTATTAGCTGCCTGTTCACTTCAGGATTCAGCCTCAGCACCTCTGCATTGTTGACCTCTAAAGTTATTGATTTCTGTAGCTGGAATACATTCAAGTCTCTGAAGGAAAAATCTGCTTCTTTTTATCAGCAGAAAATGTTTGGTCCTTCTGTAAGCTGCATTTTTAAATTTTTGGGTTTACTGCAGGAAAATGTTATAAGCAGTCTTTGTTGGTTAATGACATCTTGTTCATTATTGCTATCCAGCTACTTTAAAAAGTAAAAAGTAAATGTCAAGATTTTTTTTTTTCATATGATAAACTTAGGCACAAATCTGTTCATGCACTGACAGGGTTCAGTGAGGTTTTACAGATCCTCCTGATTTTCATCCTTCTCCACATTGGAGAGATGCATTCCTCACATCCGGGGGGATAACCAGGGGCATCTGGAAAAGCTTGTGCAAAGGAGCACTGTGTTCACCCTCCCTCCCACCCTACCCTAAATGGAAGAGAACGTACTTCTCCAGGCAGTACTGACTGAGGAGAAAAGTGCCTCTTTCTTTGGGAACACAGAATTTCTTTGGTGCCAAACTTCAGTTGCTCTTGTGGCCCAGACTTTTCTTACTTACTTTTAATAGTATCTAGACAATGAGTGCAATTTCTCATTTTTGGAAAATATAATTAAAGACACCTGTACATCAGAAATAGTATAGAATGCCTTCTGTCATTCTTTGCATGTTATAGATTGCTGATGAATTCTCAGCAGTGATTTGGCTCAGGAAGAGCAAGATGTGGCTGATTTCACTGGCCTTCTCATTTGCACCAAGTCTGCTGCACACTGTTCTGCTAAAAGGGGCCTTAAATCAACAGCAAAATTTGTTTACTACCATGACCACCTCCTGTCACAGCCTAAGGAGATATAGCATCAATATATTCATTAATTGTATTTGGACAGGGTGGATTAGTGGCATTTTAAATATTTAGGCCACCATAAAAAGGGGGACAGTTTTTACTCCATGCCTGTATCTTCCTTTGGGGCAGTTTTGTTTTTCTTGGTTGTTTGGATTTTTTTAAGTTTCTCAATTACATGGTTTTTAGGGCAGCTGCAATGGCTGTGGCCTCAGAAGTCTGGGAGAAATGGGCAGCTGCTGATCTTGCAGTTGTATGTTTGTCTGTGTACCTGTAGGATGAAGGGCAATATTATTTCTTGAAGTATTCCCATCAGCTGAAACACAAAGTTTTATTTTATGGAAACTGCAAATATGAAATCTAAATGTGTATTTTAGGCTTTAAAAAAATACTTACTGCTGCCAAACAAAGCTATGCATTCTATTTTGTCTAAACCAAATGAAAGGTTCAATCTTCCCAACATGAGACATTATGCTTTTTAATTCTCTTTTGAGACCTGAAGGTTTGTACAACTTGTTTAATTCCTCCCTCTGGAGCTTGTTATCCATCAGTTAAATAGATTGATACAAACTGCTATTTCCTGATCCTGGTCTTTACAATTTCTTCTTTTTTAATTAACTAAATCTTTTTATTCTCTTTGTTTTTCTTACTCCACCCATCTTTCCCACAGAAATACCCCTTTTTTGATCAAGAAACAGTCTTACTTTTGTGATATAAAGACTGACTTTCATAATTATTAAACAAAGTGCATGTGTGTGTGTGGAAAGTGGAGTGAGAGAGACTTTCATTTTCTGTCAAGTGCCTTGTGTCTTATTTGTGGTCTTGCATGCTGTTTTTTTCATATACTTTATCATCAGGTGCTTCTTGCCAGTTCAGATGGAGCGACTGTGTCTATTGTAGTTGTGCCAGCTTCCCTGCTAAATGTTTGGCAGAGAAAGGTGTAAAACCCTACTTGTGAACAGTGTAAATCAAGACCTAAAAGCAAATTCCCCTAGTGACCAGATTTTACATTTCCTCCTCGTCCCACTGCTTTTCTCTTATCACGAAGTCTGAATTCCTAAGCAAAATTCATTTTACTGAAGAAATAGAGTTTCATTGTGGACAAAAATGGTATTTTCTTAAAGTTTTTCTACCTAACAAAGGACTTGGTTTATAAGGATGTTTATTCTAATTTGATATTGTCAAGCACTGAGCGGGTAATTTGGAAATCAGAAAAACAAGTCAGGCATTAGTCTGCACACAGTCACCTCAGGTTTATGTATCTACCCTGGTTGGTGCAGCTCTGACCTTCCCAGTCTTACATTCATTGCTGTAGAGACAGAGCAGGAACATGCTCCTCTGTAAGTTGATTTGTTTGGGTTTCTTTTCAACTGGGAGTGTGTTTACAGTCAAAGGCACAGAAAATTTAGGGGTTTTATTCTTCTGCTCACTCTCTCTGGCAACTGTGAAAGCTCTTCGCTGCGCTTTTCCTTGCTCTTAATTCATATTTGAATGTCTGACTTTCAGGTGTCAGCCCTTTGCTCGTTGGCAACACCAGCCTACTTTTGGAATCACTACTTATAAAAGATCAGCATGAAGGTTTTTGTTCCAGTGGCATAAGTCATGGTGCTTTTTCAAGAGCTCTGCATGTATACAAGTAAAAACATGAGGACATAAGGTATGCCTTTCAACAGTCAACAAAATGGGGCATTAAAATCAGTCCCAATGCCCTGAGTTTGAAGAAATCTTTTCATAGAATTATAGGATGGTTAGGGCTGGAAGGGACCTTAAAGATAATCAAGTTCCAACCCCCTGCCATGGGCAGAGACACCTCTCACTAGACCAGACTGCTCAAGGCACCATCCATCCTGGCCTTGAACACCTCCAGGGAGGGTGAAGCCACCACTTCTCTGGAGAACCTGTGCCAGTGCCTCACCACCCTCACAGTGAAGAATTTCCTCCTAATAGCCAATCTAAATCTATGCCCTTCCAATGTAAACCCATTCTCCCTTCATCTTATCACTCCATGCCCTTCTAAAAAGTCCCTCCCCAGCTTTCTTGTAGGTCCCTTCCGGTACTGGAAAGCTGCTATAAGGTCTCCCCAGAGCCTTCTTCAGGCTGAACAACCCCAACTCTCTCAGCCTGCTGAGTTCTGGCTGAACTGATTGGGAATCTGCAGAGAATAACTTTTTGCATGTGTCCCACACAGTTTTTCAGACAAAGAAGATTCCCTTGATTGGTGTACCACACTTCATGGCGAGGCCCAAAGCGCAGCATATGCCCTTGACACCGCAAAATGGCAGAATTCTCTGTGCCATACATGCTCAGGTATTTGCAGAATGGGGTCCAGCTCAGTAAATCTTTTAATGTATTTATTTCCACCGTGAACTGTGTTTGCGCGATGTCTGCACTGTGTTTCAGCAGCAAGACTTGCAATGATGAGCCATTGGCATCAGCACTGAGTTTGGGACTGGTAGAGGCTCAGACTGACACTTATGATTTTACAGCCCTTTCTGAAATAAATGTGCCCAGACCAATCACTAGCACGACTTCAAACTTCAGATTCTGTTTTTTTGATATGTATTTTTATATCAAAGTCACTGATCTGTTTTACTGGGTTTGTTTTTAAAATAAACTGTTTTCTGGTATGTGGAAATAGAATACAATATGTATTCAATCTCTTTGGCCAAAATCAGCTGGAATTGCTTTGCATTGCTTGTAACCAGCACACACGCACACATACACAAAAAAAGAGCTAAACAAGAATGTAGTTGTAAACAAGAAAGAAAAAGGTTTGGCAGCTGGCTTGGGTCCTGTGTGTCAGGTGTGACTGAACACTTGTGAATATAGTGCTTTTATAAAATACACCCTTTTTTTTTTTTAAATTTTCCAGTTACCCAAAAGGATTACTCACTTTTGGCTTCCCCACATACTGTACAAGAAAAAGGCAACTATAAATCATACCTTGCAAAACTCAGTCAGGCTTTGATGCCTCAAACTTGCCAAGTTCATCTTACTACGAAGCAGCTGTTCCATACACTAAAATGAAAATGTAGTTTTTGAACACTGGTGGTGGGAGAAGGGGGAGCAGAGGACAAAAAGGAGAACCGACAGTGGATGTTGTTCTTTTACACACAGCTCTGAAGGGGCAGTTCATTCCCTGGTGTGTGGGGGAAGAACTTCCTGCTCTTTTCAAAAGGCTACATATGATCAGCATTTGAATCCAACCACTCTGACAAGGAGAAGCAAAGGCTTCCCTTGTTTTGGGGGACCGAAGTGTATGTGTCATCCACCACACACATTGTCATCAGCTTGGATGGTTTTGGGGCAGCAGGGTGCACTAGCTTATATTTATTTGCTTTGGAGCTGAGTACACTGTAGCAGCTCACAGTGGGTCCAGATATAATAAAGGTTTTGTGCCTGCCAGCTCTGGTCTCCCCAGAGCGTGGCCCCAGGTCTCACATGGCCACCTCCTTCAATGGGAATGAGTCAAACCATCTTTGAATCTGCTGTTTTCTTCCTGCAATTGTTTACTTCCAAAAATACTGTTTACATGACATGTAAACTGGAGGGAATTACATTAGCGGAATGGGAAATGCATATAGTTAGCGGTGCCGTGGTTGACTGGTTTGTCTTCTTGGCTTACAGCATAGTGATATTCAAACTGTCAGCCACATCTAAGTTGGATTTAAATGAAAGTGACTCCAAACTGGCATGTAAAATTCAATTAAACCAGCATGTCAGCTCCTGTATTTGCATTCCGAGGATCATGACGAAAATAGGTGTTAATTCTATATATTATTACAGAATAATGACATTTCTGGGGTCAGTTTCCTGGTGGAAGGTAAACAAGAAAGATACAAATGTAATGAAGCCTCATTCTGAAATGCAAAGCAGCTGCTGAATCCAGCAGAAAATTAATTTAATCGATAAACTAATTTGATGTTTTAAATTCTGAGTAGAGGCTCTGCATTGGGCAGATTTAATGCGGTTTGAAAGATAGTGTAAATTATTAATAACATACCTGGGATGAATATATCTATCCATTCATTCATCCTGAAAGTGGGGGACTTACTCCTAAATATTTAACAATAGTTGTAACAAATTACTTATTTTCTTCCTTTCCAGCCTGTGGGAGGAATAACTTCATTCATTTGTGTCAGTTTTATTTGCTTATAGAAACATGTTCAAAGGAATCTAAGCTAGAAAAATAGTGCCAGTCGGTGCTGGGGCTGCAGCTTGGTGTTGGTCACAGTACTCATAGATAATACAAGGCAAGCCCAGAGCCTGTGTAGGCTCTGTCTGCTGCATGTCCTACATTTGGTGATGGATTTGTTTTTATAGTGAAACACAGATGTTGTGGGAGACCATGGCCACAGAGTGATGGTCCTTCATATAGATCTGGTACAAAACATCAGTGTAGAGACTCCGATTCCATTACGCTGGAAGAGAGCAGAAGAGAGCTCGCGAGCTCAGTGGATGTGGTTCCTCCAGGTACATATCTTCATATAGTAAGCCATATCCTAAATAGAGAAGAGCATGCATAAAACTGCCCTCCTACCACTTTTGGCATGCCCACTCCTGTTTGTGACTGCTGTGCAGGCTCAGCTCTCAGTTCACTGGAGCATCCACAGAAGTCTGTAAAACATTTTGGTAGCACAAAGGTCGCCAGAATTAGTAAAGTGTTCTTCTTACACGAACACAGGAATCAGGAGCAGTTATTAAACCTCTTACACCTTCTGGACCTCATTGCAAAGCAAGCTGAAAGTTGCGTGCTCCATTGCACTGCAGCAGTAAAGCCTGAAGTTCACAGATGATTGAAATGGGTTGGGGTGTGACTGTGAGGCTGAGGATCCTTGTCTTACCACAGTTAAGAA
Source organism: Zapornia atra (assembly GCA_013400835.1). NCBI lineage: Eukaryota > Metazoa > Chordata > Aves > Gruiformes > Rallidae > Zapornia > Zapornia atra. The sequence goes on along the minus strand of VZTU01002612.1, from coordinate 82,333 downwards.
GAGGGAGCATGGTCCCATTTTCTTCATTCTGTTCTTCTGGCCAATCAATGTAATCTACCCAGTAGTCTTTTACTTGGCAAATTCTGTGTATTTACTGTTCTGCAGAAAATTATTTTTTCAGGTAGATCCCCTTACTATCTTCTTTTTTTGCAGCACTGGGATTGTCACCCACATCCACTGGAGTTTGAAGGTCACTGTCTCCTTTCCCCATCTTGCCTGAATGCATTTCGTAATTTATAAACTGTTCTCAGAATAAGCTATTCTGACCGCTGTGATATTTTGGAGTCTCGTATCTCAGAAATATACCTAGATGGATGGAAGAAAAAAATTAGGGGAACTGGCCAATGAATCTGCTAAGAAGGGAGGTGGGAGAAAGATTGATTGAAAAGTGATCCTGGTGGGCTAAAGCACTGAATCTTTCCCATTGTGTGTGAAGACAATTCACTCTTCTTCCACCGTCACTGATTTTTTACATAGTCCTCTATTTTTCTGACCTCAGACTACATGAAGAGGACCTTTCAAATTTACAGACTTTAGAAAAACTCCAGTCCAGTTTTACCAAGCTTCTCAGCTCCTTACATCATTATATGGGAAGATGCATTTGCCATAATGTTCCAGCTAAAGTCTTTGTCTTTCATCACTGCATCACTAAGAAAGATTCATCTTGTTGGCTTTCGTCAGCTAAAAGCTGTACAAAACGCTGCTTTGGCTCTTACGGTGTTTTTTAGCCAGTCAGTCACAATATTCCTTTCTTTCCATGCACAAAATAGTTTCTGCCTCTGTAGGTGCAGAGGTCATTTTGCACGCTGGGTGTAGCTCCTAAAGTGAGCCAGAGAGGAGGGGATATGAGCATGGGGGAACAGCTTCAGGAACTGTTAGTGAACCACTCCCAGCTAGTTAAAAAATTATTTCCATGTGAGCTAATACTACTCCTAAAGCTCTTAGTGGAAACAGAGTTCAGCATTATCTAGGTACATCTGGAAAGGCTCTTTTACCCCGAGTAAAACTTTTATAACATGGCTATTCTAGAATCAAAGTGGAAGCTCTGGTTAGCCTTCAGTCTAGTCCCCAGAATGCTCTTGGAGCCCTCAGGGTTTTTCCCCAGCTCTGCTACCACCTGAATTGCAAGAACAAACCAGAGGTTTAGGTACAGTTGGCACTTGCCTTGTAATGTTTGGTGAGTTTTCTGAATAACCATAGTGCATATGCTTCCTGCACGGGCAGTTTGTGCTTACAGGCACGTGTTGTGCTAAAGGTGTTTAATGGAAAGCATTAGAGTCCTGAATGCACGCATACTTCACATAAAACCCTTGATCAGGCTGCTTACAAATTTCTCAGCAATACAGCTTGAACTAGCACTGAGGAGTTTATAACTACCTGATGAACAGAGCAAAGGTAGGTCTGTGTCTTTGTTTAAGTGTGTGTGTGTATGCATAGTGCTCAGCACTGGCACTGATTTTTGTAGGGAGCTTTCCCTAGTCAACTTGCACTGAAATTACTAACCAGCACAAAAGATTTTTTGAAACTATGCGACTTGGTTCTGAAAGTTGTTATTCTCCTGTAAGAACATCTGAAAAGAGGTAAATGACAAGTGAAGAAGCATGAGGGTTGTGGGGTTTTTTCTTTTTCTTTTTTTTTTCTTTTTTTATTGCTTGTTGGCAATATTGATTTCAGAAAGATCATACAAATTAGAAGCTGGCTTTTTTCTTTCTTCAGGAGGTCCAAGTGAGGTTTATTGTGAGCATAATTACCCTTATTCAGTCTAATTAAAACAGGTACATTTTTCTCCAAGTCCCTTCGTTCAGTCCCTCTGTAGGTCTCCACATACTGTGGAATTTTCCAGTGCAGACAGGGCTGTTGTTTTGAATGTAAAATAGTCTGGGAAAAACACACCCCATTTTCAGTGGCTTTTCTCCATGATGAATAAATCCATAGAGGGGAACAGGCTTGTGCTTTTCCTTTCCTTATTTTCTGAAGCACTAAATACAACTTTCAGTGCTAATAGGCAGCTAAAACCCCTGTATCTAGGTAAGTGGGATGCTTGGAAAACATTTTTAGAAGTGACCTTTTAGCAAAGCCCTCCTGCCATTTTTGTGGTCTAAATAACAGCTATTTTTTGTTGTTCTGATCTTACATCACTGCACAGTGAATCTTCCTGAGAACACTTTCTGTGCTGAACAGTTCACCTACATATATACATAATGTTAGATAGCCACCAAACTTGGTGCTTCCTGAAACTTTGTAGGTGGCTTTATAGAAGTAACAGAGAAAATACAATGTGAAGCAGAAGTGAGATGCATCATTTTCCCTGTATATACTGGATGTTGAAGTACTGGATGATTGACCTGCAAAATGAGGCAAAGCCACTACTTCATCTGAAGTTGTGCCCTTGTGCACTTCTGTCTGAAGTCAATTCAAGCCTTAAAATAAAGTACCTGACCCACTGGGTGTAAAACACAGAGGGGAATTAATTCCGTGACAAGCTTATACTTTCAGAACATGTCAGTCTTGAAAAAAACCAAACAAACCCAAACAAATAATGCACAGCAACTAAAAAAAAAAAACCCCAAAAGACCCCACACAAGTGTTAGGAGAGGAAAGTGTCTATGTGCTGCAGTAAGGGCTAGACTGAAGATACTGTGACAGGGAAATTCCTGATCAGACTTTGTAAGCGAGGGCTTCAAAGGAGGGGGAGGCCAGGGAAGGGTAGTAGCAAAAAGGAGTGCCTAAGGTTAAAACTAAATTTAAACCTGTCTGAAGATTTGAAACATCGGGTTGAATAGCTCATGCTGGCTGTATGTGTGTGTGCATTTGTTACCATCTCAGGCCAGCACGAGCTTGCACTAGAGAGCCCGTTGCTCACCGGTGTCTTTCTGTGCAGGAAGATGTGCTGTTTCAGTATGTGCAGATGTGACTTTTGAGGGTACAACTTTTGTAACCACACATTTGATAAATGTCTTTTGAAGATGGGGCTTTTTTTTCTATGATAGTCTTTAGAAAAATAGAGGAGGAAACTTAGTTTAGCTGTCAGTTATGGACTTCAGAAATACTGTATCTACATTGGATGTTTAAGACCTCTAGTACCACCCCATCACCAAGGCTCATTACTAGAGTCTGAACACTGCAAACAGAACATCACATTGCACCTTCCATCCTTTTTTGTTGCTTTCTCTTAAGCATGTAAGAGTTTTCAGGAACCCTGTTATGCAACGTGCAGTTCCTCATTGATTGTTGTCATGTATGAGGTTTCCTTTTCCCTGCTCTCAGCAGTATCAGGAGCATGGCTTATTTTCTTTCAGTGCATTCAGATACTAAGTCCAATAAAATGTGAAGTCTTATTAAAATTTTTATTTTGGGTTGATTTCCTTGACCAAAGAGTAAGTGGTTATGCATTCCTTTCCTTGACTGCTTTCTGTAACACCTCCAGGTTTGTGTCATTTAAATGTTTTTAAAATTTGAAAAGAACTCTGAATGAGAAAAATCCAGAGTTAGATTTTCTTTCAACACTCTGCTGTTTGTACAAACACTATGCAGCTGCTTATGCTGCTGTGAGGAAGCCATCATTTCAAAGGTGGAAGATACCCAGGAGTTTGCAAGTAGAGAAAACTATGTGGGTTAATTTTTTTTTTCTGCTTCCCCACAGGAAAACTTTTTGGAACTGAGGTCTAGACAGAGGACTTCAGTGCAGGCAGCAGCTTAGACAGTAATGCAGTACTATAAACATTTTGCTCAAGTTAAAACCTCCCAGTAGTACAAGTTCTAGCTGTACCCAGAGTCATCGGTCAAATCCAGACCTTGGGCTACCATTAGCACTCCAGGTTTTACGCTGCCTAACATTCAGACATGACTCCTTTAGAAAGCCTGCTGCTGAGCTGTGATTTAGTGCTCAGTGTTGTTTCTTACTCAGGGTTTTTTTTATTAAGAGAGAAACACCTTCACTCCACCTAATTTGTGTAAAGGATAACTCTTTATAACCAGGAGTGGGATTTCAGAAAAGGAGACGGGAAAAGCCAGAACCCACTTAGTTTTCCATTAAGAAACCACGTAGTGATATTCAGACACAACAGTTCTTATAAGCAATGAAAATACGAAAAAAAAACCCTAACAAAAACTTGGTGTCATATATGTACCAAGACATGTGTTTTTTTCCTGCAGCTCTGTCAATACCGCCTTTGTTGTGAACTGTAAATGCAGATAATGGAGTTGTGTAAATGTGCCTTTACATCATTCCCATCCGTTATGGATCATTTACGTAATGTGTCTGTGGAGTGGAGGTTCTGCAGGCTTCTGGGCTGGCTTTGGTGTAACTGGTTTGCATGGATTTTAAAGGGAAGAGATGTCATAAAAAAAACACCAACAGTGTATGAAAAATGCAAATTTTTGGGGGAAATGGCAAAGTGTGAATCCATGTGACAGCAGACTCTTTGGTGGAATGGAGTTAGACCCATCTGTGCAAGCAGGCAGTTCACTAGAAGATAGGAGCAATAGTGAGGACAGAAATTTTTCAGGCTGGTGATGGCAGGTTCAACACATCCAGCGTTCCAGTCAATGTCAGTATTTTTCAGCCTGAGGGAAAATGCAACCTGATGCAAACTGCATTAGTGTTGAGGCACTCAAATGGGAAGCATTTTTATAATCAGTCTACTTCATGGAATGAAAGGAGAAGATCCACTGTGACATGCTGCGATACACGCTGTTAATTGCTCGTCATAACAATTCTGTTTCTTCAGTAAGATCTCTCTTTTCCCTTACCTCCTCTTCCTATGAAATGATCTTGTCAATATGGAGAGAGCAAGCCTGAGGAATCTATAATTTAATGAAAAATTGCTGTTGCCATGGCATAGGAGAGTTCTGATTTTATATTGAAAGAGTATCTCGGTCTTCATTTGCATTCCCTGACTCTCTAAACAGCTAGATCAGCTGTTAGGATTCAAACAATTAAAAATGCTCTATTATTAAGAAGAAATTAAAAGAAGTAATCAGCTTAACACAATTCCAGCTCAAAAAAAAGACCCCAAAACCCTTCCCTGGCAGCTCACAGGAAAAGCATATTTGTATGCTGTTAACATCCCAAATTGGCTTAAGTTAAAATACACTGGGGCAAGATTAAACCCAAGTAAAGACAGTGGAAAAAGAACAAATGTTTTCTTTTCACTGTGAACAATGTGAAATTTCATCAGTTTTTGTTGCTAGAATGTCATATGAAAATACTATGCTGAAACCTACTAGGCAGGCTGTTGCAATCTCTTAAGTGAGACTCTTTAATATAAATTTCTTGGCACCTACTGTTTATTTGACTGAAATGTTTGTACCAGGCTTGTTCTTGTTCTGTCTTCAGCGTTTGAACAAGAGAGAAATTTTCCCCTCCTTTTTTTCATTAATTCTTTGGTTTTGTGGGTGAGTGTAAAACAGTTTTTTAAGCCTGATGAACTGATAGCTAACTGGGTTAAACTTAACACAGAAGAAGCAGATGGTACCTACACCTCCTTTGCTATTCCTAAAACACCTATTGCCATCATTCAGCAGCCGCTGCTGCTATCAACTTGGATGCCTGCAGGATAGATGCTGCAAACTGCACTGCAGCTCACCAGATGATTTTGTGGCACATGGGGTGGTGCAATCTGTTGTACAGCCACCAAGACTACTGACCATCTTTCATGCCTCAGGTTAAAAATGCCTAAAACCATGAAAGCTTGTCTTCTGCCCCTTTAAATATCCTGAGCCAAACTTCAGGGAATGTGGCTCAGCAGTACGAGTTTGGATTTCCAGTTTATTTCTCTCTGAAGGTTTTGGCTCAGAGTACTGGACACAGGTAAGGCCTTCCTGGAATGCCCAACTTCAAAGCTTGAAGTCATGCAGGCTCTCTGCCCTACCTTATGTGCTTTCCTTGGTGTTCTCTCTCCCTGCTTTCCAGTACACCAGTAATATTTTGGTTTTTTCCTCCCTCTTCCCTTCCCTTCCCAGAATATCCATTTCACTGTCTATTGTCCCATCTGTGGTTGAAGTTCACCTCTAGAGCAAAGTCCAAGCACCAGCTTGGGCACTGAGCACTTCCAGGCACTACTAAACTTTTAAGAGAAGCTAGTCATGCCTATGCTTTGTGGTCTGGGACTGCCCCAAATGACATCATTGACTGTGGTTTGATGCTTTCACTCCTGCGTGGGTGAACCTCCAAACCGCTGTTTTGGAAATGAACCTCATTTTGCTCAGAATGAGGCTTTTCACCCTTAGCACGTGGCATACCACATAGTGTCCTTATACCAGGGTTAACATGGAAGTCCTAATGCTTTTTCTGCTTGGTGAGTTATATGCCTCCAAATCATGTTCCATGAGAAAAAGTAGAGCCAAGGTAGCTTGTAAGGAAGCTGTTGTTGCTAACATTCTCTAGTTCTCTCTTTGACATGTGGGATAATGTCCCCAGCTGTCCCTCTCTGCCCTGGAACTAAGAGTGAACTGCACACATTAACAGTGTCATTACAGTTTGTAAGGTGGGTGGCCCATCACTGCATCTCCAAAGCACTGTGAAAACCTTGAATTGGAGTGTAGCTGGGCTAAAAAGCTGAACCAGTTCAAAGGCCAAGTTTTCTTACTTGCAAGGCAATGTTTCTTTCTTTCTGACTTCCCCGGTTTGCCTCCCAGCTTGTTAGGCCAGCTGACACAGGTGGTCATTTTTATCTGCTATTGAAGAGACGGCTTCATGGTGTAAGGTATGGTCTCTTTCACAATACAGGATGTCTCCCCAGAAAGGTCTGTCTGCATGCTTGATATAAGAGCTTTCTAGTCAGCAGTCTTGAAACCTGGGGTTGTTTGTCTGGTGGTTTGGTTATTTGCGGGTTTTTTCTGGCTTCCTGCGCGTCATGTGGGGCAGAGGAGGAAAAGGCGAAGGTGAAAGTCCTGTCATCTACATTGTTTGATGTATACTTAGCTTTTTTATTCTTACCTCCTGCATACATCTTGACAAAGGGATGGAAAATAACTGTAGAGAAGTAGTCTAATAAACTTCTCTGCTGTACCCAGTCCATCTCTGAACTTAAGATTCATGTGTGCATTCCTCTAGTGCAATAAAAATCTGTTCCTATGTCTGCTTTCGTATTCCCTAAAGACTGAGTCACTTGATATTGATGATTGAATTTCTGGGGATTGATGGGGTAAAAANNNAAAAAAAAAAAAAAATCACCAACCAAATCCCACCACCTGCCTGGAGACACTTTGTTTGTTTCCATTTGGAACACATCCCAAGCTTTTAACTCACTTTGGAAATCCAATTGTAACTTCTTGGGTACCCCAGTACACAATGGTAGCTGGTGCTCTTCCTATTTTGTCATGCTGACTCAGCATCATGCTGTGACCAAATGGGTTCTACATCAGTCATTTAAGAAAAATATTTTTACTGCTTACAGCTTCAAAGCTGAGGTAGTTACACAAAATATTTTACTTGGGCCTGCTGAGTTGCTGTCAAAATGTCTAACGAACTCTCAAGACATGGCTGATGTTTCATAAAGAATCTTTTCAATGTTTTGCTCCTGTAAGAGATTTGTTCACTGATCATGCTCATGTTTAGGTAGCGAAGTATACATACTGTCCTAGGCAGGGTCCAGAGGCTGCTCTAAAGTGGTTGTACAATCTGGATTTCTCTTAGAGTCCTTGATTTCCTGTTTGGTATAAATTATTCCTGGATTAGCATATATGGACAGCTACAACGAAGAAGTGCATGCATGCATGTGTCAGATATGTATATTTTATTGACATATATCAGAGATAAGCAGGAGTTTGGATTTTTCTTGCTGGTTAGGTAAATTAGACTTCCCTAGGGAATCAGTTCCTTGCTGAAGGGTCTTTTTGTAGAAGGCACTTTAAGTGGGATTACTGCTGCTCTTTGAAATGCTGGTGAAATCCTCCCAGGAATTAGGTGACAATGTTTGTCAGGAAGAACACCCAAGTTGTGTCCAAGAACTAAACTGACTTTCGATCTCTGAGAATTATCTTCTAAGAGCCCATCATGATTACCTCTGCAAAAACAGATTTAGCTTTATGTTCTTGCTCCAGAGTCCTTCCTACCTTCTGCTATATGAGTAAATAAAATTATTTTACATAGATAAATATCACCATTTCATAAGAACAACAACAAAAAGCAGACTGGTGTGTCTGACCCTCCTTTTAGTCTTTTTTCCATTTCACAATGAAGCAAACAAAACCATGTGAATCTCAGATACTCATGGGAGGGGAGAAGGAGGGAGAGGCTGCTGCTTTTTTTTTTTTTTTCAGATCAAGGAGTAGTGCCCAGAGACACTGAACAGAAAGAAGCTCCCATTGTGCACAAACTGCACAGACATGTGAAAGTAGTCTGTTCTTTTAATATTACTGTACTAAATAAGTATATATATTTGGAAAGTCTGTAGTATGCTACTGCAAAGTTGTTGTTTGTCTCCTAGTAGCCTTCAGGAAATGTGTTAGTACATTTGCATCTTCTGTGCACATCACTTGAGCTTAGAGACCTTGCCTTATTAAGAACAGAAACAACTCTTTGTCTTCTGCACAGGACTAGAGGGTGTCTTAAGTAAATTTGTAGATTACACCAAATTGGGAGGAGTTGTTGAATCCATTGAAGGTGGAGAAGCCTTTCAGAAAGACCTGGACAGATTAGAGAGCTGGTCAATCACCAACAGCATGAAGTTTAACAAAGGCAAGTGCCAGATTCTGCACCTGGGAAGGGGCAGCCCTGGCTGCTCATACAGACTGGGGGATCAGACTCTGGAGACCAGCCACACTGAGAGGGATTTGGGGGTTCTGGTCGACAGCAGGATAAACATGAGCCAGCAGTGTGCCCAGGCATCCAGGAGGGCCAACTGTATCCTGGGGTGCATCAAGCACAGCATTTCCAGCCAGTCCAGGGAGGGGATTGTGCCAGTCTACACTGGGCAGTTTTGGGCACCATGATACAAGGACATAAAAATATTGGAGAGTGTCCAGAGGAGGGAAACGAGGATGGTGAAGGGTCTGGAGGGAAAGTCTAACAAGGAGAGGCTGAAGTCCCTTGGTTTGTTCAGCCTGGAGAAGAGGAGGCTGAGGGGAGAGCTCATCATGGTCTATGGCTTCCTGACAAGGGGAAGCAAAGGGGCAGGTGCTGATCTATTCTTTTTGGTGATCAGTGATAGAACCTGAGGGAATGGTACAAAGCTGTGACAGGGGAAGTTTAGGTTGGATATTAGGAAGAGGGTGGTCGGGTACTGGAACAGGCTCCCCAGGGAAGGGGTCACAGCACTGAGCCTGACTGAGTTCAAGAGGTGTCTGGATGTTGTGCTCAGTCCCATTCTCTGAGTTCGCTGGCCTTGTGTGGAGCCAGGAGTTGGACTTGATCATCCTTATGGGTCCTTTCCAACTCAGGATCTTCTGTGATTCTGTGAACATGAGAGTGAGTTTAGATTAGTTTAGGAAGCTACCTCTGATGTGTCTTCCTCCTGTGTCTGGTATCAGTTCTTGCTGACAGTGGTCTGCAAGGGAATTTCCCTTAGGAAGTAAAGTTTTTATTGGACTAGTGCATCTCCAAAGTATTTATAGTGGAAAAATGTGAGAGCTTCATCAGGCCTCCCAAAATATTATCACATGTTTTATAATATATGGAGTAATAAAAATAAGTAGAGATTATAGAGAAACACATTTTATACATGTCTTTGTTATCCACAAAGCATTATATTTGAACAAAAGGCCCTTGTATACAATGTCAAGTTTATACATGTACCTTTAATATGAGAGCACCAAACTTCATAGCTGTGTAATGCAGAAATATGGTAATCAGCTGTTTAAACATTTAAATAATGAAATGCTGTTGATAACATGGTGAGAAATGTTCAAATACTATATGAAAAGTAGCAGAAAATCTGCAGGAAATGTATAATTATACAATTTGTTAAGCCTTTGTATTTTACATTGATGAGACATCATCTTGTGTATATATATGTTTGCAAACGAAATCAAATGTTCATCATCTGATGCTTCATTTGCTAATTATAATGTGGGATCCAATACAGCAATAAGCATCCAGAGTGAGTAGAGGTTGACTGTAGCTCAAGAGTAAGCTTTTTCCTTGTTTGAATCTTGCTTCTAGGTGGACATGATCCAATTTTTCTTTATTCTCTTTCCAAAACTTTTGACTCCCTGTTACAGTGCCAGCTGTTAGCCCAGCAGTCATTCTTATCTCATGTACCTTATATCTGCAAGTTTTACCCCATTAGGAGTGTCAAGGTCCATCATAGCTGTTAAGCCATGGCCTGTTTTAGTGAGATGTTGAGGATCAATACTGGAAGAGCACATCAGATCTCCTGCTTCAGATTTGGACTGATAGGGCCAGGCATCAAGGAAAGGAATCTCCCTCTGACCTTCTCTCTCTGCTCGTAGGTTAGCTCCATTCAAAACCTTGGGGCTCCATCTACTTCCTTGGCCTGTCTGTGCCTTTCCTCTGAATTTCTTCTGAGGGGCTGTTCTCAATGCCATCCTTAATGATGTCTTTCAGTCCCTGAATTTAGAAAGCTCAGCAAGACAGATTGGTGTTTATCCTGCTTGCAGGGATGCAAAAAGAACGTTTTCATTATCTTACCTCCTCAAAAGTCACTTTAAAATGATGTGATCTGGGAGTACTACACCTCTTTTCTTTCTCCAAGTTGCCTGTCATTTCCTTGCTAACCTTTTAATGTAACAAGCCTGGAGATTTTTCTTCTTCTTGTTTTCAGCTCCACTACTCCTGAAAATGGAGGTACCTGTGTTAATCAGATTGTGACTCTGAACACTTAGCATCACATCCAGGTTCCTGGACTGCTGTGAAGGATTTTGTCTGACTTCTGCCTTTGTAAGCAAAAGTACAATTACAGGGGAAGAGACTAGAGTGAGCTTTCTGTTAGTTTATTAATACACACTCAGTTTAGGGCCTTGGGAAACCTCTGACCAGTATTTATCTGAAGATGTCTCTGTCCAGGATAATATTATGATTAGAATCAAAGGAAGCAATAAAAGAAAAAATTGTTTTCTTACTGAAACAAAGTGAAGGATGCTATTTATTTCCCCAGCCTAAAGAATCTCTGGAAGACTAACCCATGATAGGACTTGGCAAGTACTTATTATGCCCTCTGCCAAATAATGGCTAGAGATGTAGCAAATCTAGCTATTAAATGAGCTGAGCAGGAAAAGCCTGTTTGAAACTGCTTAGAAATCCTAGCGCTGTGCTCAGCAGAGGACAAAAGACGTGGGGTTTATGAACTGCAGTAACTGAGGCATCATGTCAACTAAGTAAGATCAGGGTCAGAAGTGGATGGAGCAGTGCAGGAGAAGCAGGAGAGGGGGGACGAGTGTTGTTGAGGCTTATATGCTGCTCTTGGCACTCAACCTACTCATTGTTACTTTGCTTGGCTTTTAGCTGATAAATAAAATATGGAGTAGTGTCTAGAAACACAGACAGAAGAGAGTTCAACTACTGCTTAACTGCTGTGTGGTGTAGTTGCTGTGTAAGAGTTTTTTTGGGGGGGGGGATTAGAATGGGAACTGGTGGCATTTTTATGGACTGGGACTAACAGTGATGCTTTACAGTAATAGGCCATGAGGATGGTGTTTGAGGGAAGTGTAAAGGCTTTATTCCTCTGCAAATCCAGGGAATGGCATTTAGACAGTACAGTCTGCAGCTGAACTGAACTGGCACCAGTTGCTAAAGCAGATTGCATAAGTGACCCAAAAGGGATGGCAGAGAATAGCATTCCAGCTCCCAAAAGCAGAGGGATCCGATTCAGGGAAACTTTCTCAGCTGTCAGAACAGTTCTTCTTCCATGTCAGCAGACTGAAAAATATCTCTATTTTCCCCTTTGCAATCAAAAGCAAAAGCCAGCTTTTGAAAGACTTTTAAAAGTAGAAAGCTTCAGGCATCTAAGAGCTTAATCTTCCAAAATTTTAATGATGGCTCATAAAAGCTAGTGTTCTGCAAAGAGACCCTGTACAATTTCTGTCCCTTATCCTTCTAAAAGGTGAGTGCTGACTTATTATGGAGTAATTCATTCACTATTTTAAAGCTGAGGAAGATGCAACTTCATTTATATCTATAACCGTATGGTTCTTTCTGTTTACTCTCTGTTACTGGGGAGGAAGTGCTGCTTCTTCACACCGAAATCCTCTGTAGGTGTGATGGACAGAAAGCTTTCCAGGAGCAGTGTGGCTGGCCTTCTCTGGGTTAGGTGTTCAGCAGCTTCTCTACCAGGTCTTCCCAGAATGATGTTCATTTTCTGGCAGTGTGCTTGGAAAAGGAGTGAACCCTGACTGACAGAGCTGTGCTGGGGCTTGAGGAAAATAGGAGAAAGCAGCAGATTCTATCCTTCAGGGTTTCAGGGGCAGTAGACCAGGAGAGGTCTCCCGTATCTTTTTGCAGCCTGCCTTGGCTTCCCTTTCTTGCCTGGTGAAGGAGGGCCTCCACGTGCTTGGGGCTTGACTCTGAGCTCAAAGGCTGGGTTTGCAAATGGCTTTCAAATGTGAGCCCAAAACACTAGTCTGTGCATGTGTATGTGGAGGCGTGGGGGAGGGAGTATTGCTCCCTTGTGCAGTCGCACAGAACAAGCCACAATCCGGTGTGCTTTTGGTTATTAATAATTAGAATATGGAAGTAGGGCAAATATCCATCCTGCTTTATCCTGACCTGAATAATCCATATAATCTTCAGGCCATAGACTAGCAATTCTGTCTCTAGCTGTCACATTCCTGAATTTTAGGAACTGATATCTGTGACCATTTTGTGTCATGATGATCAATGTCACATTAAAGAGAGGAGCCTGCAGGCAGGCGTATGAGCTGTGCGAGCACTGCTTGATTAGGGAAGCTGGGGTGGGGATGCTGCTCGCTGTCATTCCACACTGTCAGAGGCGACCAGACAAAAGATCCCAGGGAGAGGTCACCCTGGCCTGAGGCTGCTCTGCTGGGGTGGGGAGTGGAGCATGAAAGATGGTCCAAGAGGTAGGCCGCAGGCGTAGGAGAGGAGTCAAAGAGTGGGGTGAAGCAACACTGGAGGAGGTGGGAGGTGTTGGATTGAAGAGTGAGGAGGGGGGAGAGAAATGGGGAAGAGATGTGCAAAAGCCCGTATCCTTGTGGTTAACCATTCCTGGGCAGGATTAGGGTGTTCTGTGGCAGCGCATGCTGATCCAGGAACAGTGGGCTGTGAAGATTCCAGGAATTAAAATTAAAATCAAGCGTGATGAGGCTCAGGAAAGGCTCTGTGGTGTTACTGGAAATTGGGCTTATTTCCTTCTTTTTGTTTCTAAAAAAAACAGGAATATATTGAATCCAGTTTTTTTATTCTCCTCCTAGCTTGCAGCACGGTGTTTTTCACACCTATTTTTGAAATCACAGCAACTTTTTTGACCAAATGTGCAGATTTGCCATTGTGTCTTACTTACATTTCTTGCATGTGAAGAGAGACAAACAAAAGGGCATTAACTGTGATAAATCCAGCAAAAAGATGCCTGGGACACAAACCAGAAGTCTTCATTTGGTCAGGTTTCCCACTGACTTCCACACGATCCTGCATGTTTCTGGAGTAAAGCGTGCAAGCTGGAAGAATAGGGTGTGCATTTGCATCCTGTTATTGTTCTGGTTTTTTTTCTGGTAACAATTTTATTTTCCTGGATGGACACACAAAAAAGCGATAAATATTATTGCTGATTGTGTTTTAGAAACTGCCGGCATTAGTTGGAACATCGGCCTATTTACTCAGGGTAGAATGAGTATATAGGGAACCAAATCCTTGCCCAGAAGCATTTAAAGCCTTATATTAAATCGACACAGTGAAGAAACAAGACTAGCGTGAAATGAAGATGCTTGTGCTAACAGTCTGCTGTTATTTAAGCCAACCAATGATCAGTTTGATAGTTTCAAATCATCTAACATTTTGTGTGTGTTGAGATGTTTCGGTTCTGCTTTAATGCAGCTAAGTAAATACAAGAATGGTTTCTACCAAGCTAATTTCTGGAATTGCTGTGTTTGAGTAATACCCAGAGCCTATCAGTCCATTTGTAAAGATTGCATTTCAGTGTGTCAGTGCTTTTTTTTTTGAACCTTATAAGTCATTATGAAACCTCCCTCCGTGCTACAGTGAAGTAGCCGCAGTTACACTCCTCCTTGTGCCTCCCTTCCCAAGATACAGGAGAGGAGAGGCAGCACCATGGGTCCCCTGGCTCTTCCCTTCAGATTTCACTTATCCCCCACCAAAGCATCGGCCTCCCTTCACTCCTCCTTACAGAAAGCTCTCAGCCACAGTGAAGGCAGCCCAGCAGGACAAACCTGCATCTCCTAACACCAACAACCACCTCGGTGCTTCTGCAGGAGAGGCTGGGACAGCACCACCCTTGCCTTGCAAGACAGCAGAAGCTGCTGATGGTGGGCAGTGCCGTCCCACACACAGGCAGCCCCAGTGGATGTCTCTCCAGCACCCAGCCCATGCCTGGGAGCAGAGAACAGCTATGGCAGTGTTCCCTGTCCTCTCTTGGCTGGGCAAACCACAGGGCTCCAGGTCTTGACCTGGCCAGGGAGGCCAAGATTCCCACAAGTGGGGAAGAGAGAGCATGCTGGGATTTTCCTGTTTGGTTTTAAACGTGGATCCTGGCTATCCTGGTGTTTCTCTGTGTGTCTGATGGGAAGCATGTGCCGGCACTCGGGGCTCTGGCTCAGTGTCTTGTGCTTGTGGTGTTTGTGAGCCTAGTTTGTCAGCGGTAAGTTATTCTTGTCAGATCTCCAAGTAAACAGCAGACACTTACCCCTTTGAGCCTTTACAGTTTGCCAAGAAAACTATCTGAACTTTGAAATTTCTCCTTTTATTTTCTGCCTTCCTGACCCTGCCTCCGCCAACAGCAGGTCCCTCTTGTCAGGGCAGTGTCCTCCAGGCACAACCCAGGGAAACAGAGAAGGGGAATTTTCACCTCCAGAAATCCTGTTTGGCAAGCCAAGGATGTCTGTCTGGGTCTGTGTGAGGGACTGCGGCAGGCAGGCAGCTGGGTGCAGCTAGAACTCGTCTGAGAGGCTCTCCCTGAGTCTGAAGATCATTTCTCTGGAGAGAGGGGGCAGGGTAGGAGTGTGCACACAGTAACAGCAACTCAGTTGATGGGTGATAGCTCATTAAGCTGTCACAGCTCTATGGCAACAGCGTGTATGGCATCCACATCTAAAGCAAACACACAGGCTTTGATCAAATTTGCTCTTATTATACTAGTGGAGATCAGCCTAGTCTGGGCTCCTCGGGAGCTGGGGACTTTGCAGCTTGCAGAATAAACCCTGTCTCTGCCTCTACAGGGATGCTTTCATCAGGTTTCTTGTTGCTGTGCCTAGTACCTATCCATGGCTAATGTGGAGGGTCAGCATTGCCATCCTCTGGCACTGTGTGCAGCTATCCAGCAGCCTGGGCCTTAGGTCGCCTTCTCCACCACAGGCCCCTTAATGGCCCTGTTCTAACGCTGTATGCACCTGAATATGTAGTGAGGCCTCACTGCTCTATGGAAGGAGCAGGGTTTGAACAGCTTACGTTGAGTTACTTTTGCATGATCCATACTTGCCTAGGGCTTACATGGAGACTGTTTATGACTGGCATAAAATATGAAAAAAACGCTAAAGGAACTGGTACCTCTGCTTCTTTTCTTCTTTCACATATGAAATAAATTGCATAAAGCTAATGGTCGGAGTTCTGGAATAAGGAGCACTAGCTGCACTCCAGAACGTATCACCTTTTTTGCTTTGTGAAATGAACAACTCTGGGAATGGTGTTTGAAGACCATTTTTGTATCGTATGCTTGAGATGGTGCAAGCAAAGTATTAAATGCAAGATACAGTTAGTCAGTTTTGGTCTTTGGAAGGGGAAAGAGCATCTGGCCTTTAAACATCTCGTTGGGGAATCCAAAGATCCAGCTCTGCTGAATCAATGGGTTATCTTCCATTGAGTTTATGCATTTTGGCTCAAGTCCAATCTTAGCTTCCTCAGCTTCTGTCTGGGTGTTTGAACAGTTAGATCATCTTTGGCAGCTGCTAATATAGTTTTGATTTTCTTTATATACCGGAGTGAATATCGATGTTCAGCAGGTTATCAAAACATAAGCTTACATTACTGCAGAGAAAGCATTGCTGTTTACCAATCTTGAATTTCTTCTTGTCTTGGGGTACAGCACAGTAAACAGTGCAGTGGAACAGAGGCATGGTCCAAAAGCATTCTGACAGTGAGCAGATCTGTAAATACAGATGTTTTAGGAAATAATGTTTCTGAAAGTTCTGTTTCATATAGGCTTCCCACTGTTGCAGGGGGTTGCATCTTTTATATGCTATGCAGGTCACATCATCAATAAAAATGCTATTTTTCTTGTAATTTGTAAAACTTACAACTTCTATGAAGACACGCTTTCCCTTCCTGCAACACTCTTCATCCAGCTCTGTGCAAAAGAGGTGTACTATCCATTGAACCAGGCTCCAGATTAGACTTCAGTTCTGGTGCTGTCTATCTCCTCCCTTGTCTTTTTCCTTAGGAGATGGCCATGTGAGGTCAGCCTGGAACTGAAGGTCTGTAAACAGTTGTTAAAGCAGCAGTTATAAGCTTTAGTGTGGTTCATCAATGTGGGACTCAGCCAGCCTAAAGGGTGTGCTGAGCTGAACACATCCCAGTTCCATGGGATACTGGGCAGGAGTATTGATCTTCTTGAGGGTAGGAAGGCTCCAAAGGGATCTGGAAAATTTGGATTGATGGACTGATACCAGCTGTATGAGGTTCAACAAGGCTCAGTGTTGGGTCCTGCACTTGAGTCACAACAACCTCATGTAACACAACAGGCTTGCAGAAAAGGACCTGGGGGTTGACAGCTGGCTGAATATGAGCCAGCAGTGTGCCTAGGTAGTCAAAAAGGCCAACAGCATCCTGGCTTCTATCAGAAATAGTGTGGCCAGCAGCACTAGGGAAAGTGATGATACCCCTGTCCTCAGCAGGGGTAAGGCTGCACCTCAAGTCCTGTGTTCAGTTTTGGGTCCCTCCCTTCGAGAAGGACGTTGAGGCACTGGAGAGTGTCCAAAGAAGAGCATTGAAGCTGGTAAAGGGTCGAGAGCACAAGACTTGTGAGGAGCAGCTGAAGGAACTGGGCTTGTTTAGCCTGGAGAAAAGGAGGCTGAGGGGGAGACCTTATGGCTCTCTACTGCTACCTGAAAGGAGGTTGTAGCGAGGTGGGTGCTGGTCTCTTCTGCCAAGTAACAAGTGATAGGGCAAGAAGAAATGGCCTCAAGTTGTGCCAGGGGAAGTGTAGATTGGATAGTAGGAAAAGTTTCTTCACCAAAAGGGTTATCAAGCCCCAGGAAATGCTTCCCAGAGAAGAGGTTGAGTCACCATCCCTGGAGGTATTTAAAAGAGGTGTAGATGTGGTGCTTAGGCACATGTTTTAGTGGTTGGACCTGGCAGTGCTAGGTTAATGGTTGGACTTGATGATCTTAAAGGTCTTTTCCAACCAAAACAAATTCTGTGATTCTATCTGGTGCATACAATGCTGACAATCATTTGTTTTTAGTATACAATGCTGACAATCATTTGGTTTTTAGCATAGCTAATCACTGCTATGTTCTTTTAAGAGAGATTCATAGATGCTGATTACATTTACTGCATAAATTACTTCATTATTAAAATCAGGTCATTTGAGCCCCAAAACCATTAAGATGCAAACTATTAGCATAATTTCATAAGCTAATAAATCAAGCACAGGAAAAGAATTAAGCGGTTCCTAGTGATAAGTGTTTCTTCAGAGATTAAGAAACACAATTTTCTTACGCATATATTAACATTTTAAAAGTGAATTCATGCAAAAGCAATTTCTCTGCATATATAAAACTTATGTTTAATAATCTTTATACTCAGCCTCCAGAGTTGTTTCAAAATTAATGGTTTTTTTTTTCTCAAATCACTGTACAGGAATTTGATGTTGAACCAGCAAGGCTGTTTTGATATACTCTACCTGTAAAATTCTTTACGCCTTTATTAAACAGTCAAAGTCAAGAAATAAAACAAGCCAAGATATGATTTAGAAGCAAAATAGCTTGGGTTCATCTTAGATAATGAACCGTTCATCCAAGGTAAATTTCGTATTCTTAATCTTAAGCAGTAGCAATGAAATTGTAATTATCTACATAATTGCAATCTAGAACTGTGCTTGTTGTCTTATTAAAGTGGTGCATTAAAATTGATTTAATTCCCATTTCTTATGTAATAGAATGTAATATTGGCCAAATAATGCAGAGATAGGCTCTTCTATTCACTTTACTGACTAGATTTAAAATAATACCATAATACAAATGTAATTATTTGGATACACAAAAGTTGCAGGGAAACAAAGAAAATTCCAATGTAAATGAAACTCTAATAAGCAACAGATGACAATGCCCAAGAATTTTATTATGAGACGTCCGTGATTTATTTATGTTGAGCTGGTTTTGTTTTCCAGCTCCTAACCTACTGCTTTGGTTTGTTTAGTGTGTTTCTTTTTCAATATGAGGCACCCAATGTTTTGCTCCAAGGAATAAGAGAATGTAATGTTTTCAGAATGATGCTCACCATGGTGGGTTTTTTGGGTTTCTTGGTTCCTCCAGCAATACCACAGCCTCTTTCTTTTCTGACCCACATGTGAAAAAAAACCCCACTCAGATAGCTTTTAGCGATTGCTTGTGCACTCTGCTGTGGTTAAGACACCACCACCCTGAGAACTCCCTTTTTGGGGAGGGTTGGCCTGTTGCTCTCCATCTCCCTGAACCAGTTCATCCTGGGGCCAGACAAGGACCACTGCTGGCACTGGGGAGGTGATGATGACATGCAAGAGAGGATGTGCTGGACACCCCTTTTCATGGCAGCTGGTTGCTGTGTCAGTTTTGCTGTAATTTGAAGCCACAGCTTCAGCCACAGGAGAGCCAGAGCATAGACCCCAGCACTGTGGAAGTGGTCACCCAAGCACAACTGAGGTAATGGCACAATCAGCAGACAGCCTGTGTGGAAGAGGGGAAAAAAGAAACTGTTCACTGTTGTTATGGTGGTGTAGCTTGTGTGGTGGGTGAGTTGAGAAGACCAAGTATTAATTACTTAAATAAGGAAACAGGAAAGCACTGTTGATGTGCTGCTTTCCACACCTGTTGTCCAAACAATTCTTGTTTCTGCTCCTTTCTCACCTGCTTGCACATCATAAAGTACAGGGATGCTGTAAATCCCCCAAATTATTAGTGTTCTTATCTTTCCCCAGTTGAAGGATTAAGTGCCTCATTCCTCAGTCATGGTCTATTTTATATTCTCCCTTTTAAAGCAGATAGTGAATTACTGCTGCTCCTGGCAGGTCTTTAGCTTGATTGGAGGTTGTGTGTTGCTACTGTGTATGCATAAATCATTAATACCTGTTAGGGATTCTCCTGGGCTGTGTTTCAGGTGTGTCTTCAGGAAGGTTTATCACAACTCCACTCCAGGTCATAAATTAATTTTTCAATGTTTGTAATACTAATTGCACAGAAGAGATGATATATCTAGCATGGGGCAGGTGACAACACCCATGTGAAATGGTATTTATGAGAATTTTTCTAATCAAAATGTGAGTAATGACAGTAGAATGTTTACAGGATATTTGGGAGTGTTGCTTTCCATATTGCTGAAGCTGAATATCAAAAGGGAGTTTTGAAATCTTGTCTGGACAAATTGGCATGATTTGGGAGTTTTTACAACCTAACAGTCTCACTTGAAGTCAAACGGAGGCAACTGTGCAAATTCAAACCCTTACTTGATTGTTTTGTTCATGTGTAATAGAATCCTGTTGAAGGCAAAGGCAGATTACTCATCTGAATAAAATTTCTGGGTCAGGTTCCACATTTGCATGAATGAATATGTGTAAAAACAAGAATTTGAATTTCCAGGATTCTGTAATAATTATTCTCAGGTAACACTGATATCTTCCCCTTTAAAATGCAAATGAGTCTTTTTAATGTAGAACACCCAACATGAAGCACTTCACTTAGCCAGGCAGCATCCTGATTTCCAGCAGTGTGTGAAGATGAAGGTTCCTCCAGGCAGTGTTTGGCACACCTACCCCAGGCTTCTGCTCTCACTGCCTCTTGGAGGACTCTGTTCCTCCCCACATGCTAGAGGGGAGATCTCAGAAGACATTCAGCGGGCAAAATGAAGGCATCTCTGCCCAGGTTCAGTGACTGTTCTCCCAAGAGAACAACAGAGAAACTCATTTGAACTACAGAATTTATGTTTTACTGTTGGTTTTTATCACTGTCGTCATTCATACTACCATCTTTTCTCTTCCAACATATTCATCTGTTTTCTCTGTAAACTACAACCCCCTGAAGCAGTGATAAATTCAGCTTGGAAGTGATTTCTAGTATAAACTGGTTTCTGGTATACCTGTTTATCAAGGCTCGCTGAAGAGGAGGGCTTATTAACTACATTGAAGGCTTATTTATTCACTAATCTGACCACCTCTAAACTACCACTAGCACATTGTACGCACTTTCTGACTCATGAGGGAAGAAAGTGGAGACAAATGCACTGTGTTGTCAGTGCCTGGCAATTACAGTGTACATCAGTGGGAGGAGGATGAAAGAAAGGGCAAATCCATCTCTAATGGATTCCCTTA
The DNA here is from genome assembly GCA_013400835.1 of Zapornia atra. Lineage (NCBI taxonomy): Eukaryota > Metazoa > Chordata > Aves > Gruiformes > Rallidae > Zapornia > Zapornia atra. The sequence continues at coordinate 61,685 of VZTU01002612.1, read as the reverse complement.
ATACGAAAAACTGCTTTATGTGAAGGTTTGTATAGGGTGGCACTTCACATACACAGCTCAGAGCCAGGAAGGCCAGGAAGAGTCTGGCTGAGGTATTCTGTTGTAGATGCACCGGTTTTCTTCTTGCATGTCTGCAGTGGCTGCTATACCTCTACAACTCATCCCAGGAAACCTACCTGTCCTCCATGGCTGCTTCTCAAGGACCCCTTAACAGATGGGGGACGGGCTTTCATCTCGCTTCTTACTCGGTGTCTTCCCTGCAAGCGTATGGGAGGGCATATTCTCCTGCATTTGAAGGAGGCTGCTAGGAAATAAACATTCCGGCTCTGGGGTACTTATAAACATAACAAACCCAACAACTTTCCTCCTTCTTTCCCAGGAATCCAAGATACTTACAGAAATCCTGAGCTCTTGTAGATTTTCTTCCTGGAAAATGAGATTATCACCAAGATCCTTCTGATGGCAAGAATAGCTGCTGTGTTGGTTATGGATTGGTTTTATGGGGTTTTGGGTTTTTTCAGCCTCTGTCTACAACATAAAATGTATGCTGCCCCATCCAACATGGCCCTGAGTGTTTCCAGGGATGGGGCATCTACCACCTCCCTGAGAAGCCCGTTCCAGTGTCCCACCACCCTCATAAAAAAATTTCTTCCTTACACCTAGTCTAAATCGACCCTCTTTTAGTAGAAAATCATTACCCTTGGTCATGTTGCAACAAGCTCAACTAAAAGCTTTCCTGTAAGCCTTCTTTAATTACTGGAAGGCCACAATAAGGTCTTCCCAGAGCTTTCTCTTCTCATGGCTGAAGAAGCCCAGCTCTCTGAGTCTAGCTTCATAGAAGGGGTGCTCCAGCCCTCTGATCATCTCCATAGCCTTCCTCTGGACTCACTCCAAAAGATCCATGTCTGTCTTGTGCTGGGAACTTCAGAACTGATGCAGTACTGCAGGTGGGGTCTCACCAGAGGGAGTAGAATCCCCTTCTTTGACCTGCTGGTCACGCTGCTTTCCATGCAGCCCAGGAGACAGTTGGCTTTCTGGGCTGCAAATGCATGTTGCTGGCTCATGTTGGGCTTCCCATCCACCAACACCCACAAGTCCTTCTCCTCAAGGTTGCTATCAATCCCTTCATCCAACAGGCTGTATTGGTAGGGGGTTGCCCCAACCCATGTGCAGGATCTTGCACTTGGCCTTGTTGAACTTAATGAATTATGTACAAGCCCACTTCTCAAGCCTGTCAAGGTCCCTCCAGATGGCACCCCTTCCCTCCAACATGCCAACCACAGCACATAGCTCAGTATTGTTGGCAAACTTGCTGTAAGTGCACTCGATCCCATTGTCCGTGTCACCAACATAACAAAGATGGCCAGGACTGACCCCTGAGGAACACCACTCAACACTGATCTCCACATTAAGTCTGTGATCCCAACTATGTGACCGTTCAGGCAGTTCCTTATCCACCAAGTGGACCATCCATCAAATCCATGTCTCTCCAATTTAGAGACAAGAATGTCATGTGGGACAGTGTCAAACACTTTGCACAAGTCTAGGTAGATGACATCTCTTGTTCTTCCTTTTTCCACCAATGCTGTAATCCTGTCATAGAAGGCCACTAAAATCATGTCAGGTACAATTTGTCCTCAGTGAAGTCATATTGGCTGTCACCAATCACCTCCTTATTTTCCATGCCTTAGCATAGTTTCCTGCAGGATCTGCCCTGTGATCTTGCCATGCACAGAAGTGAGACTGACTGGCCTGTACTTCCCTGGGTCTTCCTTTTTCCCCTTTTTAAAGGGATAAAAAGATGCCCAAAAGTATGCTTATTCTTCAGATTTAAAATTGTAATTTGCCTCTTTTAAAGAATATTATTCTCCCAGTTAAACACCACATACAGCATTTTTAGTTAGAAGTAAGTACCTTTAGATGGTTGAGCTGGAAACTGGACCATTCACCATAGGTTACTCCAGGAGATTTGGCACTTCCAGTGTCCATCAAGGCCACCACAAAAATCTGTGTGACCACTTCAGTGACTTTCTTTGTTACCAAATCTGCTCATTTATCAAACTAGCTACCCAGCTCAGCCATCGCTTCATTTCTGAATTGGCAAATATTTCTCTAAGAACAAACCAGATGTTTAGTACCTACAAACCCCAAGATATGTGAAAGTGTTTGCTGAGGACCAAGCTTTTGTGTCCAAGAAGAGTTCCAAGAAAAGTTGGATACGTGTAGAACTCTTGCTATTGTCATAGGTCCACTACTGCCAATTACATATCACAGTACTGAAGGTGACTGTGGACTTGGTGTAAGTGCCTGCTGAAGATCACTGATGTGATGTTAGTGGCTTTGGAATATCAAAACCTGATCCTCGTGCATTGTGTTGACCTAATTTCCATTATTTGGAGTATATGAAGAATAAGAACCAGTTCACCCAAGCTGTCATCCCTTAGTTACATATCAGGAGTCATGTATTTTCTCAGTTTTCTAAGGTAACCTTGGATGGGTCAATAAACCAATGAATTTATTTGAACTTCTCAGTGGTGGTGGTGGTCTTAAATCTCAAGGTATGTGAAAAATTATGAGACTAAGATCCCAGTCTTTTTTTAAGGTTAATTTATTTAGATGGAATTCAGATGCTTACTTGAGACCTTAAGATTTTCTGTGATATTTTATGCAAGACAATGTGTTTCAGAACGTTTAAGGTATCATAAAAGTCTGCTTGTGCTTCCTGTTCTGTGAATCTTTCACTGTGGCTGGTGGAAAACCTTTTCCAATGTTTTTGCAGATGACCTGTGATTCCAGGATCTTCCTCAAGAAAAATTCTAAGAAGTTACTAATAAAATTGAAAGATTTTAAGGTAAACTGCAAAGCACAAAGAGAGTTACTCTGCTAAGACTAGAAACTGAGCCCACAGGAACTAGGTGACTGGCTGTAATATATCTCCCATAGAAGACTGGCAATGTTAGTTATTCTTCATTTTTTAGGTGATGTATGTTGGGTCAACTTTGTTTGCTCATCCATCACGGACACTGTAGAGGAGAATTATGCATAATAATATATTTTTAGGATATTCTGGAAATGTGTTTTGCTTTTAGAAATGAGCCTGCAAAACATACAAAAATCTATCCATGGCTTGTGTTTCAAATAAACAGATCCTTTGAAATTACTCTAACACTGCAGGGTGTTTATAAACCAACGGATGTTTACAATTAGTTCATTTGTTAGCATGCCATCCTCGTGTTTCAGCTGGCTCTCTGGGCATATAAGATCCATTTTTGAACCAAGGCACTTCCTCCTCACTTTCCCAATTCCCCTGGAATATTCCATCTGTGTTTCCTGGAGTGCAAAGATGGTCATGTCTTGACACTGCAGCTTGCCTCAGTGTCAGCTGACCCTGGTCAGTGTGCTAAGGCAGCAGGAATCTCACCCAACAGAGAGAAGCCTGGTGGTTTTCTGGTGGACAACCATGCAGGAACATCTTGATGGCAAGTGTCAAAGGTGTTGTAAAGGTAAAGGTGAGCCAACTCTCCGAGCAGGGAGGGGGAACTGGGTTGTCATCTAGTGGTTAAACCACCTGAAGAGTGACATGGAACTGCAGCTTTGTAGGGGCTTGCATGGTTTTCCACAACCAGCTTAGAAACATACTGCTGGTAATATTAACTTCATGCTCTCTGTTAGAGAAACTTGTTTGTCAGCATGGGGTATCAGCTTTGAAAGATTTAATGAATATGTAAGATATCTATGCATTATCGCAGCAGAGAAAGTCTTATCTTGTGCTACAGGCAAATAGTACTGCAACACAGGACTACATTTTAGGGAATCTGAAGAGAAGACAGAGCGACAAGCTTATTATAACTGACATATATGTGGTTTTACATTTCTGATTACATAGATTTTGTTGAAGTGGGCTAACATTGGCTAAATTTGTTTACCAGTGTAAGATGCATTTTCCTTCTCTTTAAATCTTGCTATGGAGAACTGCAGTACTGAATATGAAACCTTTATTTACAGGCTCTTCTAAAGAAGGACAGTCAGGAAAGTTAAGGCAAATCAAATCAGGGTTTTGAAACCAAGTTCCATAAATTAAAGTGCATTAAAAGGCTTTTGTGTGGTTTAGTTCCTTAAGGTGTAGTGCAGCTGCAGACTTGCTCAAGGACTGAGCTCACTTCTTGTTATCGATTGCTCTAAAATTTCATGAACTTTAGAAAAATGCCAAGAGCGAAATAAAAAAGGCTGAAATGTGTCTGTTCTAATTCAACACTTAAGGGAAAAGAAGAATGACTTACCAAATGACTTACCTAGATAGCACTTGAAAGTATACAGCTTTGCTGAAATAAGGTCTTCTGCTGCAATTGGTGAAACGCCTAACAACAATGACAGTTGCCTAAAAAGTATCTTGGGAGCTGTATTCAATGTGGAAACCATGGAAAAATCTGCGAAGATACTTCTGAAATGCTTCCAAAGCAAGTAACCATGCAGTTTAAAAATATTTGATTAATGTTTTACTAATATTTATTAATATATTATCTTTGAAAAGAGAGGGCTCAGTGAGGAGTCTTACCTGTATGTATACATACCAAACAGGAGGGAGCAAAGAAGATAGAGCCAGGATCTTCTCTCTGGAATCCAGGGAAGTGATAAGAAGCAATGGGCACAAACTGAAATAGAGAAAATTCCATTTAAATAGAAAAAAAATGTTTTTTCCTGTGAGGTTGGTCAAACACTGGAACAGGTTGCACAGAAGATGTTGTGGAGTCTATGTCTTTGAAGATAATTCAAAATGCTGCTGGACACAGCCCTAAGCAACCTGCTGCCTTTTAGACCCTGCTTTGAACACGGGGTGGGACATGACAGTCTCCAAAGGTCCATCTCCCCCTCAGCCCTTCTATGATTCTGTATAGACAAAATGTTTGGGTTACAACAACCTCATGCAACACAACAGGCTTGCAGAAGAGCAGTGGGAAAGCTGCCCAGCAGAAAAGAACCTGGGGGTATTGGTTGACAGTCAGCAGTGTGCCCAGGTGGTCAAGAAGGCCAACAGCATCCTGGCTTCTATCAGAAATAGTGTGGCCAGCAGCACTAGGGAAAGTGATGATACCCCTGTCCTCAGCAGGGGTAAGGCTGCACCTCAAGTCCTGTGTTCAGTTTTGGGTCCCTCCCTTCAAGAAGGACATTGAGGCACTGGAGAGTGTCCAAAGAAGAGCATTGAAGCTGGTAAAGGGTCGAGAGCACAAGACTTGTGAGGAGCAGCTGAAGGAACTGGGCTTGTTTAGCCTGGAGAAAAGGAGGCTGAGGGGGAGACCTTATGGCTCTCTACTGCTACCTGAAAGGAGGTTGTAGCGAGGTGGGTGTTGGTCTCTTCTGCCGAGTAACAAGTGATAGGGCAAGAGGAAATGGCCTCAAGTTGTGCCAGGGGAAGTGTAGATTGGATAGTAGGAAAAGTTTCTTCACCAAAAGGGTTATCAAGCCCCAGGAAATGCTTCCCAGAGAAGAGGTTGAGTCACCATCCCTGGAGGTATTTAAAAGAGGTGTAGATGTGGTGCTTAGGGACATGTTTTAGTGGTTGGACCTGGCAGTGCTAGGTTAATGGTTGGAATTGATGCTCTTAAAGGTCTTTTCTAACCAAAACAAATTCTGTGATTCTAGTTGTTAGCAAGAGATATGAGCAAAATTTCAATCTCTAGAATTTCCTCTGATACCACCTTATTTACAGAACTGAATACATTAAGTTGGGGCTTTTAATTATTGAATTATCCTCTCTGTAATACAGTGAAAAGGGGTGATTCAAATGTAAGTGGTCCTTTTGAATAGCAATTGGATATTAAAATGTTATGCCAGCAATTCCTTCATAGAATTCTGGTTCAGTTGTCAATGACTTGGATGTTGATTTTATCTTTGATCTGGAAGAACCATTTCCTCCAGTTCTTCACCGATTTTTCATTTTGGATAATTCATGATATATTCCTTTTGACAATACTTACTCTCATAGTCTTTCTTGCCCCTTACTAGTTCCAGTATAGTCTATAATGTTAAAAATGGACTATAACCATAAATTACTTCAGCTTTCTCAGTAGTCTTAGCATTTTGCCCAGAATGGCTTGTTTGACATCTCTGTTCAAGTGTTCTGAGTTTGCTGTCTTGCTAAATAATCCAGATGTTCAAGCACCAGTTTAAAAAATGCTGTATCCACTTAATGGAAGCATGCAAAGATCCAGAACACTGGAAAGCAACAGAACTTCTCCCAATTTTGTCTACTGTCTATATTTATCGCTGTTCATTCATCTATGTGCCTTCCCTCCCAGCCCAGCTGCCACCACACAGATGGTATTCCCAGCAAAACAAACAGTTCGGTTTCAGTACGCTATTTGTTATCTGGAAATGTTACCAGATGACAGGGAGAGGGAGGAAGAGGAGGGCTAGCTCTACATTTTTCAGGTCGAGTTTTGCCCTGAATTGTACTCAGTTACAGTAGATAGGTCCTGGGGATTACCAGGGGGGAAGGGAGTGAGAAGTAGTTTGATACTGTGCATAAACTGACCTTTGATACATTCTGAGGCTTGCTCAATTGAAGTTTCCATACTTTGCAGTTATTTACTTCTAACTCTATAACAGCTTTAATTTATTAAAGGGCTGGAAAAAAAGGATTTTGTTTGCCTTAGAAACCAAGTGAAAACAATGAGGAAGAAGAAGGCATCCCTGCAAAGTTGTTACTATTAAACCCAGACACAAAGTGGAATGTTTGCAGGGTCTATGAACAGATGTCTAAAGATGAGCAAACAAACCAATTATTCTTAAGAAATAACTTATTACTGGTTTATTTTTTAAATGCCTTTTATTCAGCCCTTTCACATTACTCATTTCTATATGCTTTTAGCATTGTATGCTGGTCCAAGCATTACTGTGAAAAATATCATGGTCTGGGGTTTGATAAAAGGAAAGAGGAAAGGAGAGACCTGGCTAGTTTTCTGGACTGAAGGATAATGTAGCCACAGTTTTCCAGCAATTGTTGCAGGAGTTTGACTTTCAGACACCATTCACTGTGCTAAACTTTCATTCTAGGGGCTGAAATCTCCAAAACTATTGCATGCCTCAGAGCGAAAAGTTTCAGATAAAATTATTTTGTTGAACAAGGCTAAGGGAAAAGGTTGCTGGTCTTGGCACCTTAAAAATACTTTAGCAACTGGTTCGGTGAGGAGCTGCGTGTAGTATCTCTGTATGGTTTAAGAAGGACGTGATACTCGGCACATCTGACAGCAGGAGGTGTGTTGGCTGCAGCGTGAAAATTAATTCCAAATACCACTCAGAATACAAGCTTCTGAAAAATACCCCTTCATAAACACACAGAAGAGCTCTTGCTGCCCAGCTGCGGCAGGGTCACCGAGGCACCCGGTCTGAGAGCAGAGACAGATGTCCTTTTCAGTGACTCGAACTAGAGCACTTTAAGCAGGTATTGGCCCATCTGCTTGGTACGGCTCCCATGTCTCAGATGTCGTGGCTGATTATCTGAACGCTCAAGCTCTGTTTTCAGGGAAAATTCAGGGAAGCGATGCCATTCACTGACAATGCCACCTTAACAGCCCCCAGCTGCTCATTCCCAGCCCATGCCCTCCCTCGCTTGTTCTTGTAAAATTGTTTATTGGGCCTTGGAACAACCTGGATCCAAACCCTGCCCCCTCCCCTCCCACAAAAAGCTCTGATTACTTTGAACCTGAACCAACTCTCACAACCAGTTCAATTCAGAGATGGCTGCAGCTAGATTCACTAGAGGACGACTAACTGTCCATGCCCCGTGGTTGGGGAGATAGTCTTTTCTAGGCACTGAATTTTACTTGCTTTTTCTGTGTGGGTGTTGTAAGGAGATCTGGCAGCGTTTGTACATGCTCTGTTGTCAGGAGAGCGAGAGGAGCAGCTGAGGGCTCCCCCCTCCCCTCCTACAGAAGGCAGACAGCTGCGGCAGGTAATCCCCTGCTCTGCCACTGTAGGGTTGGATAAAGCTTCTCTGGCAGAGCACTTCATGCTCTATGCTTGCTTTCCTACAATCTTAAAAGGGAACTGAGTCTTAATAAGGCTTATGTATAAAGTCAAAGTCTCTGCTGGTGCCATGAGCACTTTATTATGCCCGAGAAATACTGTAACATTTCTATTTTGTACCAGAAGCAAAATTATTTACTGACCAGAAGGGAGATTTTCTCAAACTGGTAGGGTAAAATCTCCTGAATTAGAACCAGAAAACACAGGACTATGGGACTATGTAACCAATCAACTTTCTAATGACAGTCCATAGATCACCTGTTGTCACCTGGACAAATGACTTACAAACATCTGTGTGTGTAACTAGAAATCAGTTGAACTTGAAAAAGGTGGGGCTTCTGAAAGCGATGTAAAGGTACTTCACAGTCTTTGTGCACTGTAAAGACTTTCTATGTTTGGAATGGTGGTGATGGTGGTACTTCCCACATGTAGTCCATGGATACTGGAGGTCTGTGAGAATTTCATAAGTGGTCTCTGAAATTTTACCTATGAAGAGACAGGGACCTTTGATTTGTTATGTAAAATTCTTCACTACCACTTGGAAGAGAAAGAAAATTAGGAGCCTGCAGAGTGGTGTAGGCTGAAAGACACCGATTTGGTGAAGTATACATATGTGCTGTAGATAACTGCAAGCTAATTTACCATACAGGCATACTGTTTGTCCATGAGGGTTTTGCTCATCTCCTGGGTTCTCAGGTTGGTTTCTGTGTGACCTGAATTCTTGGGATGGCAATAAAACAAAATTCTAGGTGAATTTAGGTAACACGTGACAAAGCTTGTAAGCAGTTGTGGAGCAAACAGTGGATTAGGTGAATAGATGGGGTTTAAATAGATATATAAAGGGAAAAAGATTGACTGATGGTTTAAAAAAACCAAAAAAAAAGGAAGCTCTGTTTCTTTCTCCTGTCTAGTAAAATTTTAAGACCTCCCTTTCTAAACAGCATATGGGACACAGATTTCCTAGTCATCTGGGGATCAGTTAGATGCATGTCTGTGTGTTATTCAAGTTACAGCTGATTAAGCCATTGCATATACCAGAGGTTTCCTGTGATATTTCTATGGAGTACCATGGACAGCAAAGCCAGTTTGGAGCTTTTTGACAAAACGAGGTTCATCCAAAAATGCCTCTATTTGTCTAACCAAAATTTTGTAGGAAATAGGTCAAATCAGATTCCAAGACCCTTTAAAAAAATGAATAAAACATGTCTTAGATGCTTCAAATTAAAGATTTTGGTTTCCTGTAAAATGGCTTTTTAGTTGCTAAGCTTATGCTAGTTCTAATATAACCCAAATGTTTTGACATCACCTAAACAAAACACTTCCATTATTAACACCATTATTACCTTTAGTTCATAAAATTTGTCAAGTTTTTGGTTTTTTTGTCACAGTTCAAGAACAGGAGCTTTCTATGAGACTAAATTCAGTCCTAGTTCAGTCCATTGTATTGCAGAAATCTGAAAGCAAAACTCCATAAAAGAGAATGAAGGAGAACTACATAAGTGTCCCCAGGAAAAAAAAAAAAACCAACAAATGAGGTATTGTTGTTCTACTTTCCCTTTGCATCTGCTCTCCAGCCTTTAATCATTCATTAGCAGCTATAGTTCTTGTACGATTCTTATCAGGTATCTATTCCAACAAGTAATGAATAATCAGGATCCATTATTTTAGCGACTGTTCCTGATTTTGTTTAACGACTGAGTGAATACAAAATGTTTTCTCTTCCTTCTAGCAGGGCTATTTAATTTAGATATACTATAGATAAATGCTTACAGAAGTAATGAATGCTTACAGAAGTAATGAAAGCTTACAGAAGCTTAAAACCTGTAATAACAGGAAATATTTGCATGTTTATATGTCTCTCTCATACAATAATGTAACACCTTTTTTTTTTTTCAAGGTTACACAGAAAGCAACCTGGTATGTTAACTATGGTTTTTGGGAATTGCAGCACAATAGACTCTCCCTAGCTGTATGTCCTGAAATAAATACTGGTTAACTTCATGTTATGATGCTTGCTAAATGACTACAATTCTGCTTTGGTGGTTGAAAATGCAAAAATTATTTGCATTTTATGTCAAAGCAAAACTTTTCCTATAAATTATAACATCTAGATTATTTTATGCAGTTATTTATCCTGGAAACCAGAGTGAAGGAAAATTTAGGTGGAAAACTGGAAGTGAGTTATTTAAGTCTCAGGGGTTTCACTGAGAAGAGATGTAGAAGCAGCATGGATAATTTCTTGAGTGTATGGGGGAAGGGGGATAGAAGGTTTGTGTCCTTCTTGGGAAGCACTGTGAGATTTTTTTGCTGGTTGAAAGAAACAGAAATATGGGGGTTGAGATTAACAAGATTACTGGAATTTGCCAAGGGATTCATACAGAATTGCAAATCCTTGGCTAAACCAAGAATGACAATTAGACAATTAATTTCTTAGGGGCCTCTAAAATTGTGATGGGCCTGAGGTCTGGTTACTTTGAATCAAATGACTAATCTCATGAAAGCATCCTGTCACTCTAGCAGTTTGTTAGTTGGAAGAGCCTCTGAAGGTACTTGAGAGGGGAAGTCACTGGATAGCAGCAGTTCAGTCCTATCTTTGCTGTTGACTGAGATAATTTTATGATGACAGTCAATTCAGAAAACATCTGGGTTCAACTGTGAAGGAATCTTACATCATTTCACTAAGGAGGGAGTTGACAACTGGGCTTTGTGATGTTCATGCGTAGGTGCTGGTAGCAGGAGAAACTCCTCCCTTCCTAGCTGAGGTTCAGGGAGGCTTTGGGCTACTTCAGCCCCGAGGCAGTGGGGGCTGAAAGAGTACTGCTGTCCACAGAGATGAAACTGCAGATCCCACAGCTGCGTGGCCTTACTTTATTGTTTTATCGTGTAGGTCCTGGGAGGCCCCTTTGAACAGAGGGCTGCAGGAAAGAGTAGCTGCAGGCCCGGTACCATTGCTTCTCTAGTCTCCTTCCCTTCTGCTGGTAGGGGTTGGTGTGTGAGAATTTCAGTAAACAGTTAACAGTCTCATGTGCAAAGAGCTTGTGGCAATTGTGAGTTTTGTCAAGGCTGGTTTTACACCTTTGCTGTGTCAGCCAACACGGTACATGCAGAGCTCATCCTCAGCTCCTGTGACTTGTCATAGCTCTGTGGAAGTCAGTGAACCCTAAGCAATTCATACCATGCAAGGATTTAACTTAAAGAACGAATCTGAAAGAACATTTTATATTCAGTCGTCTTTCATGACAGTGGACTGACATGACTATGGGTTATGTAGCTATGGGATTACTTCAGTTTAAAAAAAAAAAGATAATGGTAAGTTTCTGGGTTTTTTACACTTCTGTATATTAATATATTCTTCATTTTCTATGCATAATTATCCATTTGCAGAGCTTTTTTTTTTAATCTTGTTGATATAAATTTGATCTAAGAATTAAGCTTCTTACCGTTTAAGGACATTTTGCAATTTTCTTGTCATTTCATCTACTGGGAAGAAGAGAGTGGTTTTTTTCTTTTACAGGGATGAAGAATTATTTTATGTCATCTCATGTATGGCACCACTTTTTATTTTAAGAGTGAAGGACTATATGCCAGTTTAATTCTGCTTTATCATTTCTTTACATTACTCGCTGATCCTCCTGTCTTAGTTGCCTCTTCCTAGTATTAATTCCCTTTGGAGTTCTTTATCTGACTCTTGCTGTTCAGGTTGGCTTAAATGAATCCACAGAAAGCTCTCCATTGCAGGAGCTAAAAGCAGGATGTGAGAAGGAATGTCCCAGCTAAGCCAAAAAAAGATCTACCTAGTACAGTATCCTGGCTCCAAAAGTGATGAAAAGTGGTGAAGAGTGGAGGATGATTACTTAAGGTTATTACAAAATGACAAGCATGTAGCAATAGCTACCTGTCTTACATTTCCAGCTCCTAGCAATATGACTTGCAAAGTCAGAGGTACAGTCTTTCTGTTTAATAGGTTCTGATAGATGAGTTTGTCCAAGAAATCTTTAATTCATGTCAATTTCTGTAAACCACAACATTTTGTGGCAAGGAAATTCAAAGATACCAACATACTATGCGAGGAAATACTTCTGGTTTTATTTGTTTTGAATCAACTAGTGATTTCATGCATCCTTGTTCGCTGCCTTTCATGACACAAAAACTTCCATTCTTTGCTACTTATTATTTTAGAGAGCGTTCTTCTTTATCTTCCCACTTCCTTGCACCCTAATCCTAGTTTGGGTTGTTCTTTGAAATTGTTACTGCTTAATTTCTCACTTCCGTAGAAGCCTCCTGATACACAATTTTCAGTGATACACCCAAGCTATGCTATGTGAAGAAGGTATCAAACAAGAGAACCTCCTTGAGTTTATAGCAAATGGGGATGCAAAGAGTCCGTGCACTTCATCACCATGGCCTTATCCCTCCTGTGTGCTCCTTTTATATCTTCTCAGTCTACTCCTCCTGCTAACTCTTTGACAGGTGTCCTGCTTGCTACAGAGAGGGATTCACCAGATATGTGTGGCTTTCAGTGTCTTCTTGGGTATATAATGAGCTTATGGTTTATGTCCTATTTTCACCTTCAGCTTAATGAGGAATGCAATATTTTTTAATAAACTTCCCCTGTTTAAACCAGGGCAACTTTTTATGAAGTTTCTGAGACTTCAAGCTGCTGGGAAGTATTTTCCTTGGGGTTTTTACTTTTGATATATCTTTTACAAGCTATCACTTTCTTTTTCTTAAACTTGACCACTACCAGAGTGGATTTCTCATTTGTTTTTCTTATTGCTCACATGCACATAATAAGTCTGTTTTCATCACAATTACCGTTAATGTAGCTATTTGATACAGGACTCAAATGACAGGTCAGATGTCTTTCCTGGCCTGCTTCAAATACCATAGCTGCAGATGGGTTCTTTCCCCCCAATTATTTTTCCTTCAATTTAAGATGATGTCATTGCACACATTTTTCAAGTGGTTCTGAACAAAGTTTAAAAAATGGAAGATGTTACTTTTTCCTTTAATGCATTTCCTTTGTGCACAATGTACAGTGTTTGTCTTTTCTAAGGTGTTCAAGTTCTTCCACACAACTAACAGCTGGCAAGTGGCACTAACTTAACCCACAGGGCAGAGACTGGTACATCATCTGGTGATGCCCCAGCAGCTGCTGCATTGCGTGCTGCATGGGACAATGTTGCATGGGGTGCTCAGCCACCCACTGAAGTATTTTGGGGCAGAAGCATAGGAACGTCAGCCTTCCGGAGCGGCTGGGGCTAACAGTTTCCTTCTGACTGAGTTCTCTGCGGCAAGGACCAACCAGAACTCCTTTGTGAAATACAAAGAGTATTGTATTTCATATATATACATGACCTAGAGATATATGATTAGGGGACCAGAACATCTCTCTTATGAAGACAGGCTGAGGGACTTGGGACTTTTTAGCCTAGAGAAGACTGAGGGGGGATCTTATCAATGCTTACAAATAATTGAGGGGTGGAATTCAGCAGGATGGGGTCAGTCTTTTTTCAGTGGTGCCACGTGACAGGACAAAAGGCAACAGGCATAAATTTCAATATAGGAAGTTCCACCTAAACATGAGGAGGGACTTCTTTACTGTGAGGGTGGCAGAGCACTGGCACAGGCTGCCCAGAGAGGTTGTGGAGTCTCCAGACCCCACCTGGATGCTGTCCTGTGCAACATGCTCTAGGTGATCCTGCTTTAACAGCAGGGGTTGGAAGGGACCTCTGGAGATCACCTTGTCCAACTCCTGCTGTTTCTGTGATTCTGTGGTTCTGTTGCACGAGGCATGCTAACTGCAAAAACCCATATTCAGGGAAGCAACTTGTAAGAGTGCTGACAAAATGTATTTGTCATTTTAAAATGGATTTGCTTAGTGCTTTTGCATTTGTTTAATGGATTTACCTTATCTGAAACGTATCCTGAAAGGTAGTTCAGCAGGGAAGAAAACTTGTAGCTGTCTCTGTGGCAATGAGAGCTAACCTGAAGGGGAGAGAAAAAGGCAGTGAATTATTATATTCTTCTGGAGAAAATTAAAATGTGAAAAAAAATCCCAAACCTTTTTTTCCACATATTGGAGATGCCTGGGGAAATGTATTTAAAAGCAAACTTGCATCCCTGGTATAATTACAGTATCATTAGTGTAGTTGTTGGGCTGGGCCTTGCTAACAAAATGTGCCATCTATTTTATTACCAGCTTTTACATCAAACTATACAACAATACTAAGTAGGCAAAACACAGGAACTATCCCCATTTTCCTTGGAATGTGCCCTACACCATCAAGTACAAGTAGAGGGCTGTAAGGAGCCATTATGGGATTCATTGAATTGCCTAAGACAGCTTTACTAGACGGAAGGGCTCAGTTGTGTTTTGGGGCAGTGCAAGGCTATACCATCTCCCTTATGAAACATTCTGGAAAGGTCACAAGTCTGATCAACCTCAGAGCATTTAAGACAGTAGAAGAACTACAGTAATGCACATATGAATGAATTTCTTGTTTTAAAAGGCTTCCTTGTCTTACCCCGTGCTCCATTTTACTGAAAGAGGCTTTATGTCTAGACAAGCAAAGACTTGAAACCTAGATTTATCGTGACCAATTTCCTTGTCTTGCCCCTTGAGGACTTTTAGAAACCTTTGAAACCTTCCAGGGAATCTTAACAAATTGTTGCAGAATCAAGATTTTTTTTTTCTTTTATGTCTTTAGTGCTCAGCTGTCCTGGAACATATGTGGAAATAATCCTCTGCCAGGGTGCGGGATCCAATATGCCAGGTTTCAGGTTGCCTGGAAATTGAGAAATACTTTCTTAAATTGTCTAAAACACAAGAAGAACACCCCTTCTGTTTCAGCAGAAATTAAAGTTTACAGTTAGTGATAGAGCTGGAGAGAGAGTGTTCCCTGTCCATGCTTGAATTGGATTTTCTCAGTGTGGGAAGCATATCTGGCTGAGCCTAGAGCTTTAGGTGACCACTTTTGTTCTTAGAAATGCCAGTGCTCCTGTCTCATGCTGGGGGCCATCCCTTCTCATTTGCTGAAGATTGGGCCTAAGCTGCCATTTGCTGATTCTTGTCCAGTATAGCTCATAAGATGAGAGCCAAAAGCACTCGGTGACATCAAACACACCTATGTCTCTGCTTCACTGTCTTTTTTAGGACTTGCAAAGCACTTCTTCAACAGCACAGTCCAGAGCACCTGCAATAGTTCATAGTCAGTAAGTGACTTAAGTTTTATTTGATAGTCTAAAACAGCCTTATTGCAACATTGTGGTGACACCATCCACACTGAGGTCTTTATAAAGTGCAGTATTGTTTGCCAGACTGATGTTAACATGCATGATTTAAATGATGACACAAGCAAAACTTCTGCTGTAAAATGGAGAAATTAAAGATACCAAAATATTATCTTTCCCCTTGCCAATGAGAACAGCTGGCAGGATGGTTTTACTGAACAAAAACATTGGCCAGCAGACATAGGTTATCATTTTCACAAGTTTTCCCTCTGAAATACAGGATTAACAAAACATGCAATTTTTTTTTATTTCAAAATTGGAGGGTTTGTGTCTTTCATCTGGTCAAATTTAGCGTAAAAGTGAAAATAATATCAAAGTTACAGGCACCATAGGGAGGCTGTTAATGTGGTAACAAAGGGCATTTGGCCAGTTAAAATAATAAAAGACTATACAGACTTCCCAGTGATGGCTGAAGCCCAATTAGTACTTTCCAAGTAGAGCCACAATATTCCTTTCCAGATTATGTGGTTTGGCATGATTCAGAATGAGTAAACTTACTTTCCTACAAGGGAAAAATATAATTAACAGAAAAAACAAAGTCATGCAGTATTTTGCTTTAAGTAAGCAATAATACACCATGGGGTGTACATTAAACAGTCAATACTCATACACCTTGGACAGGCTGAGGCAAAGCAATATTTCAGCATACAAAAAGATACATATATCGTCTTAATAAAGCTTCTGTTTGCATTTTAGTCTTGCACATAGTTTTATTTCCTTAAAAGATGATTTTAAGGGAATATGTAATCAACATTCATGCATATAGTACTCACATATACTACTTTAAAAGTACCCTTTCTGTTACCATTTTATACTTTTAAGTAATAAATGTATAAGTTCCTTTTGGAATATAAAAGTAAAATATTCCTTTTGTTTGAGCACCTACATTTTTGGGGGCTGCTACTAAAGGCAGAATGGCTTGGAAAAGTCTTTTTTTCTTAATTAAACTGATTAAATTTGTTAAAAGGACTCTCAACCTTGATATTCACACTGAAAGCCTCTAAGAGTCTATTCTTATTTATAGTAATCCACTTCCCAGGACTCTGGAAGTGATGCAAAGTTTACAAAGACTCAACAAAGCTGAAAATAGAGTAGCAGGTTTGGAAGAAAGAAACAGCAAGTTCCAGTCTGGAGGTGGACGTGATTTATAAGGGTAAGGGCTTTTTCTTCTCTCTTGTTTCTGATACTGTTTTTTGAGATGAACAGACTGTTCAGCTGAAACTCAGATAGAAGGGAAAGCATATCATGCCAAAGAAAGCATGTGACCCAGGGTAAGCATATACTGTGGTAGCAAAATGAAAACAGCCCTGCTGAGACATCTGGTTAATGCTCTGCTAGTGACACCGCTCATGAGAAAGCAGAGCGATATGCCAGGAGGAAGATGAAAAAAGAAGGAAAAGTAAAACTTCAAAAAACACAGAACCACTCCCATCACCCAAAGCTTAGACCACACACCTGAAAGGGAGGATCCCATACCCAGCTCGAGTGTGGAACATGAACAGCCTTATCTCCCTTTCAACTCTACTGTTTTGCAGATGTCTTATATAAAGTGTTTGTAAAGGAACAATTACATATTTATTTCACATTTCTTTAATAATTATAGTAACCTATGATATTATAAACTTTCATGAGCTGCAGCATCTCCTCAGAGCTCCTGCATTACTGCTGTTTGGTGTCTGGTTGTTACAGTTTCCTTCACTTCTCAGCTCCAAACGGGACTCCTTGCTCAGTCCAGCCCTGCCTATGGCAGTTCCATGGGTGAGAAAGCAGGAAATGTGTGGGCAGTGGGAGTGGGAGCATATGTGTGAGCTGCTGTATCGTTTCAATAGCCATGCATATGTATCTGGCACAACGTGCATACTGCCTTCTCTCTGGTCAATCCACAAGTCAACGACTACTCACGCACAACACTCCAGTCACCTGCACAAGTTAAGATATTCCCTGGAACACCTGATTTCAAGGAGTCACTTGAAAGACAGGAAAATCCTCACCAGCTATAGAGTTGTGCTGAGTATTAAACTACTTTGAAGCAGAAACAAATTGCCAAAAGCCTTATATTGTAGGCTTCATTATTTGAAACCACTCCCATCTCAGACTGAAGGGGAAGCAGAAGCCAGCCCTGGAGCAAGGCCCAGGGGTCTGTCCTCCAGCTGCCATGTGCCTGTGTTGGCTTGTGTGGCACAGCAGCATCCCTGCTAATGCACAGCCCTAAGTCCCACAGTTAAATTTTTCCACACTTGCTCTTGAATCAGTGTGGCACACACCTCGCAATATGAAATTGAAACTTACCATGTCTTCCTGTTGTATGTACACCCCAGCCCCCTCCTCTTAAAACAGATTAATCTTGCCGATATTACAGTATTGAAGTAGCTAATAAGCGATCTAAGAGTTTTATGTTACTTGGATGTATAAATAAATGAAAACAGTTTAAAAATATGGAGAAGACAACCAAAAATCTGTATGCTTAAACACAACTTTTTTCTCTATGTCTCCATATTAGTAAATCTTCTCTTAGGAAACAACAGATCTGTATCATCCTGAGTCAGAGGGCCAAGAAATCTAATGGAAAGGAACACAATGCAAGAAATGGAGAGAAAAGGAAAGCTCTCTCTGTTTTACATAGAAAATATTTTCTGAATGCTTTTTCATGTAAATGTCAAATGGTATTTTATATTAACTTATTGATGAGTCCAGCTTCTCACAGGAACATTACTATTTTAATTTAAAAATGTCACCAGCAGGTACAGCACAAAAGGAAAAATAATTATATTAAGAGAATAATGCAAACATATCCCATATAAATTTACTGCTGATGAGTGATTCTCCATTCTTCACTGATACCCCCCCAGCTATTTAAATAACAAATATTTTCTACATATAATCTCTATTAATGGCAAAATTATGCTTTCTAAAAAACAAGTACACCATGCTTACCTGCAAAACCCACTATACTTGCATATAGCAATTGTATTTTATGTCTCTTCTTTATATGTTCTTGCAATGCTTTCATCACCCCTGTGGCTCTATGTATCCTCCAGCAGTGTATTAAGCAATGTGACCTCTATCTATCCGGTGTAGATTAATTATTTTTTAATTAGCCTAACACCACTACCAGATAAATATCAGTAGGATAGTAGCTTTCCTTTCTGTGATATGTTCCTCTTTGTAAGCCACTTGGCAAATCCCTCTCCTTTAGCAACACAAGTTTATCATTGTCTAGAGAGAAGACACTAATGGCAAAGCTTTGTCCCAGTTTGACAAATACTTTTACTAACTAAAACTAGCAAGCAGAAAGAGGCAAGTTAGGAGAGAGAGAACTGCTTTAAAATTAATCTTGTCAAGTCAGAACAATCATTTGGTTGCACTCTGCTGCAGTGGAGGCCTGCAAGTTTCTGATGTCTGAACTTGTCTCATATATTTGTAAAATGATAGCGAATTATGGGGTCAAGAGAAGTAAACTCTTCTGGTGGAAATATCAATTCATTTACCTTTTGAAGCCACTTTTAGCATATGCTAGGTTTACTTAAGTCGCAGATCTTGGGATTTACAAAATCAAAGCCTTCCAGACTCAGCTTAACAAAATAAAAAAATATCAAGACGTCTTCCTCCTTTGATGAAAGTCATTCCACTGAAAATGTTCAAAGCTTACCTGCTTAGTATATCAGCCCATAGTCCACAGCTATCAGCTCCACAGGGATGCCCTAAACAGAATGCAACATATTAAAAATTACTAATAACGTGGCAAAAAGTTAATATGTTCCCTTAAACACTTCAACATCAAAGAAGGTATTATCAAGCAACAGTCAAGGAGGGCATATTAAATAAAACTACCTCTTAATAACTTAATATAATAATCCTGTATAGATACAAGTTTCCCTCCCAATAAGCAGATTCACATCACATTTTAATTGGACACAAAGATTTTTCAAGAATTCTATAAAGCTGCATGCCCTAGCCAATAACTCTCTCGAATAAATGTTCTTATTTCAGCACTCTTATGCAAAATTTTTAAAAAATCTATCACATAATTTTTAAAATATTAATCTTTCCCCCTCTAAAAAAATCCATCAAAAACCTAGTTCATCTTTCTAATGAATGGTGATACTTTTTCTAGTAAGTGTGGGGATGTGCTAGTCTTCTCCTCTCTGTAATTATACACCTGAAGGTGTTTTATATATTGCTGGCTAACACTCATGTAAAGAAAATATCGCACTGCTACCTTAAGGATACAGACTCTGTAAAGTCTCAAGTCTTTAATTGCTATGCCAACTTTAAAAAATAAGCAAAACCAAGTAAAAAGTCAACTCTACAATGGTGTGATTACTGGGAATGGCTTGTGAATGATACTACCACTACAGAGCACTCTAACACAGAGATTCTCCAAATTAATTTGCTTTAGATGCCACCATCTCTTGCTTTCCTATTACTGTGGTAGACACAGTAGCTGCCAGCCTTGTGCTGAGCTACAGATACATGCCAAAAAAGGCATTTGGCTGCATGGGCAGGACATGCAATCCAGAAGCCTTTTCCCCAGGTTCTCTGGGGAAGAGGTGGCAGGCTTCCCCCACCTCCCCATGCTCCTTTTATGCTGCCTTGAAAGATTCTGTGGATGCCTTCGGGAGCTCCTCCTCCAATGCATATAAGAAACTTTCGCCAACTAAAATGCAATATCCCAGCAGCTATAAGCACACAAGACCAAAAAACACCTGCAAAAAAACCCCCACCCTGTCCTGCAAACACCATACCACACTCAAAGCATTATGCTCTATCATATTACACTGAAGGGCTTGTGTAAATCTCTTATTCCTTAACACATTGTGCCTGGTGCTAACAGTCTGCTGAGTGCCTCCCAACATTACTCCTTTTTATTTTTCTATTATCATTGGCATCACTTTATTCAAAACATTTGTTACCCTTAGAAAAATGACATTAAAATTACACATTGCTAAACTCACTCTTAAATGTGTGGTGTTGGCATTGGAGACATGCACCTGAGGATTAATAAAAAACATCTGCTATAAAATCAGTTATAAACAATATAGGTGATAGATCTAGGTATGCATATTCGTTGACTACAGGTTTATGAAGTTGCCAGTGGGATACAACCATGAAAAAGCAAATGCCACCCAAGGACGAATCAATTAGACTATTTATTAGCAGAGAAAAGGAAAATATCTCTGTTATTGTTTGAGGCACCTGAGGGATCTCACAGATTTTTTTTCATCATCTTAATAGAAGGTGAAATAGGTAAAGAGCTGCAGAGATTACCTGAGACAAGTAATTTTAAGAGCAAGGCTGCCATTTTTTTTCTTGTTTAGTCTAGCAGAAACAAAAGCTGATACAGGAAATAATTATTCTCCAAAAACACAATAGGGTGGTAAACAGTAGGCAAGGAAAAGAACTATTTACTCAAGCAGACAATGTTGGCACAAGAACAAATGAGTGTCATTTGGCCATGAATAAATTTAGTCTGGAAATTAGAAGGTTTCTGACCATTAAAGTGGTGAGATTCTAGAATAGTTTTTTAATACAAGTAGTGGAGGCAAAAGAGTGACAACTCGAGTTATTTAATGATGAAGATTGTTGATTTCATGGAAAATGCTACAGGCATGGTTCCCTGTGTAAGTAAAGGACTGAATTTTGATCATACAGGAGGCAGTTTCCACCATTGTTTGTCTATGTTCTGAAAGCACAGGGTAAAAGAAAATAAAAATTGAAATGAAATCATATTTATGCAAACAGCATTAGAAATATTGCTTAAGCAAATGTGATCCATATGTAAATGATCTCTGTAATTAAGTTTGTGCTTTGCAACAAGACAACAATTTAACTTGATAAGTAGGTATCACACTGTACTTCAGTGGTTGGAAGCTAATTCTTTTTAACAGAAAGATGCAATTTGTCACATGCTAATTTTCTTGGGGTTTATAGTGTGTCTTTCTACTACTTTCATTTTGCCTTGTCTTTTAGTCTTTAAAGCTCTAGGCAACAGTTTTATCAGTGTGCGTGGACAGCAATGAGAGACAGCTGGAAAATAATGACTGCCTATTTATTTATACCAATCTGGCCAAATTTGGCTACCAAGTTCCTCAGATAAGCATTTGCTTTTGGTCTAAAATAGTATTATGAAAAAGAAAAAGAATTATGATCACCATGGAAAAATGGAATCAGAAAGAAAGAAAGAAGCAAACATAAACCAAACATATTTGAGTTAGAAATATAACTTAAAATTCAGGAAGAGTGTCCAAAGAAAATAAGGAAAATGTTAGGAAACTGATTTCCACAAACACAAAAAGAATTTGCTGTGATTGCAGTCAGGAGTTTAGCCTACAGACCCAACATTAAAGCACTTCTTAAGGTTTTCTTGTGCAGCCTCTGATGCCTGTAACAGTCTCACTATTAATAGCTAATAAAAATGGTTCACCCAACACTGTAGTGGCTCTTGAAATTCAGACCTGTGGTATACCACTATGTCATCTGAAGAATTGCAGTTATTTAAAACCTAATCTGAATTCTCTCATCAGCAAACTCAAAAAGCAGAAAGAAAAGCAAAACATTGTAAAAACAAAATAGAGGTACTCCCTTATCAGTGTCAAAATGTGAACAAGCAACAGAACCCTGTTGAAAAAAAGTTAAATGTTTGCATATGCATAAAGTCATGTTAAAAATTCTTCTTTGCAAGTGTATGTGTACACATATGTATATGATTATAAATATATTTTTAATCAGGACTTTTCATTTATGTTCTCTGTAAGCCCATGTACAAAAGATTTCTTATGGAAGAAACTGTATTATCAACTACTGTATGCATAGTTTATAGTTGGTACTTGTTCATCAAATGTTATGATAATATGTCAAAACATAATAATAATATATGAGAAATCTCATAAGTAAGTCAGATCCTGGAGGAATCTGGTGGTGCCATGTAGAGGAAAAGGGCACATATAACCTTCCCACCTTGTTCATCAAGGAGAAGCACCACTATGTGGGCTGGCTGTAACAGACCTCACAACATTTGCTAAAAAATATCATAGTCCTAATGGCCACGGAACCAAATTAGGGAAATTTCTCTAGATGAGCAAACGTAGCCATGTCCATATTTTTTCCAGTTTTGCTGCTGACCAAAACCAAGTTGTGCAAATATGTGGTAAAAATAGTGCAAAATTTTCAAAAGTATGAAGCTCGATTTTCAGCTATCATTCATCTATGTATGAAACTTTTTTCTCTTCTTTGTTTTTAATCCCTCCTTTTACTTATTGTCACTAGCTACTGTATGCAGTGGCTTTTGCAACTGACAGCTAACTGAAGCTACAAGCCTGGCGCTTCAGGAAGTTTTTAAGCATAAAAGGAGCTCACATTGTTTATAATGCAATTTCAGATTATTTGTGTCTGAAGTTGCCGCTCAGATACTAGCCATGACACCTAGGAAACAGTTGTCAATATTCCCTTTTCTTTTTCTTTACTTTTTCACTTCTGCTTGGGGAGAACAATCACAGAATCACAGAATCGTAGGGGTTGGAAGGGACCTCGAGAGATCATCGGGTCCAACCCCCCTGCCAAAGCAGGCTCCCTGTCTCATATCACATAGATAGGCATCCAGACGAGACTTGAATATCTCCAGAGAAGGAGACTCCACCACCTCCCTGGGCAGCCTGTCCCAGGGCTCTGTCACCCTCACTGTGAAAAAGTTCTTCCGCATGTTGGTGCAGAACTTCCTGTGCTCCAGCTTGCAGCCATTGCCCCTAGTCCTGTCCCCACAGACCACTGAAAAGGGGCTGGCCAATTCCCCCTGCATCCCATGTCCAAGATATTTATAAACACTAATTAGGTCCCCCCTAAGTCTTCTTTTTTCCAGGCTGAACAGACCCAGCTCACTCAGCCTTTCCTCATAGGGGAGATGTTCCAGACCCCTAATCAACTTTGTCGCCCTTCTCTGGACTCTCTCCAGAAGGTCCCTGTCTTTTTTATACCAGGGAGCCCAGAACTGGACACAGTACTCCAGGTGGGGCCTGACCAACGCAGAGTAGAGGGGGAGGATCACTTCCTTTGACCTGCTGGACACACTCTTCCTGATGCATCCCAGGATCCCATTGGCTCTCTTAGCCACCAGTGCACACTGCTGGCTCATAGCCAACCTGTCATCAACCAGGACCCCCAGGTCCTTCTCCACAGAGCTCTTTTCCAACAGGTCATCCCCCAGCCTGTACTGATACAGTCGGTTATTCTTCCCCAGGTGCAAGACTTTACACTTGCTCTTGTTGAATTTCATTAGATTTCTCCCAGCCCAGCTCTCCAGCCTGTCCAGGTCTCTCTGGATGGCAGCGCAGTGTTCCTGCGTGTCAGCCACCCCTCCCAGCTTTGTATCATCGGCGTACTTGCTGAGGGTGGATGCTATTCCCTCATCAAGGTCGTCAATGAAGATATTAAACAGGACTAGACCCAACACCGAGTCCTGGGAACACCACTAGTCACAGTCCTCCATTCAGATTCTACTCCAGTAGAAAACAAGTAAAAAACAAGTGAGTTTTTTAATAGTGTTATGGTCTAATTTAGGGCACGCTTCTGGTGAAGAATTGTTTTTCCTCTTCTCATGCAGCTCTTAGGACAACACCATGACTTGTCTGTTGAACAAGAGACAAGGGACCACTGAGGAATGCATTTTCCCTCTGTGAAGTCCTGTCTGCCCATCCGGATAGCACCCAGTCAGCAGGTGGGTCTTTGTACAAGTTTAACTATTGCTTGCAAATGAATAGGTCTTAATTTAGCTTTTGAAAGTGAAAGTACAATTCCCAGGGAGGAGAAACAAAGAAAAAACTGCTCTCAGTGCCAGGTTATTGTGTGTTTCTGAAGGTTGCACACAAAGAAAAATGCAGCTATAGTGTGAGAAGAAATTTAACGCATTGGGTACGACAAGTGCTCAGTAGAGCTCAGGTAGATGAAACCAAAGGTTAAATCATGTATCTTTGCTTAGGTTGAAGAGCTCATCAGCAGAAACAAGATCAGCAGGGATTCAAAGATATGATTTGGTTTATCCTAGGTAGTGTACCCTGCCAAGGATTATTCTTAAGAAGCAATTAAAAAGGTCAGATTTTATTCCCATCCCTTCTAAATTCTGCCTCATGTCTCAGTCCTGCACCCCATGCCACATTCCTAGCATTTTCTTTGCCACAGTTAGATTTTATCTAAATTTATAATCTCCAGGTTTTACTTAAGACCTTTTCATGTCTCTGCTGTGATGCAAAGGGACGGGCAATATCCCAATTTATGCTTCAAGTAGCTTTCCAACCCTGAAAGAATTCATGATTTAACTAATAAACTGAGCTTCAAAGAATTAAAATAGTCAGCAGCAAGACTCCTAGTGGTCAGCAACATAGAAAATATCATGAAACAGAGGCAATAACCCATGATTTCTGATTGTTTTGGGGTTTTGGTAGCAATGGGGGTGGGGAACCTGCAGGGGTGGCTTTTGCAAGAAGCAGCTAGAAGCTTCCCCCAGGCCTGACAGAGCAAACACCAGCTGGGCTCAAGGCTGGACCCACTGCTGGCCAAGGCCGAGCCCATCAGTGATGGTCATAGTGCCTCTGGGAATCACATGTAAGAGGAAAAAATGCTAGCAGCTGCTTTTTGCCACCAGAGAAGGGAGTGAGATGTAAGACACTTTGCAGACACCAAGGTCAGTGAAGAGAGGAAGAAGGTGTTCCAGGTGCCAGAGAGAGAGTCCCCTACAGCCCATGGAAAAGACGATGGTGGAGCAGGCTGTCCCCTTGCATCCCATGGAGGATGATGGGGATCAGAGAGAGACCCCACCTGTAGACCATGGAGGACCCCATGCTAGAGCAGGTGGAGACACGCTGATTTATCTTGGTGTCAGACTAGTTTGAATTTCTGGCAGGATTTTCTTCTGTCTCAGCCATTTACATGTGCTGACTTTTAAAGTAAATTTTCCCAATGGACTGCATTTTAATCCAACAGGAAAATCTAATATTCAGGAAGCTATTAAATGCAGTTTCAATCACTTCTGTAATTTCTACATAGAATAATTGTCAGAAAGCTGAGTAAACCTATTTGGGAGTAGGGAAGAGTATTCAATGGAAGTACTTTGCAAATGGCGATAAATCTTTAACAATGTGGGAAAAGAGTAAATCTGGCATGCTATTTAGAAGCTTTGTGACAGGCACTTCTAAAATAACTAGATATTTGTCCATCATCAACAAAAATTGCATACCTAATTGTGCAAAACCCACCGTGTTCCTTCATCTAACTGCAGTTTCAGCTTGCTCATTTAAATAGTTTTCTCATGCAGACATAACAATGTCGACTAAACTTGGATTGTGAAGGAATTTAAATGAGCTCACAACCCTGATGCAGCCTATAACCACCTCTTTAAAAAGCAAAACAAAACAGCTCCACCTTTATGACTGCAGTTACAATTAAAAATACAAAACCCAAAACCAGATAATTGGAATACCCATGAATTCTTGCAGTGTAAATGCATGTCTGTCTAAACCAAGAAGTTTCTCTGCTTCTGATATTCCAGGATACTTTAGTTTATTTTCTAGATTGTCTTATTTCAGATTTGTCTCTTAAAAATGCAGTGTTTGGCAATATTAGCAACTTCTTGGCACATCATTACATTCACATGAAACATCTGCTTGTGCTATACTGAAGTGACCACTGATAAATATATGGGATATTAGGTACCTCATTTCCAGAATTCACTCCAACTCAGGCTGGATAAGTTCTTAAATCTTTATAGAAGACACAAGGAGCTTTTAAAACTGGCACTGACAGATAGGAGTCTATTCAAGGCTTATATGCAAATTAAATTACCTTCTGCTACATGTAAATTTATGAATACTCCAAGAGTGATAGGTTAGGGGTTTTTTTATTATTGCTGTTGTTATTTTTTTTCTTTCATCTTCAATTTTTTAATGTTTAATCAGGGCCTGAAACCAGAGTTATTTTTCTATGGGGAGCAGGAGTCACGCTTTCTTTTAAATGCAATCATCAATTCATCACTACAAGTACATTTGCATTTTTGATAAAAATAGGTTAGAGCATTGAAATGAGGTTGTTCAGAAACTGGGTTGCTTATATAATGTGCATCTATCATCTTGTATTTTTCTGTGTTTTCTAACGAATTCTTGTCTCTAAATATCTCAAAACGGCACATTGCTTTCTCAAATGGTTGGTGACTGTTCTTCAGTCACATAAATATCAACTCCAAAGTGTAATCTTTTTTATTTTTGCCCTTCATACAGTACTTTGCACAATTACATTGATTTTTCTTCATGGATATTGCAACCAAATACATAGTAATGTATTGTGTGTTTTCCAGCCTATTGCTATCTGTGACCAGAAATTGTGGAAAAAGACAGACTGTTCACCTACAGATAAGATAAACTATCTGTTTAGAAGTATATAGTTGCCAAGATTGAGAATAGCCCTGAGGATAAGGACTTGGGGGTGCTGATCGATGACAAGCTCAATATAAGCCAGCAGTGTGAAACAGCAGCTCAGAAGGTCAACTGTGACCTGGGCTGCATCAAGAACAGTGTGGCCAGTAGGTCAAAAGAGGTGATTCTGCCCCTCTACTCTGCTCTTGTGAGACCCCACCTGGAATACCGTGTCCAGCTCTGGGGTCCCCAGTACAGGTAAGACATAGACCTGTTGGAGTGAGTCCAGAGGAGGACCACGAAGGTGATCAGGGGGCTGGAGCACCTCTCCTATGAAGACAAGCTGAGAGAGTTGTGCTTGTTAAACACAGAGAAGAGAAGGCTCAGGGGACACCTAATCTCAGCCTACTGACACTTAAAGGGGCTCCTACAGGAAAGTGGAAGAGGAGTTCATCAGGGAGTGTAGTGATAGGACAAGAGGTGATGGCTTTAAGCTGAAAGAGGGTAGATTTAGATTAGATGTTAGGAAGAAATTCTTTACGCTGAGGGTAGTGAGGCCCTGGCACAGGCTGCCCAGAGAGGTTGTGGAAGCCCCATCCTTGGCAGCGTTCAAGGTCAGGTTGGATGAGGCTTTGGGCAACTTGGTCTAGTGCATGGTGTCCTTGCCCATGGCAGGGGGGTTGGAACTAGATGATCTTTGACATCCCTTCTAACCCAAAGCATTCTGTGATTCTATGATAAGAGTCACTGGACCACTCCTATAGTGGAAGATGAAAGAATCTCTCCCAGTACAGAAGAAAGGTTGGGATTTTTTCAGTACCAATTAAGACAGCATTTTAAATCTTTATAGCTAAACAACAGTTCTTATTATGGTTAGGTACCTGGTTTTCTTCACAGTTTTATGATATCCCTGGACAGCTGTATTTTATTTTTCACCCTTGGCATCCCAGAAGTACCACTGAAACTTAAAATTCTTTGGAATAGTTGATTTATAACCTTTGTGTATTAGTGATTATAATTCCCCACCCCCCCAGTTATATATACATATATTTTTTAGAAAAAATTGGGAAGAATTGGGAGGTTCTTACTGCTTTTAAGCAATATGCATAATAAATTCATTCTTTTCCCAATTATATGAAGACATGCCCATACGAAGCCACATGTAGCATACCCATAAGAAGTATATGCAGGTAACTCTGATAAAGTATCTCAGTACTTCTTGTTTACATGACCCTGTACTCCGAATGCTTACTATCCTGACAGACTTTAACCTTTCAGCTGGTATTTTCCATGGGGCATTTTCATCAGATTTTTTTTCCCTCCTTGTTTCTATTGTTGTTGTTATTAATTGTTGTTATTATTCCATTGTTTTGCCTTACCCCTGTTTAAAAATACATGCTATGTTCTTGTGCCTGTGTGCCTTGAAGAACTCAGTAGGAATGGAGAACAATGAAGGAGGCATTCTCCCCAGGAGACGTGCCTATTGCTCTCTCTATGGAAATCCATCCACATTTGGGTGCTTGGAGCTGCCTACATTTTGAAGGACAGACTGGAACAATAAAGAACCAGCCTGATGCCAAGGAGCTGGAAACAAAAGCTCAACTGGAAGCAGGAAGGGGAGTGTAAAGTGGTACAGCAAAGAAAAGTCTTTTTGGAAAGGATTAGGATTGACTAACCAAAGGGTGGAACCTAGGATGGGAAGTGGTAGGGACACAAAGCTGTTCAGAAAAGAGTGGGGAAAGGTAGCTTGAGTAGGCAGAGGTTGTGACAAGAAGGTTGCTTTCCAAAATGGGAGAATGCTGAGACGTACAGAAGAACCAACAGCATGGGGGATAGACCTTACTCTGTACTTGAGACAAATTCTCAATGAGCAGCAATTCAGTCTCTTTATCCTCATTTCCTGAAGAGCCTACTCCTAATTTACCACACAGCACTGATGACGGAAGCACTAATTTCCAGCAGGATTTTCCCCTCATACTTATCCACTCATTATCTGACTCACATTTGTTAATGAAATTATTTTCATTGAGTGCCCTATAAGGTGAAAGAATAAAACAAAGACCTGGAGATTAAGGTCCAAAGAATTGTCTAAACTGGGTAAACAATCTGAAGCACCAGAAAGTTATATTTTTGATTCCTTTACAGAGAAATCCATTCTACACATAGTCCCATGGACCAGATCCTTTTACAAGAGCTCTGTAATTCAGCAAGTCACACACAACTGTTGGGCAGTCAGAAGATGAAAAGCGCATTATTAAAATGTATGAGTTAATTAATTTCCTAGAATCAAGTTCTGTGGCAGAGGAAAGGGTCTGCTCCAACTCCTAAATATAAAGAACAAGCATAGAATACAAAA
>VZTU01002612.1:2711-32574 GCA_013400835.1 Zapornia atra | reverse complement strand
GGTGATAAGCCTAAGGTAAGCAAATCAGATCAAGCCCATCAATTTACCCAAGACAGAGAGGCTACCCTTCATGAAAAGGTAGGTGGTAAGTGTAATACAAACAAGGTTTGAAGAAAATAATTCCTTTTTAGAAAAAGAATTGCAAGAAGCCGTGTTAATTCTGTGCCTAATACACGCTACGTTATATAACTCAAAGAAAAGGCACAAATGCCATTTTGAATGGGACATAATTGCTTAAGCTGATATGAAACATATAGCCATAGATATTACAGGTGCAGTGGCATAGGCAGCTACATTTGTATGCAAATAAAAAGGCTGTTTCTGAAGACTAATACTGGAGACTGTGTATATTAATAAACATTATTGTTGTGTATGGAGTTATGGAAACTGGTATTCTTCAGTCATAGAATCATAGAATAACAGAATGGTTTCAGTTGGAAAAGACCTTAAAGATCAGCAAGTCCAACCATCTATCGAGCCCTACTAGGTTCAACACTAGACCATGTCACCAAGTACAACATCTACTCTTCTTTAAAACACCTTCAGGGATGGTGACTCAACCACCTCCCTGGGCAGCCCATTCCAATACCTGACAACCCTTTCAGTAAAGAAATTCTTCCAATATCCAACCTAAACTTCCCATGATGCAACTTCAGACCATTTCCCCTTGTCCTGCAACTAGCTATCAGGGAGAAGAGACCAGCCCCTACCTCACCACAACACGTTTTAGGTAGTGGTAGAGAGCGATGAGGTCTCCCTTGGTCACCTTTTTTCATTATATTGGTTGGCAAGTTAAATTTTCTAGGTGACTTGGAGTTTTGATACATGATGCTCATGCAAGGTATAAATATGACATTTACAGAAGAGCTGACTCTGAAAGCGGAAACTGTATATGTTCCTACTAGTCTTTAATTACTTAATAATGACCTTTTTTTCCACTTTTGCATTAGTATGTGAGTCAGAATTATGTAGCACATAAATAGTCTCCCATCCTCAAGGTCTTACCTCCCTCTCCCCTAGCCCCACCACCCAGGGAATTACCTTTAGGAGCAGTGGATGTGGGATCTCCTCCGTTTCCCATGATTGGTGAAACTTCTCACCACCACTCACTACTTGGATGTCAGAGGAGTGGGCATTTCCTGTGATTGTTGTGCCATTGGAGACAGTTTTTAATGAACATAGGAGACAGAAGAAACAGAAATGGGTGAGTATGAGAAAAAGTTTTTCTACTGAAGGTTTGGCTGTGTGTAGCTCAGTATAATTGTACTGTACATTCCCTTCTGCACCATCCTGTGAAATGCAGAGTATAAGTGAACAGTTCAATGGCAATCCTGCAGTCTGTCAATTTTATTGGGTTTGGTTTGGAGTTTTGGTTTTTCCGTTTTAACAGCACTTCCCAATGTAGCATTTTTCACAGCTGCTAATTCCTTGTGTGTGCCTGGCTATGCATGACCAGCTACGGGTGAGCTATGTTGTTGCAAATATGCTTTGGATACAATTCCCTGGTAAACTTTGAGGCAAGAGCTGTGGCAGCCATAGTATCAAAGGTGGTTGTTGGGTTTGGTTTTTTTAAAGGGGAAGTTTTCAGGCACAAATGGGGACATATTTTTAATTTCCACTCGTTTTTTAACTTTGTGCCAAGACAAATTCTAGCTCAACAATGACTTTAATCTGATCTAGAACACCCACAAGAAGCAGCTCTGTTGGCATGAGACCCATTGCCTGCTCTGTAATTTCTGTTTCGGGATTAGTTCCTCCCTTTTGGTTGGTCATACATCACCCAACTCTGAGAACTTTTGGTTACATTGCAGTTGTGAAGCTAATAGCAGGGAGCAGGTGTGTGTTTATAGTTCATAAAGAAACCGAACTGATACTCTGAAGCGTGACGCAAATACTTCTAAAGCCAGACATGCCTTTTGATTGTATCTATATAATATAAACTGAAATGGCAAAATTGTTTACCTCTGTCACATCTTGCAGTTATCACAAGGCATCAAAAAGGGCATAAGCTGCTTAGGTATTTTAATTGTATCCCATTTGGATTTTCTTCTGCTTAGCTCTGAACTTCCTGCTTTGGAATGGTTGGTTTGGAAGTGCTGCTGTTATCCTTTCAAGCTACTTCAGCCTTACTTTCCTCCTAATGCTTTTGTCTTGGAATAATGGCTTGAAATTCATAGCAGCCAGGGAGTGGAGTAATCTAGAGGTATTTTATACATACTTATCAATAATGCATTTCTCTACATTCTTAGGGGATCATATTTCCATAGGCATTACAATTAATTCACAGCAACAGTACAGTGAAAAAAAAAAAAAACCAAAACATCCAACCTGCGACAGATCCTCCTGTCCTCAGGGCTCTTATTCAAATAGATACAACCATTACAGATCAGAACTTGTGTGTTTTGTAGCAGCTGATAAGAATGCAGAATTGTCAAGCTAGTGAGCACAAATACTGCCAACAAAACTACAGTCAAAAAGACCCCTTCAGTTTGCAAACAAACTTATCCCAAGTTGCTGGTTTCTTTCTGTGTATGTTTAGCTCAGGTCATGTCTCCTGGTGAACAAAAATCACCTTCTGTTCAATGTTATGTCAGCTATAGTGGACTCTTACAATCAAGAAAAAGCAAAACAGGAACAGATTTCACAGGAGGGCTGTAACGGAAGGAAATTTATTAATCCATATTTTATGTTGATGGCACAGGGAATCTTGCTATAAACTTTGGCAGCGGTAGAAGGGGCTCCAGGTTGTTTTTCACATGTACAGCTGCATCATGATCACCGCCCAGCTGCAAGCAAGGGCATGGGTCCATCAAATGCATAGAGGGAATTTTACTCAAGTGTGTAATGCCATTTAATTGAGAACTCACACAAAGAAGTTGTTTGGCCTTTATTTTGCCATTGCAGATTCATTTATAGACAAGCATGAAAGAGTGAAAACATAAGCTCAAAACCAGACTAATATATCTTGTAATGTAATGTAGATTAACTGCTGAATCGTTCTTACTAAGATTAGTGGCTTTATCTTAGCAATTTAATATTGCAGTCTGCCATTTATTTCGGCACCTGCAATTACACAGCTTCTACAGTTCAGCTGTAGTCACACCCAATAGGCTCTAGCCATGTCAGGAAACATATTGATGATGCAGTTGATTATACTGTGATGCTTTTTATGAGGCAGCATTGCCAATATGATCCATCATGATCCTGTGTCTGTAAACATTTTGAAGCTTTTCTCCCCGCTCGTGTGAGCACTCTATCCAGCTGGCAGGTCACAGTCCTGCCTTCTTTGAAATACAGAGCAGCCCAAAGGGCAGACTGTACTTCCTCAGGTTTTCAAACTTTTTTCAGAGTACTTTATAACAGAGTCTGACAAGATAACCTCACCTCCTGAGGGCACTGTCATAACATCCTCTGACAAGCACTGCAGTGGCTTACATCAAGAAACAGTGTTAGGCCTGACCAGCATTGCATATTTTGAGGTGTGAGGCCAGTATGGAGCAGTGGGAGAAAACCAGTGGCATGTTAAAAATTTGATAATACAAGCACAAAGGAAGTTAGAGGACTCCAGAGTGGATCTGCAATATGATTTGGATCGGGCCCTTAAATGAAGCCATCAGGAACATTTAAACTCGATCTTAGATCTGCTCTGTAAGTTGTTAATGAGGACATCTAGCACCCCATGACCAACCACTCTCTACAGACTGTTGCAGCAGGTAACACTGGTAAAAAAAAAAAAAAATTGAATGCAAATACTCTACAGAATTCAAACGTTTAACAGACCATGATTTCAAAGCAGTGTATGATACTAGGAGGTTATGGTACTACTAATAATGTAAATGCTAGCAGGTAATTGGATGGCATTTTACATATCGTTCACATTCCTGTTTACATGATCCTTGCAGCATAGCAGTTATAGCAGTTGTGTTTGTGTACACAAAGCCCTAAAATGCTCATCATAAAAAAATTAAGCCAAAACACCTAGCTCTCTTCAGAAAAGTTTCATCTGAATCTCTAGACTGATTGGCACGGTAACAGAATGTGGGCTTTATGTTTTCACCAGAGTTTCAGTCTTCGCTCTGTACAAGGATTTTTCTTTGTTAAATTTCGAATACCATGTGAAAGTGAAGGGTATAAATATAGCACTGAATGGACTAATTAATTCCAGGTAGTGCAGTAACTCGAGAGTATGCTGCCTAAGCTAAACAATTTGCTAAATCACATTACTGAATGATTTCAAATTCAAGATTTTTGTATAATCATGTTTAGTGCCCTTTCAAATTTCCTTTGTTATCACAGCTCAAGCTGTAAAGCCTTCTGCCTCTTCTACCTCTAGAGTACAGGGTCCACTCTTATGCAGGAAATATAGACATTCAGCATATTGTGTTTTATGAAGACAAAATATCTAAAATCCAAAGGTTTCAAGAAGATTGTTATTTAAGTAGAATAGACTCTTATTCGATAACATTAAGGAGTTCAAGCTGAATACAAACCCAATCTCTGACTTTTTTTTTTGTGCAGCATATCTATCTGCAAGTGTATTTTGAATAAAAAGCCATATTTTCAACATGCTTTCTTGTTCGGTTTTCACGTGAACAGACACAGAAACACTTAATTAGATGTCATGAGAACATGCTGTGTTACATAACTGTGTGGTATAAACATGCATTTTCCCCCAAAAAGAAATGCGACACAGCTATAGAAACAAGAAAAAAACGCTGCTTACCTTCCTTCCTTAGGAAATAGTCCCTGAAGGCAGAGTAAATCTGGTTATAAAATGAGAAACAAGCCTGAAGTGTACAACTTGCATACAGACAGCAGATACAGTCGTCTCCATGAAGAATGCCTGTTTCTAGCCTTCTGTGTATCCTTCTCACTTCTCCACGCTGTAGTTACGCTACAGGGACTCAAACTATGCTTAAAATACTAATCTGTATTGCAGCTATAGGCACCAGCATATTGCTTAAATGGTACTTACTGTTGCAGTAGCCAAGCATCATTCTATAGGAGATTTACACCCCCGAAACCAGGATTTGTTACACCCGAGCAGATTGTGGCAAACACACTGCGCCTGGCTTGTCGGAAAAAGTTGTTACTTTCGGCAGTCGGCACGTACTCACACAGCACGGTATCTGTACATTTCTGTATGTGCATGCCTACCTACAAACACGCGTCTACAGAAGGAGTCGCAGCCTGTCTCTCACAACCACATGCTAATTGCTGGATAGGGGGAGAAAAATCTTGTTAGTAACACACACGCTCGCTTTTCTTGACCATGGCATTTTGCACACGTTTTTCGCATGGTACAACCCAGACCGGTGATGCTAGAAAGCATTTATAACTCAGGCATGAGTAATTATTCACATAAGGCACCAAACTCATTTTGGCTTCCCCCTGTGAGAGGGCTGCTACTGCAGCAGCAGCAGCAGCATCAGTGCAGGGTCTGTCTGCTGGTACTCGCTCGCTGCAGCCTTTGTGCAGGGGTATACGTTATAAACAAATTAGTAACACAATGATATCCAGTGCCCAGGAACTAAAGGAAATCCTGGAGAATCAATCAGATCCTACAGCAGGCATGTAGATTGGCTGTAAAAACATTTAACGGTAGATAGATTTTTCCTGTGCTGTCAAAGTTAAAGGTACCAAAAGGAAGCACACTCTAAGGCATTTTTGTTCCACTGTGATATTGATCCAATGCCAGACGTAGTGAAACACAATGGGCACACAGTCAGCCTTGGTAAATTAGGTAAATTAGCGATCATTTGATGGTATTCTATTGTTGCTATTGTAATCACAGTAATTTTCACTGGTAATGGTGCTTCGTGATGAAGTGCGGTTCTCACAGAATAATTGTGAAAGGTATCGAAAGATTCAGGGTGTAGCATCTGGTTTTAAAAGCTCTTCAGATTCAAATTGGCATTTTACTTTATCTTGAAAATTTATTAGAGATTCAGATCATGCCGGTTTAAATGGAAAGGTGAAAGCAGGGTAATTTCAATCTATGAATTATTCAGATTCAGACTGGTGAAATTGCCATCCATGAACTGATTCTCTGACAGTCTCTTTTGCAGAGCCTCCATTATGCTTGTCATTTTTATTTCTTTATCTACAATCTCTTTCTCAGTTACTGAGCTCGTCCCTTAGGGCTGTGCTTCACAAACCAAGTATTTCAAATTGGCAATAACCTAAATGAGTTGCTGTCTCAAATCGCAGTCTCCACAGGCTGTCTTTTCCAAATCATTAAAAACCACATCCACGATGGTGTCTGTTAGGCTCTTCGATTAGACGAATTAAATAAAAAAAAAAAACCAAACAAAAACCAACCCAACAAAACACAAACCAAAAAGAAAAACAACAACCAGCAAAGAGAAGAGACCGGGGCATCATATCGAAGGAGAGTTATGTTCCTGTAACAGTCCAGCAAAGAAAGTGGTGCTTTGTGCTTGTTCCTTTGTTGTCAGTGTAACCCATTCTAGTTGCATAGCATCACGCAGGAAGAAACAACTGTTAAAGCAGGCTGACTTCGTGCCCTGATTTCCAGCAGGAGCAGATAAGGACTGCATTATAGACAGACTAATCCACGCAAATACATGCTCGGAGACCAAGCACAATTGATAGCTTCTTACAGGCAAGAAAAACAGAAGTAGTAGAAGTAGTTGTAGTAATTGTAGTATTAGAAGAAGGAGAAGCGACCGGATAACCGAAAGGGTTTCATTCTCTCAGACTCCAACTGATACAGATTGCAATCCCAGAGACTCTCCACTTGATGGCTGGTTGTGTCATTGCTAGTCGACTGCTGCCCTGTATCCAGAAGGACTGGGATTGATTTAGGTCAGAGAGTCTGGTTTCTCGTTTGAGCTTTGCTCTTAACTGATGTAAGAAACCGCGGCAATCTGTATGACCAATCTATATGACCCTGGGATGCTGGCACAGCTTCGGCAGTGGAGTGCCTGCAAAGGCCCCAGTCGGACAAACAGTGACAAGTGCCATCTCCTTTGTCCTATTGCTGCAGGTATATCGCCGTAGCATAGAAAAACCCCTCTTAGTACACAAAGTGGGAAGCCAGGCGTTCTTCCTCAGAGGCAATATGGGTACAGAGTTCCGAGCAGTCCCTGCTCAGCTGAAAATGCTGCCAGGCTGAAGCCAACACATCCAGGCTGTGTGTCTGTTCCTACGCTAACACCAGGAAAAATTCCCTCGTATGAAAAAGGCAAGAATAAAAAAAATCTATGCTGCTTTGTGCCTGGTTCTATGCGTCTGCTTTGCCGCACTGCGACTAGAAAACTGCAGCAGTAAGAGCTCTGGCAGTTGCGATAATGTAGAAAGCAGCAGCTCTGTGACACAGCAGTCAGCTGACTTGCAGTGTTATCATTCAATGTCCTCTATAGAATAAGGCCAGTTTCTAAGGTAGCACCAGGAGGATGACCTTACATACAAAAATTGGGATGGAAGGAGCAGGGAGTCTCATGCACACCTGCAGATGATTTTGGGGTGATGTACAGCATTATCGTCGGGAACCTGCGGGTCTTTATCCGTCTCTTTTCCCTTCCTCCTTTCCTTCTCCTCTACAAAACAGAACTTGTCATATATTGAGCTGTTTTTCTTCTGTCATGATATAGTCATTGTGGTCACGTACAGCTGATGACCACACTTGCCATTAATAATGGTGTTTAGGTAAAGTATGTTATAAAAGTATTGCTTGCAAACCACATTTCTGCAAGGAAACCTGCTGGTGGGTCTTGTCTAACTGCCCCTCTCCCTGTGACTATGGACTATGGACTTTCTCTCCAGGAGAGAGACAGTAATTGGGTGAACACCCCTGAAAGGGGAGTCCTAATTTGCAAGGACACGTTTCTGAGTTCTCATCCAGGTATCTAATGACATAGGCTGATTTTCATGGCTCTCTGTAGCTCCCAACTAAATTCACTGGGAACATTTTGTTGCTCACACCTCTGGGAAATCAGAAGTGAGAACTTTAATGTTACAGCTGGCGAATACGGGCACTCTGAAGGCAACAGAAGTCAAGTGTCCTATCACCACCTGAGACTTTGAAAGTTCCCTTGGGCAACATCAGGCATGGTCTTGAAAAACTTCATCATGTGTCTACCTACTTAAACTATACCTAAAGCTAGAGCAGCTCTGTCAGAAATTGCCATGAATCAACTTGAAAATCACTTACTAAAAGTATTTGTATTGTACTGTGTTACCCTTGGCCTAGGACAGATCAGTTTGCGCTCATCTCCGTGGATGATGCTGTACTTGCTCGGGCTAGAGCTGAATTGGCTTTCACGGTTTCTACTGTAGACTCTGCATTTTAGTAAAACACATTATAAGTTCATTGTAAAGCACTCAGAAAGTCTTAGCCTGAAATTTAGCAGCGACCAAGTAAGGAAGCAAGGAAGCACTATATATCCAGTTGGTACTCCCTGCAATAATTCTGCTCATGCTTAATTACATCAGCATCAAAGTGGACATAATATGGAATTCTGTTATAACACAGCAGTTTGCACCAAAACCCCAAAAAGCTGTAAGAAAGCCATAGAAGTGGTAAAAGCTGTGCTGTATCTTTAAGGTGCAATTCTCTTAGCCAACACAAAGAGCAGAGCACCCATGCAAAAACTGTGTGCCCATTGCTATATTGCTTCAGGGGGAGAAACGTCAGTTCTCATGCGCAGCTAGTTAATGGACGAGTAATACAGCCCCAGTCCTGTCTCTTCCTCAATCATTTTTTATTAAATGCCCCAAAGGCATTCCTGCAATCAGCAAAATCAGCACAGACAGTCTAGCTGGGTGACGCCTGTGCCCTCCTCCTCCCCCTTACAACCAACCGACCACACTCCTCGATTACAAGGCGTGCCTCCACAGCCCCATAAGCTTGATATTCAAGAATATATTTCATTTGTTGTTCTGGGATCTCTGGTAGAAGCTAGGCAGAAGTGTGAACTCTAGGCAAACCCCAGGAAGCCTAGGATGCCATTTTTCCCGCCTTAAAGGTTTTGCTGGACGACTCATGTTGTCTTGACTGTGCTAATGAAGTCTCCTTTTCTGCTGAGCTCCTTTCCATGGCCTCACTTTCTGGCCTCAAGATAAGCTGGATGGCTGTTCCTCTGACATGGATCTGTCAAGCAGCAGCTCTTCCCAAGCAAAAGGTGGTCTGTAGATGGCAGAAGATGCGTTTCCGCCAACCGTTACATCTGTGGGAGGAGAGAGGACCAGAGGGAGCATTTCTCTCCTCTTCCCCAACCACCAAACAACCCTGTGAGCCCAACTACAGCTAAATCAATCACAAGCCAAAAGCTTCTCCCAAGTTTTTTTTCCCCCTGTAATCCTGTTCTCTCTTTGGGTGTGTGAAACTCAGGATGGGGCACCTCCACTGACAACAGCTCAGGAACTTTCCTAAAACCCACATTAGCATTTGGTACTTTGCACTTCAGTTTTCTGGTGTTGATGGCGGGTAATGCAATTTCCTGAAACGTGCACAGAGCTCCTTTTCTGGTCATTTACACACACACCTCCCCCCACGAACAAGATCCTAATTTGGTTTTCTTGAAGTCTGTTGCAGAAGGTTCAAAGTTGAGTGTTTTGATTAGGTCTTGGCTATATATGCATGTGTATGTGCTATATTACCCTGCATTACATTGTGTTTAGGGTAAGAAATCAGCACATGGACAAATTTGGGAAAAGTGAAATATTGAAAACTTTCACCTCATTTACCACTTAATAACTCTGGGAACAGAACAGATTAAATTTTTGCCTCTTTTCTCCCCCTTTTTTTTTACCGAAATAAAAATTGCATCCAAGCCCATAAACTGCATGCCAAGTTTTAGCTGAACACAATTAGAAACAGCTTAAATATTAAACTGAAAGCTGAAGGGCCAATGACATTAAAGGGATGTTCTCTCACAGGCTCTTCACTGCGGCACTGCTGACAGGATGCTGTTTTAGAGCTGGATTTTTAAGGCATCACCAAATATATCCCATGTATTATGTGAAATTACAAATGCAAAACGTTCCATGACTCCTTTGGACGCTGAGTTCTCCCTTCCTAAACATGTGCAACACCACGTTCATTCAGCTGATGTTATTTTAAAATCTTAGAGCATCGTTAAAAATTAATGAGGCTGGTTTATGTTCTGTGCTTTTTCTCTGTTCCTTATGTTATTTATGAGTTTTAGACAATGCATATACTAAAATGCTATTTTTTCAATTAATACTTCAAGTGGAACTTGGCCATTTTTTTTCCCTTTTTTACTTGTCAGATTTTAGTGTATCCAGTTGTTTTGATTGTAACAATGCTGTTGTGTAGCCGAGCAACAGGGAATACGTTAATCTACAGGTTTTTCCTGTCTGTTATTAGTTGACCTAGTTTTTTATTCCTTCCCACTGTACAAACTTTGGGCCTTCAGGTATTTAAAATAATACACACATATTATATGAGATCCTTAGAACAGCTGGTTCTCCTAAGAGCTCAGCAAAGTAGCATATTCACCAACACTCCCAGGTCCTTGTATCCTGAGTAAGCTTCATGTAAGTCAAGTCTACTGGGAGAAAAGAAAATCCAAAAGTCTCTCTTTTCTTTAACAGAATTTGCCAAGGAACCGATTTTTCAAAAACCTGAAAATGCTTTCAGAAGTCCTGTCTAAATATGTGTAGAAAATGGTCTTTTCCAGTGGGTCTTAGACTTGAGATACAGAACTGAACTTCTACAAGATGTCCTCAGAAGGCAAACAGGGGCTAATTAAAAATACAACTCTTGTCACAGAAGTGAAAGAGAATCCTGTGTATTTCCCAACCCTGCTTCTGCAAATCCTTCCTGCTGAAACAGCTGAATCAGAACAAATTGCTTGTGTGTGAGTTGCTTCGGCCATATGGTGAAAGAAAAAAAGGGCCATGTGCCTCCTCAGCTATGTAGTAAATAGGAACTACCTCCATGTGGTTTTACACATTTATAGCTAATGTGGAGACCTAAATGTGAAATCAGGGAGATGAAGTGAATTTGTGAGTCTCCACCCCCCTCCCCCTCCCGGGGATTTAGGGCTTATAAACTATTAAAAAGATGTTCTTAATCTAGGTACAGATAAATATATATAGATATATAAAGATATCTATATATATTGTGATGCTGATTATTCTACCATGAATAATCTTTTTCATTCAAGGGATTAAACTACAAACAAAACTAGCCATGAAAAACAGAACAAAACGGTGATATGTGTGTAAACCATGAACAGTAACACGGAAATTTTTTGATCCAAATCATGGGAGGATCACTGCACGAGGTTGGTGAATAGGATGCGACAGGAATGTCAGTAAAAGACAGGCACAAAAGAGACATCTTGTTGTCCGTGGCACATCATTGGTGTCAGTCACTAATGCTCTTCTTGACATGTTGAGCACATAGCTCAGAATGTATCAACATTACTTCTTTATTCTATTGCTATTAACAGAAGTCAGTTTAAGCTTCTTGTGATAGAAACCAAGACTTGTGCAAAGGGGTGGCTGCGTGTCCTGAGGAAGATTACAGTTACACATCTGGCCTTATTTGGATGTGGCATTTGATAAATCTGGATAATTAATCATGGAATAATCTACAAGATTATGCATTTGGGGCCTCTGCTTTTTCACCTTTTGTTTCTGCTTCCGTTGTGCTTCTGTTTACTAAGAAAGAGCGCAGTAGTGCCAGGGTTGAATGACTAAACAATCCTGGAGAGAAATTAAAATCGAAAAAACATGGCATAAAGTAGGGGAACTTCTGTAAAAGGACAAAAACTGAGTGCACTGAATGTGTTGGCCAAATGCACCAGTCTGCAGATAAAAAGCCATCAATCTGCTACAGCCCACCCAGAAACCTGAAATTCTCCCCAAACTTTCGAGACCTTAATCCCCTAATAAAAACAATTCACACTTCCATCCAGAACCTCAAGCTCTCATGAGTGTTTACATGGTTGTGTATTTTTGTGTGGTTTCTATGGCATGATTTTATTTAAAATTACCATGCTCCTAATAGTTGGAGTTTTAACAATCAGTATCACTTGCAATCAGAAAATAAATCAATTTGTTCATTTAAAACACGAAAATGCACCCAGCTAAAAATAAAAATTTGAATTAAAAATTGCAAATAGAAACAAACATGCAGGGAAGTGCTAAAGCGAATGCAATCGCTTCCAGATTTAAAACAGCCTCCCCACGCTCGCCACACCCCTCCCTTTCCACTACTGGGTGGTCACGAACTCATGGCTGTTACTCGTGGTTTTGTTTAGAGTCACTCCAGACTTCTATTTTCACTCACTTAAAAAATAGGAAAAAAACAGAGGTATTGACTTAATTTTCTACGTGCTCTGCTTTAAGTTTCAAAATCTATCCCTGAGGAAGCAAGCTCCTGAAATGGTGATGGAGTGTTCCTAATCAGTGGAGCAGTCGGATTCTGGAAGAGGCTTGCTGACAGGAAAACTCGGGCCAAAAAATCCCGTTATCCTACAGGGTGGAACTTGTGAGGTTTATAGGGGGCAGTATGTGACATAGAGGCTGTGATGGGCGAAGCTTGGGCTCCCGGATATTAGCGAGTGATGCAAACCTCGGTATTGACCCTGGATAAATTCCTGGGGCTTGAATTGCTGCTAGCAGCAGCCTGGCTCTGCAGGAGCAGGAGGATGCTAGGTGAGCCTCTGGAGCACAGGTCAGGGTAATCCAAAAGGAAGCCAGTGTGCATGCAGTGTAAATCAGCACTGTAAATGGAAACAACTTGACTTCAAAACTACCCTCTCAATCCAAGCCAAAGGGTCAGTAGAGCCACAGGCAGGACTCTCTTCCCATCTCACAGTCAGCAAGTAGTAAACCCAAACCATGCCATTGAAACAGCCACTGGGGATAAGCCATTCTGACTTCTACTCCCACACCAGCCTTCATCCACAGTGTGTCCAGAATCAGGCCTTGTGTGATACAAAACTGCTTAATATTGTATCAAATGCCCAAAATAATGCCTGGGTTGGGTTGTTGGGGGTTTTTTGTAAAATAAAAATTTTTTAAAAGGGTGCATGGAAATATTTGGTTATATTACATGGCCTGGTGTAACATAACCAAATAATCAATTAACACGTGTTT
Organism: Zapornia atra; assembly: GCA_013400835.1. Lineage (NCBI taxonomy): Eukaryota > Metazoa > Chordata > Aves > Gruiformes > Rallidae > Zapornia > Zapornia atra. Next base: position 19,476 of record VZTU01002612.1, on the reverse strand, counting down.
ATTTTTCTTTTCCAGATCAGTTATGAAATAAGCGCTCAAAAGGCTGTTGTGTTTCTTCTCATTTTAACTTGCACATTTCTTAACATTCCCCTCCCCTGTGTTGCAGCTCTGGCAGCCACTTGGCCTGGTTGACTTTCCTGTTCTCAGGCACAACTGCGACTTGGTCTGAGCATTCCTACCTAGAGGGGCAAGAGCTCAGCTTTGTGTCCCACCAATCCAGGTGAGGTGATTTGGCAAGTCCCAGCCTGAAGTTTCCCTGAATGTATGCAGTGCAAAGGCTCAGGGTCTGAATACCTTGCCTTGCAGGGTGTCAAAGCAAGCACCTAGCTGCAAGGCGGCAAGGAGCTAATCCACATCTCCTCCAAGGAAAAGACCAAAGAGTCAAAAGAAAATATCCCAAGAGCCCAGTTTTGCTGCAGGCAAACCTGCCAGGGCCTTCTGCACAATCCTCCTCTCTGGACACAGGGCTTCCGGTACCCCAGGTGTCAGTTTAGCTTTCCTAATGCTAAAATATGCATTTTTAATGAGCTTTAGCAAGCTTTCTCTGGAAATAATCTTTCTGACATTCTAGAATAAGTAGGGCACTAAATCACAATGTAATGGCAGGTCTCATGTTTGGTCTCCTGGGATCTATGAAGCTGTGGCAATGCAGTTGCTTCGTTAGAATTAACCGAATCATCAGTACTTTCTCTAGCTTAATACAAACCTCTCTACATACAGGTCGGTAACTTCACCATTCAGCCATAAGGGTACTCGCATGTGTATACACTACATGGGGTATGGTTCACTCTTCTGAAGACATGAAGTTACTTCTAGAATAAAGTATGATTACTGGGAGTTAACAAAATTATTAAAGCTGGTTGCAATATAGCTGCCGAAAGCTGCCACGTGATTTAGGTTTTAAATTGCAAGTGCTTAAGAGAAGGTGGTACACATAAGCTCCTGTATAAAGGAATAAACATTTTCCCAACACAAGCAAACCTGCTTTGATCAGCAGTGAATCAAGTACTAATATAAATGCGTGGTGCTGTGTCGTGCCAATTTAACTGTCCTCTTCTGTGCCATGTTTGAGGCTGTCAATAACAGTAGCTTGCAAGAAGGGCACAACCGAACTGTGGTAATCCCTAAAGGTAAATAGCTTTTGCGGCAGTGCACCAGGAGGTACAGTCCCGAGGGCCACCTTCCACGCATGTACGTGGGTGTTTGATAGGCCCATCCCACACATGGTTCACGGGTAACAGCACACACACGCAAACAAGCCCAGACTCGCCTGGAGCACTGGCGGCTGCTGTGCACACAAAGACCACGCACCCGATGACCTTCGCTTTCTATTTGATCCTTCACCCAGGACCCTCCCACCTCTTTTGATGTGGATAAACCACATTCGTGTCTAGTACTGACACAGATGTGGGCGGGCAAGCTCACCACGCTCCATGCAGGACAAGCAAACTCCCGACTGCTAGGTCTAGGGGGATGTATCTGTGGAAACACCACCCCAGGCTTATCCAGTTTCTCTCGTGCTTTGTTTTTCATCGGCATCTGCTGTTGGGAAACAGGAAACCATGCCTGATGGACTCTCACCCACTCAGAGGAACTCTAACGCAATTATATTAAGTACATAGCAAGCACACATCACTTAGCAGATGTGCATTTAAATCCACAGCTCTTTCACGAGCCATGTGAAAGTGCTTCACTGGCACACACAGCTTACAGACTCCTTTGCTTTAAATTTGCAAAAGTGGTCTGTGTCGTGACTTCTGTCGTTTCATGTGGCCCTTGAAAGTTCCTTTTTTCTCCTCCTAGCTGTAACAAAACTGCAATAATCACATAGAGTTCACCCATAAACAAAACAGAATTTACATCTCTTTTTGGGAGAAATAAAGATCTGCCCATCTGTTTTGAAACCTGAAATGGATGATGGTGGTTGTCTTTTCCCGTTGACTTAACAGGGCGAGGATTTTACATGCAGAGTTTCCTTTGCTCTTCAGTCTAAGGATGGGAATCGCTTTTCTGTAAGTCTGACAGAACACAAGATGCAGTGTATCTCTGATCTTATCTGAAACTTTAAAGTGCTGTTATGCTAAACAACAATATGATTTTATTTTTTTTTTAATCAGGAAATGAAGCTCAACCAGTTCTTCTAGTTGAGGTCCTAGATGTAATTAACCTTCATCTTAAATTTATGCCCTTTTTCTTTCTGGAATAGTTCAAAAACTGAACTAAATGGCTTTAAAAGTGACAGAAACCTCAATTCACACACTTTAAAAAATCATTTTAACATGGTTAAACACATGCTTAAAATATGCCTTAAAACACTTTTCTGGAGAGAGGTTTCTCCAATCTCTCTTAACAGTTTCCCTGAAAGTTCATTCACATTTCTTCATCTTATTATGCATAAACCACATGATCTTGTTTCTGTTATTGTCAATGGACTACTTCCCCCATTGCTAAAACAAAACAGTTAGTTACAAGGGTGTCCCCAGTCCCACGTGGCCTGACATATCCACATAGACCATGGGTCCCGGAGGAGCAGGGGTTGCTGCTGCAACACTTCGAACATTTGAAACCGAAGCAGGTTTTTAATTTTCCAGTTTGATCTTCCTGGTTCCATGGGTCCTGAGCAAGTTCTTGATTTGTGAGTTTGCTGTATGGTTATTATTTATTTTGTAACAAGTTTAAGCAATTAAATGTGTCCAGTTGGAGACCTTTATGTTTGAAATATGTGCATCGATGAACATACAAATAAAATAATGTATGCTTACCATATTATGAAATTAATTAGCATCCATGAAAAATGTGATACTAGTGCTTGTGAATAATGTCATGAAATGAATCTTAATCTGTGTAAAAATAAGTGGTTCCAATACTTGTGAATTTTTCCTACTGTGAGGCACTGTTTTTCCTGATTTTATTGTTGTAAAACTTTAAAGTCCTGAAAAGATCCATGGCACACATCTAGCTAAGGCTGGCATTTTATTGAAAAGCTTTGGCTAAGTCCATGTGGTAGCTGAGCACCACACCTCACTCTGGGAGGTGAAACAGACAAGCCTCCATGGGTTGGGATAAAGACAGTTTGCTGACAAAATCACCATGAAAGGGGAACATCAACAGCTGCTTACACTCACACCTGGTGATAACACAGAGTACCTTATGGACCCAACAATTACAGAGTGCTGCACAATGTGAGGACCAACCCAGTGCCCCAGCCACACTTGGACTGCTCTGGACACACCCCGAAGCACCCCTCCCTGAACAGCCCCTCTAATGAGGGAGTGATGTCAGGTGGTGTGGAAACAGCCAGGGCTAACCCAGTTCACCCCGTCTAACTCAGCTCACCTGGGCTGGCTGCTTGTGGAGGTTAACTCTGGCCTGGCCAGAACCAGGACACTCCTTTTCTAATTTATCACTAAGGAAGAGCAAGTTTTGTCCACATTAACAGCACTGTGATGTTTTACAAGCAGACTCACAGGGAACCTGCTTTGCTGAAGAATCAATTGGAAATCTGTCAGCATTGCTGCAAGAACTGGGTTGCTGTGAAAATCTGCCATAATGCAGCCAGGTTATGAGTTGCTGAAATACAGAAGTTCACAAGTTTGTGGTTCAAGGTCTGGCATTCAGTGTCTCAGAAGATTAGGATATGCCTCCCAGGTTCTGCTTGTTCCACCTCCAGGGTGACCAATGGCATCTCATCCCCTTGCAGCTTTGGGGACATGGCTGGCCCATGCACACAGCTTGCTGGGGAAGCACAAGCAAGCCTGGGGCTACAGCCTTTTCCTGTACTCACACTGACCATCTAAAGCTGCTGCAATGCGAAGAACAGTGTCATACCATCTGGCAAGACTAAGTCTTTTTTTCTTATATATTAAAAATTTACATTTTAAATAAATATGTGCAAAAAGATTTTTTACACAATGCCAAGTTAAAATAAAAGAAACACTTTTGTAATGTAGTTGAAAGACTTCTGGGTAGATGTTTTAAATTAGGTTTTAAATAATCCTATTCTCTCCACACAATTTCATTGTGTAGAACTTTGGCTTTAATAATTACTTCTCATTTTGCTCGTAGCCGTTTTATAGGCATTTAATCTTTTGATAACCCCATTCTTAGCTTAGCTGTTTTAGATCTGTTTTCCCTATTTGCTGTTTATGTTAATAAGGCAGAAGTCCAATTGCCTCTCCGATTTAGACTGCCAGAATGAAGGAGCCAATCTTTCTTAGCCCCCAACACATACATCAGATGTCTCCACTCCCTTGGAGAAACCTACACTAGTCTGAATTCATCTTTCCTCAAAACAGATGACTGGTATCTCAGTTTTTTCACCAGCACCTAACCAGGGCCTTGTATAAAAATTTTAACCTCTGTTGAAAAAAACCTAAACTGATCTTAGAATCATTGTGATTTATGAAATTGGTAAATTTCTGTGTTTCTATTGCTGCAGCTCCTTGATGAATGGTAATCTTGCTGTGACAGACTTGCAGATTCAAACTGCTCCATCTGCCTTTGCCATCTATAACCACTGTGCATTTATCCCACAGTAACAATGGTTACTGGTATCATAGAATCATAGAATATCCTGAGTTGGAAGGGACCCATAAGGATCGTCAAGTATCAGCTTGGACTTGCACTTCATACTCCTTATCCCATTTCTTCTGCCTCATTCACACTCTAATCCAGTTCTCCTTGTACGTTCTCCCAACCCTCCTCTCTATCAGCAGTGCCTCTTTGTGTTATGCGTAGCTTCCAAATCATTAATGAAAATGCTAGTGAAAGCAATGCCAAAACCAATCCTTGGATGACCTCACCATGAGCTTCCCTCCAGCCCAAACCTTCCCTTTTCAGCAACCCCCTCGAGCTGATCCTGACACCGTGCCTCACTGACTGCACAAACACTGTAAAGTTCCCCATCTTCTCCAGTTTAATTAATAATGTCCTATACGGCACTATATCAAATACTTAACTGACCTCCAAATACTGTTGCTTTTCTAGAGAATTCTTTTATCTTATCTAATGCAGCTTTTGAGTTACTCAGCCACAATACACCTTTTGTAAAGCCAAGAGCATATTTACCCCATTTACCACTTACTTCCATCTGTGCATTGTACTTCCTGCACTGATGAAGATCAAAGACATCTCTTTTTACCACTCTGATCCAACTCTGTCTGGAAAAGTTTGTTGTTACTAATAGTACCAAAGGTACCAAATGCTATCATCTCTTCCTTCAGTGTGTCACGGGTTTAGGCCGGTCAGTGCCAAAACTGACTATTGTTTCCTGGCTCCAGTGCCTTGTCTTGTCTCTTCCTGCCTGAGCCCATTTCCAGCAGAGGACTTTCGCTGACCTGATGAGATCTGAAGCCTCGACCACAAAAGAAGAGTCCCTGCTGTGGGATAACAGTAAGGTTGGTTATATTTCATATATCAGTGAGAGCCATGTTTTCTTTTATGCATTACCCTGGGCAACAAGCGGTGTGTAGTCCAGGGGCAATGGTCTTTCTCAAAGTGAGGAAAGTGAAGTTTCTGTGTCCTTCCAAGGACAGGACTCATTTCTCTTAGCTGATGCTAATGCTTAATTGCATGCCCTTTTTCTTCAGAGACAGCATCTGAGACTGGTAACATTATATTTAAGGCTCAAAATCTATATGTCTCCTGGTAGATTTAGGTATTTTCTTACCCCTCCTTGTAGACCTCCCCTCCTCCAAGCCAAGACATGGAATATTTCTTCTCAAATGGTCCTTAATAGAAAATAATATTCTGTACAGTGAAAAAAAGTAATTTGTGTTTGCTTGCCCTGCAGTCTACAAAACACAGGTTTAGTAACCTGTGCTGAGCTGGCTACGCTCACCTGTAGACTGTCAGGAGTAGCTGCAACTTGGGAGCCTGAACTGTCATTATTTTGAAAATGGTGTGCTTAGTCATGAAAAAGCAAAATTAGTTCAATTCTATTTCAAGTTCTAAACTGGTAAATTTGCAGAAAGCCCTCAGAATGAATTGAAAAGATTACTAAATATAAGCGATATAAATTCTGAACTGATGAGCTCTTAGGGCCAAAACACCTCTCTCTACCTGTGTTAAAAGGGCAAAAACCCTAAGTCTTGTGGCACAAACAAACCAGATGAGTTCAAGGTCACTGCTACCATTACAGTGGAATCTGGGGTTTGAGGAGTGACTACATGATATTAGAAGTCAGAGCATATTCTACACCACAAAAGGTAAAACCAATATAAAACAGTCCCTAGGGAACTGACGTACTAGAGAGCAGCCCTGCTGCTGACTTAGGGGTGCTGGTGAATGAAAAACTTGACATGAACTGGCAATATATGCTCATAGCCCAGAAGGCCAACCATATCCTGGGGTGCATCAAAGGAGTGTGGCCAGCAGTTCAAGGAAGGTGATCCTGCACCCCTACTCCACTCTTGTGAGACACCACCTGGAGTACTGTGTCCAGTTCTGGAGTTCCCAACATAAGAAGGACATGGAACTGTTGGAACAGGTCCAGAGGAAGGCCGAGAAGGCGATTAGAGGGCTGGAGCACCTCTCCTATGAAGACAGGCTGAGAGAGTTGGGGTTGTTCAGCCTGCGGAAGATAAGGCTCCAGGGAGATCTTATAGAGGCCTTCCAGTACCTAAAGGGGACCTACAGGAAACCTGGGGAGGGACTTTTTAGAAGGGCGTAGAGTGATAGGACAAGGTGGAATGGTTTAAAATTGGAAGGGGATAGATTTATATTGGATATTAGGAGGAAATTCTTCACTGTGAAGGTGGTGAGGCCCTGGCACAGGTTGCCCAGGGAGGTGGTGGCTGCCCCCTCCTTGACAGTGTTCAAGGCCAGGCTGGCTGGGGCCTTGAGCAGCCTGGTCTAGTGAGAAGTGTCTCTGCCCATTGGAGGAGGGGGTGGAACTTGATGATCTTTACGGTCCCTTCCAGCCCAAACCATTCTATGATTCTATGAATACGCTAGATGATTAAATACTGTTTGACATTAGAAAGTTGCCCCCATTCAAGTAGAAAAATAATAGATGGACATGAAGCGAGGGGGATAAGCACTTTAGCACCCAGTACTTTCTTCTGCAAGCAGAATTTGGGGGAAGGAGGGCAGAATGCACTCCCCTCTGATGTTGCACCCATTTAATCTGTGCACTCACCTATGTTTCTAAAGAAATTTGCATGAGTTCTGCACTTTCTAAGACTGAATCCTCCATCAGTATATTACATTTTACTAACTCTTTAGACCACTGAGGTAAAAAATAGTAAAATAATAAGCAAGTGCATAGATTCCTGATTCCCAGAGTCCTGTGATGGCACCTGAAGCTCAGCACCTGAAGCTTCAGTGCCCTGAGCTTCTCCCTGAGGCATATGTCCATGGACTGACCTGGGCAGAGAACAACAGTGTTTTTCTAAACGTCCTCCTGCCAGAGCACTGGAACGGGACACCACTTCTATGCTTCTTTCTTTGCTTTGCTGAGCAATAAAACCATCATTAGTATCAACACTGAAATCACGTTGATGGACACTGGAGATAGAGCGGGAGGTAAGAAAAGCCTGTTCTAGCCCTCACTGCTGATAAGAGCAGGCTTCACTAAAGAGGATTCAGCCTTTTTTCCCCCCAGCCTTTCAGAGTTTTATTTAAAACCATCAGGACTACACCCATTTTCCCCCTTTTAAGTTAATAAAACTGGATGAAAGCTGCAAAAGGTGCCTCGGTCAGAGCCCCAAGGACAGCACCGTCCAGAACAGTCAGCTGGGCCTCTGTGGGTCACTGTAGCCTCAGTACACACAGGCACACTGAAAAAATGGAGCTGTTAAAATCATTATTGTCATTGACACATTGCTATTGAAAGTTTATTTCAAATGTTTCTGCTATTCTATGGCTCCTGTGTAGAAAGGACCTGTAGAACAAACATCTTGAAAAAAATGTGTAAAGAGGTGCTGCCAAAGCCACTTTTAATGCTTTTTCTTTTAATGCTTTTCTTCATGGACCAGAAGGGCAATCTTCATGCTTTCTTCATCCCTGCTAGTGCTGGGGTCAGCTGAGGTCCTGGGCTAACACCAAGTCTCGCTGCTCAGGTGTTTCTGAGCAGTGCTGCTGCACTGGCACTTGGCCCCGGGCAGTGGACCCTGTACTCACACCCCACGCTTGTGATGTGAGTCCAAATGTGGCGCCGTCCCCACAGTGCACTGCAGGTGGTGGGCGAGCTCGGGATGACGTACAAAACCTTACAACGAGTAGACATGCATACATGCATTAGTATCTTCTGCATTAGACTGGATAAGCATGTGTAACCAAGCACGAGGAGCCTACTACTCAAATATTCAACCTCTGAAAGTTAAGTTCAGATTTACCAAGTAAATCAGGTAAGGCAGTAGCTTCACCTTCCAAGAACAAAAGTTCCTTGATCTAGAAGCTTAAAAATTGCTATTACAGCCTTATTTGCCTAACTGTAAGTCCGTATATTTTTACAATATATTCATCTGGATTATCCTTTCTCTAACCCCAGTCACAGAGTAACTGGTATAGATACATCTGGAAAGATTCTACCCTCACCTGGAGAAGAATCTTCCCACCTACAACAATAAGGATGAGAAGAAGGAACATGAACACCAGAGCCTTCAAAGGTCAGGCCAGTGGAGGAAAAAGGCCAGTTTGTGCAAAATCTTGGCATGCATCCAGTCATTATTTATATCAGGTTACAAGATATTTTAAAGCCTTCATCTTAAACTCTCAATCTATGAAGAACTACTGCTGGGCTTTTTAAACAAAGTTCTTATTTTCAATGTTGCATACAGCAATGCAAATACAGTGCTAGGATTGAACATTAGATCAACAAAAAATGTGTTCAAAAGTGAAAATGCAATTTGGAAGCAAAAGTTGGAGGGAATTCCCATTCACTTCAGTACAATGTGTACAGAGAAAGAGGCTAATCTGAGCAGGCAAATTATTCCCTGCAATTATTTATTCAGGTCCTTTAAATTAATACATTTAACAGCTGCCAATTACTATGGGTATATGCTGCTCTATGCCAATGATGAGACATGGCTGGTCATGCATTTTAAAACCATAATCAGGATCAAAACCCAAAATACTCCTCTCTTTGTTTCTCTTTTTTTTTTGTTAAACTCCATTACGTGTCCAGCTTGGTTACTTCTGAGAATCACAGAGTCACAGAATGGCATGGGTTGGAAGGTACCCCAAGAATCATAGAGTTCCACCCCCCCTGCCACAGGCAGGGCCACCAACCTCCAGGCCTGGATCTACACAAGGTTGTCCAGGGCCCCATCCAACCTGGCCTTGCACACTTCCAGGGCTCGGGCATCCACCACCTCTCTGGGCAGCCTGTTCCAGCAATACCTGACTTAGATTGATATGTGCTAAAACTGTACTCTACTCTTAGAACTTTTTTGCTGGGAAGCAGAATTGACAATATGTGAAAGCAAAATATATATATAAGTATGTAAGTTTTAGAGGAATTATTACTGAATCACTCTTTATCTAACACAAAATGGTCTTGATGTAAGTGAAAGGGAAAAAAGAAGGTACCATTGAGATAATCACCCCATTAGAAAAACCTGGAAAAGACACATTGGTAAGGACTAAATAGATTTATTTTAAACAGGGTTTTAAATTTTGTACCAGACTATGGAGACCTTTGGAGGCTATGTGTTGGTTTACTACTGTATGTGTATATGTATACCCCAGTGTCTGCAGTGTGAGGTATAAAGCTAGGAACAGAAATTTATCCTGGGGTTTTTATAAAGACTACCATTGAAAATTCAGCTCATACAGATTGTGTTTAATAACTTGGAAGGGCAGAGAGTGAATCCACCATATGACTTGATGGAACTGAACAGTCAAAACTGAATCCCAACCAATGAGAGATCATTCTGAAAAAAACCCCCAACAAAACCCAAACCAAACCCAAACCCAAAAAAACCAAAACCAACAACTCCAAAGCAATTTATTCTTGACAAATAACTCATGATCTATTTTAGATTAGAAACCTAGAGAGCCCACACACAGTTTTAAAGTTTATAAATCCCCAGAAAAAGAGGTGGATCAGATGAAAACAAAATTCTCTGAAAGACATTTTTGTTTTCTTCTTAAGTGCCACAAACTAAATAGCAGGAAAAACCACGCACACAAAAAATTAAACACAAATTCAACATCTAGGCCAGTTTATAAATCACTTCTGTAGCCCTGAAGCAAGATAAAGGGAAATAAATATACTTCATGGTTAGTAACCTATTAACTGACACCAACTGTTGCAGCTGCGAATAAAAACAAACGCATGATAAGATTAGATAATGTTGTTTGCACCTGGCCATCTGTAAATTGCTTCTTACCATAAGAATCGCATGCTTTCTACTAGCCACAGCGATAAATGCAGAGTAACTGTTGTTGGTGGGTTGTTGGTTTTTTTTTTTCCCCAGTGGTAAATAACAGAGGAAATAATAAGGAAAAAAAACTTGTATGCAGTGTATTTGGGGTTTTTTTAGTGCAAAATTTGCCCAGAATTTTCCTGCCTTGAAAGAGAGAATAAATAAGTTGAATAAATGAGTCTGTATCTCACCAGCATGGACTGAGCAAGTCAGCTGAATGTGTTTGTTTCTGAGAGAGAAAAGGCACTTTGCAAGGAAGTTGGCTTTGGGACAGCCCTTCCATGGCTTTTAACAAAAATACAATATAAGTTAACATACCAACAGCTACACCAGTCACTTTTATCCCCTTGAGGGAGTCACCAGAAGCTCCCGAGTGACAGCTCCCTTTATTTTTAGGCTAGAAAAAACACACAGAAAGGAGGAGGCTAGCTGCATGTGTGGCGTTAGAACCCCACTTTGCCTGCTCACGAGGGAGTGTCACAGTGCTGGGAAACAGAGGATGGCCATGAAGAGCAGCCCAGGGCTGCTATGCGGGCCAATGCCATGTGCAAAACCTCTGGCATGCCCCCTAAAAAGCAGCAGCTAATCTGCTCTCAGGTACAGGAGAGCAGGATACTGCTCCCCAAAACAGCAGGGAGGTTTCCTGCTTTACTGGGGGAAGAAGCAACTGAGCACTGCTGCTGGAGAGGTGTCTGAGGAACCACCAGCTCTGGGTGGACTTCCCAAATCTTCAGCCGGACCACATATTGGGAAGTTGATTCGAAGAATTAAAACAACATAATGGCAAATAAGGAACTCTCCAAATATGGTGGTTTCACTTTTTTTACTCCAACTAGATAGTATCCGGTACTGTATTAACTGAACCTGAAAAACAGCTCTAGCATCGTGCTGAGAACGTGCCTGCACTATAACCTGCCCTCTTTACAAATGGCAGTGTCAGCTCTGCAAGTCTCTCGTTTCAGTGCTGGCGTCTCACACGCTGCCACAGTTCCTGTGTGCGCGCCGTATCGCGGTCCTCATCGGAGAACAGATCCCACTACCCCATCAGTGTGTGCTTAACGTGGTGCTGTTGCCCTGCCTTCCAAAAGGAGAACAATTGCAGGCAAAAAATTGTCAGCGCAGTCAAAAGTCTGAGCTGAAGGCTCCCTGTGGCTGTGACATCGTCGGATGTCAGATATCCTTTCGTGGCTGGATGTGCTTAGAAATCTGTGAACAATCCAAAGAGCAGCCAGACCACTTCTGCAATAATTTTGGCATTACATGGTGAGCTTTTCTGAGAGGCACCCTCCAGCCCATTAACACCAGGATGTACAGCAGCACGGATTTTGAAATCTCATTTACTGAATATAGATATGAAAAATATGAGATTACAAAATACATCAGTATGCAGCTATGTAAGAACAGCAGAGCTTCTTCCATTTATAGCAGTAAAGATGGTATTATATTTCTGGGATAAGAAAATGGAAAAACAAAAATAGATTACTTGAGAAAGTTTAAATGATGGATTATTTTTTTTTATCTTCATTGTTAGGTGGGTCATTTATCTGCTCAGTCACTCCATGTGATTCTGAACACAAAACCAATGAAACCAATAAACTTGCCTTAGGTAGATTTTTTCAAGACTGAACCGATTGAGTTTTTTGCTGGGCGAATGCAGTTTAAATTTCCTTTACCTGATTAAAACTAAATTAGTGCAGAAGTTACATTAGGGCAACACTGAGGGTGAGAGTGGGGAAGCAGAACATTGAAAGCATGAAAGGCTGTGGGCTGGTGAAACTATGCAAAGGATGCCTAATAGATTAATGTTTTTCCCTTTCATATATACAGGGAGAAAAGGTCATGTACAGAAATCTTCAGCACAACCTTGTGCATGCGCCCGTGCTCCTATTAGCAACATGCTGTGGTGCCTCAGAGAGGTTTCCTGAAAGCCCTATGCCTCCGGAACGAGCATTACTTTACACACCAGGTGTAAGTTACACAAGATGCAGTGTGGTGTCCTGGTTATTTCCACCCTATGTAAAACATCTACCCAGGGAACCACACAACTTCCGCGCCACACCAGCAGAGGCACAGAAGGTACTTTGTGTCGCAGGGGTGAGCACATGAGGGAAGCCGTCAGATCTGCACAGAGACGAACCCCCCTCACAGGGGAACATGTGGGCAGCTGCTGTTTATCCCAGCCCTGAGGTTAAAACAGCCAGCATGTGGGTATGTTGCAGCAACCACCCACTCACCGACACCGTTACCTTCCACCTCACAGCCTCCACAAAGACCTGTTTCCAGAATGGGCGCTTGAAGGACTAAGTCCCAGGCTCCAGGTAGAAACAGGTGCCATAAAGTCCGACGGAAGCTGGTCTCAATGCCAACTTTCTGTATTACCTGGGCAACATGTGGGTTATGGGGCTGTTTTAAAGCACCTTATTTGGTACCCACTGGTCTAACTTATTCATAGCTCTGAGCAGAATGTTAACTCAGGGAAGCCATCCCACAGTCCCGCGTTCAAATAATTATTTTTATTTTTTTTTACTTTGAATGAAATGGGAGTAAGAACTGACTAATTGGATACGCATAGTCCTTCCTGAATACAGGGATATTTTCTGATATACCAACAAGATTAGCACCCCATATTTCAAAGGCACACCCGCTAAGCCAAAACAAGTGCTGTTCAGCAGACCACCTTTCTATGCAAGTGCTTTGATTATCAGGAGTGAAATATTTTTCACACTTTTCAACTAGCATATTTATAATCCACAAAATTACTACACGTTGGCATCCCCTTATACCATAGTCCACAAATCAGTTATTTTATAAAGCAAAATTCAACGGTTCACATTTTTTAAAAATAATTTCAGATACTTAGACAAGACACCAGAATTCCAGTATTAGTGAAACACACGTGCTGAGGATTAAAAATCTGACATGATACATGGAAAACGCCTGATTCTTGTACTACAAAACTGTGCACAATATTCTAGCTTCCTGAGGTTCCATAGAGACAGTTCGTTAATTCTGATAGCAATTAGTCAAACTCAAATGCATACTCTATAAGGCGATGCAAATTCAAACATCCTGCCTCACTTGAGCACACCTGCATGGTGAGATTACTTATATATATGCTTCTTGAGCGTGACAGACAGATCAGGATTACATAGGGTCCTGTAGGATTCCACCACCTTTTTCTGACATTCTGCTCAAAAAAAGATAAAATTCTTCAAAAAATTTTTTAAAAATATATTTAAGAAAAAAACCCGAAACCCAACCTCACATTTATTATTTATTAGACCAGTAACCTTGTTCTGCACAGGCAGAATTAGCAAGGTAGCTGACAGGGATTGTAGAACAGACCCTGGCGAGAACAGAACGGTATCATTTGAGCAACCTATTCAGAAAAGATTTAAAAAAAAGATCTACTTACTAATTGTCACATCACCACTGTCGTTAAGAACAATTATATGGAAGGAAACCAGGAAGAAACCCAGACTAGTATTTGTCCTGAGCACAAAAGGGGAAAAGAAAAATGGTAAGAAAAATATTTTTTTCTCTCCTTTATTTTAGATTAAAATGTATTTTGCCCCTTCACACTGGAACCTGCTGTTGCTTTTTTGACCTGTGCAACACAAACACCAAATGAGAAAAATTTTGTTTAACAGAAATTAATCCATTATATCTGAAGACTACAGGGATGAATGATGGGGGTTAATTTGTAGCACAAAGACTATTTTATGATAAAAATTACTAAACGCTGTCTAAAGTTGAAATACCAGAAAATGATAGGTCACTTTAAAACCAATCTGAATGGCGTGACGCTGCTGGATTGAGTCAGTTAGTTCCATGCCTCAGGAGATCCTAAAATTAAAAACGTTTAAAATAATCACAGCTATTACCTCCACCATTCTGTTCAGAACAGTAAACAGCATTATTTGATGACAGGTCCTTCTGGAGTCTCTCCAGAAAGTCTCCAGAGAGCTTACTAGCTATGCCTGGATCTGCCTGGGTGACAGTCTTCTGGGTGACAGGCAAAAGCCAGGTGCTGCTCCAGAGTTTGTCTCTGCCAGAACCATCTTAGACTACATGGATAAGCCCAACTGTCCACAGGGTGCTGAAGGCATTTTCTTTACTTGAGGGTTAGATTCCATGGCTAAGCATCCAGGAATAACCCAGAATTTACACACACACAAAAAAAAAAAAAAGCAATGATCACAACTAAATCCTATGTAAAATATATATCTTTATTTTTATTTTTTTAAACTGATTACAACACTTGAGAAATGTTCTTGCAAGAAAGAAGATGGAAATGCTGCAACTTAAGTTTTAGAATATGATTTCCCGCCCCTGCGCACACAGGGATTACCTCATGGCTCCTGTCCAGGAGTTTTAAGTATAAGCAAAGTTTTGCTTCACACAAGAAGCCATTCATATGCTGAATTAAATAACATGCAGCATCCCACTAAATGGTCTTTAAAAATGACCCAAATTTTATTCAGTGCACTGTGGTTTTATAGCTCCCTCTTATCAACGATGGTAAAGTCTGGGTGACACCGCGGTGTTGTGGAAGTGGGCAGAAGCACTACTTCATGCTTGGTACTGTGCAGGCTTCAGCAGAACTGCCTCCTTGCAGCTGTTCATAGAGATGGCAGGAAAAGATGAGCTGAACGTTACGAGAGTGGTGGCGATAAGCTGGTAGGAGAAGGCAGGGAAGGCGAGGGCAAGCAGGAAGGATGGGTGCAGAGGATGGGAGGGAGGGAGCACAAGGCGCAGAACAGAGGAACGCATTCAAAAAGCGTCGTGTTCCAAGGGAGCGGGATGCTCCTTCCTTCCCAAACCCTTCTAGAGGCAGGACGACTCAGCCCCACCAGCGGGCTCCCCTTCAGCCGCTGCTCCCCTCCACGGGCTCGCTCTCCTCTTGGGCTACCCTTCATGCGGTGGCCTTCACGGCAGCTGCAGCTCATGCATATGCAAGCTGCTGATACATATGTAGCAGACCGGTAATTCCTCTTCAACCTTGTGTCTGTATTGCCTTTCACTTGGCAGGGAAGGCTTGCCAAAACAGCTCTAAAAACGAAGTAAAAGCTTTTCTTAAATGAAGCTTTTTTTTAAAAAAAAAAAAACCAAACCAAACTGAAACATGTTTACTAAATCTTACTGGATTGGATAGGGGTTGCAATTCTCCTCTTAAGTAAATGCAATGTTTTCCAAATGTCCTTTTTCTTCTTCTTCTTCTTCTTCTTTTTTTAATAGAGTTTTTTGAACTTGTGTTACTCTTAGGGAACAAGTTTAAACCTTAAAAAAATCACCGAAGTGGATAAAAGGAGGGAAGGTATTATCATATTTTCTTATTAAAAATCTCTGGAGAGGTGTTTCTGCCTTCCCAAACCGAACATTTCCATATAAGTGATTAATATCTGAATTA
The DNA here is from genome assembly GCA_013400835.1 of Zapornia atra. Lineage (NCBI taxonomy): Eukaryota > Metazoa > Chordata > Aves > Gruiformes > Rallidae > Zapornia > Zapornia atra. The sequence goes on along the minus strand of VZTU01002612.1, from coordinate 3,696 downwards.
ATATAAATATGTATACGCAAATGGCTTCTTACCTACTTACTGCATTAAATGAGCTAGAAATGTCTCAGCGTTCTCATAACGAGCACTGAGTACCAGTGTGAAGGTTTGCGTTCAAGTCAAATTTAAGTGAGCGTACATTTTTGAAGGAAACAACGCTGCACAACTTTAGGCAACAGAATTTTTCACTCCTAAGTAAATAATATCCTCTATAAAAAACACTTCCCAGTAATAAAATTTCCTCTCAACAAAGCAGTCGGGGAGACTTCAAAGTGTTTATGAATCACGTTGAATAAAGGTACTCTGTGATTCGGAGTGATGCAACTGTACAATGGAGTTTTCTTCTCGCGAGCAGGACTCGGAAGGAGGGCCCACTTTCATGTCTCAGTTTACGCCTCTGATCCTTAGGCACGCTCGTCTTTGATCACGAATATCCGCTATCATCATGTTATTTTGAAAGCCAAGGGCTTCCCTCCCCTCTCCCTCCTCCCCTCCCCCTCTTAGTGGCATCAACTTTGCTTTCCTTGGATCAAAACAGGCACCAGAGAGGTGGTGGGAAAGGTGTTCTTCATCAGCGCGCCTCTGCTGTGGCCTTACCGTTTGCCATTCACGGGCGCTAAAATCGCCCCAATATGCCTCTTTAAAACGCGGCCCGGAGCGTCTAAGCAAAATATATGTTATAGAGAGGAATTGCGGCCGCAGACAGAAACACGCTGAGGAAGCAATACGGAGGAGGGGAGGTTTAAGGACAGTGAGATGCCGCCTTTCCCCGCCGTGTGGATAGACGGATGCCCGTCACAGGGTGATGGAAAGCAAGATGTCCCGCTAACCGCTTTCGTTAGCCGCAATGCTTCCCCTCAGGTCGCTACATGACCCGCTGACGTTATCGCTCGGGACGTGCGCGGCTGAGGGCCCTGCTTCGTCCGCGAAGATGAACACCCCCCCACGCGGCTTCAGTCCCGCGGGGTCGCCACCGCCTCCCCACCCC
>VZTU01002611.1:65735-107759 GCA_013400835.1 Zapornia atra | reverse complement strand
ATGATTGGATGGTTAGCAGTTCCTTACTGCAAGTCATTTTTTACTGTAACGTTCCTTATTGCAACACTCAAATCTTCTGAGAAGTGAGGACATTCTTATGGTCTTTGAGGGATATAGTTAGCTTTTTTTCATACTAAAGGAATGGAAAGACAGCAAACTTATTTTCACATAGAAATTTGAACTAATGAGTCTCTGGCAGGAATTTGTGCTGGATTTAATGTGCCATTGACTGTGACATCATCCTTTCTGTGCCCTACCTGGATCTGATCCAAACTGTATTGAGGTCAAGGAGATACTTTCTCCCAGGCCACTACTTTTTCAACTGAGTTTGTCAGAACCTCGGTCTCATCCTCTCAGTTGTAGAGGGCCTGTGCTTGTTGCTCTGCCTGTGTGGAAGTACTCCAGTGTTCTGCTGAGCATGGGAATCAGGCAATTTCTATGATGTTAAATCAGACAGGAATTAATTCTTCCTGTTCTTGATGTTATTTTACTTCACCTCTGACACAGAACGAGATGAAGGTAAGCTACTTCTTGGTTCAATAGTGTGTCCATATTTCTTTATCTGACTGAATTCAGAATATCTCTTAAGGGTTGTTTTGGTTTAGTTTGGGTTCCCCCCCTCCCCCTCCTGGTTTACATTGACATACGTGAGGATGTAATTTGTCCTACAGTCTAGCAGTTTTTCTTTGCTTCCAAAAAATGCTAGCTTTAGATCATTAGCTACCTTGGGTCTTCCATGGTTGAGAACAATTATGAAAGAAAAAAATGACAGTTTCGTGTAGCTGCTTCGTTAAAGATAAAGAATCTTGTTGGCTAAGAAATCTTAGCAGTAGACACACAGAACATATATGACCTTAGCAGCAGCAAGCATTAAAGCAATGTCTCATTAAAACGGCATTTGTTAAATCATCTAACCTACCTGTTAACATTTTCTAAGAGTAAGGAATGGAACATAATCCCTCTGTTCTCCTTATTGAAAATATTTCACAAGGAGAAATTCTGATCTTGCTGTCTTTTAAATTAATTTGTATCCAACTCAAAGTTTGCCCCAAAACATGACCATGTTCTTGCCATTAAATTTTTGATTAAGCTAAGCATACTTCAATTTAGTTTAGTAGTTACAGTTGTGGGAGCTTATCACTTTTCCAAGTCTCACAGATCTAGTCATATTGTACTGCAAAAACTATTAACAGTTCCTTTTTTTTTTCCTCTCCGAGATACACGCAGCCAATCTCACACATCTCTCTGACTTGCTTTTCTGGCATTCATCAGTCAGTGTGAGAGTAAAATTAAAACACTTTACCATTCTGATTTTTTTTTTTTTTGAGAACAAGGAACTCCAAAGATTAGCTCATTTAAAAAAAAAGTAAAATGCCCAAGTGTGTCTAATCTAAGTCTTAAGTAGGACGAATATTTTTCTCTTAAGATAATACCTTTTTCCACGTTTAGATGTAATTGGTATTTTTTAAAGAATTCCTGCACTAAATAGCTCGCCTATATATTTTTGATGAGTTAAGTTTAAGCATTCATTTTTTTCTCAGATAGCTTGGATAAATACTTCATCTGAATACTTTGACCCCATCTGTTTATAGTCTGATCCTGTTGGATCACTTGGTGAGTAAATTAATAATTTCAGTATGATTTTTATGTATGATGAGAAGTGTGTGTCCAGCACAGTTAAAATAAGGAAATATGTATGATTAAGAGTCTTAGAATTGATCTTAGAAAGGCACGAGGGTGTATTCATACTTGAATGGTGACTTGGGCAGTCACCTCTGTAAGAAAAGGAGTATTCTCTTTGAAAATTATATGTCTTAAATCAGATATCTCCTAATTCCAGATCTTCTACAGTTGTTGAAAAAGCTACTGCAAAACTCAGAGAAGTGCAGAGATCAAATAATTCTCCAGGCCTTTCAAAGATGGAGAGCAAAGGAAACCTTTAAAAACGTGGTTTATTCCGTGACGATAGATCTCTACATTTCACTATTAAAATATACCCATTTCCTACAGCAAAATGTGCTGTCACATGCCCCCAAAATTTAAAAATGTAGTCTTTTGGGAAGGATGGAGGATTGAGCACAGTTTTGCACAATTTGATCTCTTGGTAACCAAGGCAGTCCTGTTTGGTGATAAGAAAACCAGAAAGATATGTTGCACCATGGGAAATAGATACTGTCCCATATTCCTAAATGTCCTATAACAACCTTGATATCATTTGTACTAATCACATTATCATCTCTGGAAGAGATGAATGTCTGAATGCAATGAATTAAACGAGTGATAAATTAATTTTGAAATTTGTTCTTGTTCCTTAGCGAGTGCAGTTTTGCTGTGACTGTGAGCAGAAGGGATGGTTTTAGTGGGAACGAAACCAGAACAGCTTCCAAGTATGCACTCCTCTTTTCCCTGCTGCCCCAGTCCTTAGGTTAGTTTTGACTGCAGCAGAACGAAGAGGATGCAAGACTGATATGAATGCATGGGAGCTCACATGGATTTCTCTCCAAAGTACGTAAGCTGTGAGTTTTACATGTTGTGACACGTATATACCCAGGGACCTTTTCTAGATTATGTGTTGAAAAATGTTTCTTTCCTTTTCATTTTCCAAATGATTATTTGGTAGGATGCAGAGTATGAAGGAATCTCATCCATTCTTTTATATTTAATGCTTGTGCATTTAGTGTAATTTTTTTTAATATGTATTTCCAAGATTAATTTCTGTCTCTCTGCTGCCGCCAGTTAAGAGACAGGAGACCTTCGCTGCAAGAAGTAGCCTCACTTATGGTATCTAATGGATAGGAAATACTCAGGTAAATGATTAAACTTTGAAAAGATAAGTCTGCTTCTCATAATGATTAATGACAATTATTAGGAATTCCAAAACTCAGAATAAGTCTGTTCTGGTGACAAACCAAATTTTTCAATCTAACTAGTTTTTTGAGTGATAGCGAGTTGAATTATTTTCTGAAGAATCAAAATATTTTCACCCAAAATGCTGTATATGTTTTTGTAACTAATTTACTAACAAGTTTGCTTACAAAAGTACTAATCACCCAGTATTATTTTATCAATATATTATGTTCTATTTTAAGGAAGATAAAAATAAATAATTTGGTTTGTTTTCATTAAGTTTTAAAAGTGAATATATAAATAGAAATTTCCTTGCTAGACAGGAATAATAAAACATCCCTGCAACATGTCTCCTGGTATTGTGCTCCACAAAGCTCTGAGATCTGCAGGAGCTCTCTGACAGTTTGCATACCAGCTGCAATGAATGTACTCGTGCTGCCAGCCCTTGACCGTTTTATGCAGTACCCCTTGTCTTTAAGGGATGCGGGTTATATTTGGTGGTGGGGGTGTGTGTGTGAGAGAGATTATGAAGCGGACATCAGAGCTGAGCAAAATCCCAGATTGCAAGCCTGTTTTAAGATGTGTGTATCTAATATAGTGCTCACATCAAGAAACAAGAGGCTATTTCCGAAGGAGTTGGTAAGATAACTAGCAATGTTTGAGTCTGTTGACTGCAAAGCATTGACGTGCCAATGGATGTGGTATGGATGGACAGTGGCTCTGCTGCTGCCTATTTGAGAACTGACTTAGGCAATTGTTCATCTACTATGAAGGCCTTTTCTCAGTATTTAGACACCTGTTGGCTGTATGCTGTCACGTGCTGTAATTGACTTTTTCTGTGGGGAGGCTGCTAGAGGTGATACATCTGAACAAGCTGTGGAGAGCATCTACAAGGACTTTCTTTTTGAACAAAAAGCCAGACAATGGTTTTGGTTACTGCTCAATCCAGTGCCCTTTTTACAAGTCTAAAAGCTCACCCTGCATTTACTTTAACCTCACCCACAAAAAAAAAAAGAGACACCACAAAAAAAAACCCAAACAAAAAACCCCCCAAAAACCCACAAAACATGAAAAACTGAAACCAGCAAACTTTTGAAAAGACATGTTTCACATATGGCAGACAAGATTTTTTTCTTTTACTCTTGGTCCACTACATCACTTCCTTAAGTATGTTTGAACCTTCATGCTGTTGATGTCTTAGCCATGTATTATTGAGGTCTATAGTCCCACAGTAGACTCAAACTTCTCTAAGACATTCGAGTTTTCTAATTATCATACTTTTTTTTAGTGCAAATTTGAAGAATTCTTTATCTGCTACTAGCTAAATCCATCCAGGCATTCAAAAATTTGTGGTGTTCCCCCCTTTTCCCAGTTACAATTTTAGCAAAATTTTTCTTTTTTTAAACTGTCTATATGAAATATCTGTCTACTACATCCTTGTATCCTTCAGGTTACTCAGACTTTATAAAATACTTGTGGAATTACATCATATTCAAATCCAAGGTTGTCCTTTTAAAATATAAGCCCAAAACTCCACACACACCCCCCTTCAAATCCTCACCCTACTTTTAGTGCGTAACTTCTAGTGTAAAGTCTGCACCCAGCTGTGTGTCTAATTTGCACACGCAATTCAACTGCCCAACAAGAAGCGGGTAACTGCACAAGCAGGTGAACATAATTAGTCATTTGCATTTGTAATTACCTCATTTGCACATGCACTCATAGCAGCTCTGCATTCTAATTAGTTTAAAAATGTCTGGTGTAATGCTAATACACTTTGTGTATTCAGACACCACTTTTGTGCATTATAGTGATAGAGCAGTTTTGGAGAGCTGGTTGGTGTTTAGTGGTTAGGGAATCCTGCTCTGCCAGATCAGGACAATCCAGAGTTGTGTGATGCCACGGGGAGGATGATTTCTGCTGAGAAAGATGTTTTCTCCTTGTTGAACCTCTGAGGTATTTCCAGGCTGTTGAGAGAAGGCTGCACTGTTTCTGCTTGTATGATAGAGATGTGTTTGTGTTGAGCAGCAACTGAGAGGCAGTGTGCTAACAGTGGCATGATAATCCATGTACTGATTCCTAGCATCATAGAGTTATTTAAGTTGGAAAAGAACGTTAAGATTATAAAGTTGTGTTAATGTAGTTAATGTAGCACTGCTAAGGCCACCACCACTAAACCATGTCCTTAATTGCCGCATCTATGCATCTTTTAAATATCTCCAGGGATTGTGACTCAACCACTTCCCTGGGCAGTCTGTTCCAGTGCTTGGCAACCCTTTTGGTCCAGAATTTTCTCCTAATATTCAATTTAAACCTCCCCTGGCACACCTTGAGGCCGTTATCTCTTGTCCTATCACTTGTTACTGGGGAGAAGAGACCAACCCCCACCTCACTACAACCTCCTTTCAGCTAGCTGTAGGGAGCAATAAGGTTTCCCCTCAGCTTCCTCTTCTCCATGCTAAACAATCCCAGTTCATTCAGCTGCTCCTGATAAGACTTGCTCTTCAGACCTTCAGCTTCATTGCTTTTCTTCGGATCTGCTCCAGCACCTCAATGTCTTTCTGGTAGAGAGGGGCCCAAGGCAGTAGTAAAGGTGCAGACTTGCAAAGCCCAGGGTGATGATCACTTCCCTGATACAGGGCAGGATGCTGTTGGCCTTCTTGGCTACCTGGGCACACTGTTGGCTGCTGTTCAGCCGGTTATTGACTAACACTGGTAACACCAGGCTTGGAGCCAGGTAAAATTTGGCATGTTCTGCTCCTGGATCAGTCTCCATGACACCAGGTCTTATAATACCCAGAACATGCTCCCCTCTCTGACTAAGCCAAAACACATTCAGGGAAGGGGCTGCTTTTTAGCCTGTTCTGGAGGTGAGCTGCCAACTTAGCCAAGGGTTCATATTTGCCAACTATTGGTTGGCCTTCTTGGGTTCCTGCTCATTTTCATGTGCTGCCAGGGTCTGAAATTTTACCAGTTTCTGTTGGAGTGAAATAATCCAAAATCTAGGTCAGGTTCATTCTCTGTGACTCTCTCAAGTATTGTTTTTCCACAGGTTGAAATTACATTCGGGCTTTTCTACATTAGGAAAATAGCATGATTAATATCAATTTAAAATGCAAAATAGCATCTTTACTAAATTTTCTAGGTCTTTTTCTGTGTATCATTGTCTGGAATCCCAAATCTTGCAGATAAACTACAATATAGTTTCAGAGATAGTAAATCAGCCAAGGGAAGGTGATCATTAAATACATTAAAATGCATGAAAATTACCTAAATGGAAACCATTAGATTAAATGAAGCAGCTACAGTATAATATCCTGATGACTCTAGAAACTTTATTTAGATCATAACTGTACTGATGTTGTGCAAATCCCATGATTAAAGAGAACGTAACACATCTCTCCCTCTTCTCCCTCTGCCTCCCTTTAAGAATTTGTAATTTCTATTCCTCTATGGCTTAATAAAGAGTTACCTCAGTAAAGTCACTTTCTGATGCTCTGCACCAATCTGCATTTTGATGTGGTACAGCATGAAACCTTATCTCTGTGTGGCATGTTTGCAGAAATAACAATGTTTAAATAATGACTGAAATGAAGCATAAAAATCTTTTGTAACCAAAATGGACATACTGAGAAATCTTAAGCCTCAGCTTCCATTACTACTTTGGTATTTCTTTTCTGAGGCTGACACTCATACATCATGCCCATTGCAAAGCCTTGTTCCCAGACCCCATGCATATTTTGAATTACTGCTGTTTTATAGCTCTTTTTCATTGCACTGAATGGCAGGTTTTGGTCTTAATGACAAGATTTTTCACAAAGTTTCATTAAAAATATATATCATTCTTTTTCTGTCGAAACCTCCTCGTGAATTATCATTTTCCTTCTCATCTCAGTGGTATCGTACTTGCTGTATAAATTCTGGATTTTGAATATCATTGCGTTTCTTATGTAGCCCATATGCTGCGTGCATAATTTTCTTAGAGAATTGAAGGGTCAAGTTTCCTGTACAAATTACTTGATCTTTCTTTTTATTTTAATGGATTGTTTCTTTTGGGAGTTTTCAGCCTTGTACATCCTGATACTACTGAAAGAAGAATTTGAATTTTTGATTTTTTTTTTACGTTCCAAGCTACTGTCCATAAACTTAGGCGCCTGTCACTGTATGTTAATTTAGTATTCCCTCTGACTACCGTGCTGCTCGTTCACATACCCCTGCTCTATCTGCATGCAGACGCTGCATTAGAGCTTTTAGGGAATTAGAATGCAACAGTGGCATGCAGTAATAGCTTCCTAATGGAGTAACTAATGGCTATTATTCCATAACTCGTCAGAATTTGGAAGCCTAATTCTGATTGATATTAAAATAATTAAACAACAATGGCTGGTCTTTTACCAATCCTTTTACCAATATTTGTAATTTATCATTATAATGTCACACTCTGTAACGGACAAGTGTTTAAAAAACAAATTCGTCTAGTCGGCATGTGTAATACGAGTCCCATTACTGTATGGCATTAGTGTGCCCTAAGCACCGAACACGCGCTGCAGTTTGAGAAGGAAAATGGTGAGGGAGGAAGGAGATGAGAGATCAGTGGCCCAAGGGTGCTTTTAGTTACAGTGGACTAAATTGACTGCAAACTTGCAATTCCAGTTGACGTCAGTGGAAGCTGCTGGTGTCTAAGAAGTTCTCATCAGCTTAGCAGTATTCATCTGAAGACAAAATTAGAAATGTATTCCACATAGTGCCACTGCACAATCTGCTTTACTGTGAGAGGAAGTGGATGTGAGAAACTCAGGTAGAGTTCAGAGGAAGAAGATGGAAACCTTTTCCAGAAACTTAGAGAATAGCCAAGAGGACTTGGCCCTACTGAGGCACAAGAATAAAAAGAGACCAGAGGGTTCTCCGTAAAGAAAAGGGTTAGCCAAGCTCACTTCATATAGCATCACAGAATTAGTGTTGTCTACTCTGATTTTGAATTAATAGATCTTTTATGGAGAAAGCAAGCTGAAAATCTTGCTCGTTTGCTAAGCTTCAGAAGAGCTCAGAGAATGCCATTAGCAAAAGACCAAAGCTTTAAAATTGTTTTGTTTTTCCCTGTCAGTCTTCAGTGCACTGCTGAAGTACCAGGCACACTTTTTTTCTCCTCTGTGCCGTGGGTGAGTGCATTAGGGCAGCGGTGAGCGTGGGCAGCGTGGCAGAGCACTTGCTGTGACTGTCCCAGCTCCACGTTGGGCTTATTTTGCAAAGTGATGCTGGGCCCTTGCTGCAGCACAGAGCTGCTGGGAGGACTGTGTGACATGGTTCTATTATTTTAGTTATTAATGACATCCTGAGAAGTTTTCATTAAAAGAATAATAACAATAATAATGGCACTGTGCGTTTCTGATCCTATCTGAATCGCAGTGGTGTGTTCCCAGCAGGAACTGATGAGCCTTTCCTGTAGGCAGCCTTCCCTAAAGAGGATCTGCACAGTGAGCTGGGTTCTTCCAGCAGCACCCCACAAAGGGTTACGGTGGGGTTCAATACACAGCTGATGATCAGAGAACCTTGTTTAATATCCCCACACTGTTTACACCCTTGGCTTAATCCTTTTTCAGGGTCCTCTCCAATGCTATCTGCTGGTGCTAGTGTTTTTTGTCAACAATTACACACAAACTCTTCATTCATACAAGCAGCTGCTAACAAAGTTTGGTATTTTTATTACTGCTGAACTTCCAATCATGTTTCCACTAGCATACAAAGACGGTACACTGTGGATTTGCTTATTCCCTTCTAGTCTCACTTAGACAAAAAGTAATTTCTTGTCTGTATAGTAAATGTACGTAATAATTTTTATATTTGTTTACACTTTAGAATCACATCCATTAAGCAATGCTGATAGAACAATTAAAGTCTGTTCATATTGGGAGATGCTTATGTTTAGCATTTCCCTCCTTTGCTCACATAGAGAAAATGCAGCATTGTAGCTGTCAGGACACAGGGAGTCCTTCCTGCCCCACAAAATCACTGTCTGGCCACCCCCACCCCGACCTGCTCCCTGGCAAACCTTGCATCTACCTTGTTACCTCACTTGTGCTTGACCCATCCGGGCTTTCAGTGAGCCTGTTGTCATCATAGGGGTCATTACAGGTCTGGCCCATGGCCTGTGCTGGGTGCTGCTGGAAAGGTGTGCAATGGCAGGTGAAAGGATGGGGCTCTGACAGTTGGGGTTTGTGGGAGGACAGAGGCAGGAAGATCAGCTAGTTTCACGGAAATGAAAATATTTCACAATTTCCACAGGTATTGTAAGCATACAGAAGCAAGTAGAAGTTTCCTCAGTAGAAAGACATGTATAAAACAAATCTGAAGGCAGAAATTGCCTATGCATTTGTTGGAAGAAACAGAGATAACGCCAAGGTGGGAAAAGAGCACAGTCACAAGGCCTGGACAGCGTTTTGCTGGCAGTGCAGGAGAAGGTATATGAGTCTCAGAAGAGCAAACTTTTCAAGGAAGTCAAAACTTTCATAGGCAGCTTCAGTTATGTCTCATCTGATTACTTCAACTAAAATCTGATGAAAAATTTTAGGAGCTCAGTCTTCTCTTTCCTATTGCTGGGAGAAACAAGTTGGATGCTGGTCGAAGAACTGTTCTTTTGAGACCTAAAGAGCAGGCTCTGCTATGCCGGCTTCATTTCAGTCTTTTGGAAGTCAGGGACTGGGAGACAAGGGGTTGGTTTGGAGGGGTTTTTTCCTGTCAGCTTAAGTTGGAAAACTTGCAGTAGCATACTAGCGGAGTCACAGTGCAATTAATTTCTTATTGCTCTGTATGTTGGGCATATACTAGAAATTTGTAAGGCATTCTTGCTATGGTTTGGTTACTGCCACAAATGGGCAAAAATGCCAGTGCAAGCTGGAGGGGCTGGGCTGGGGCTGGGAGTGTTGCTGGCGCAGAGCCCTTTGCGGTGGATTCGAATGGGCACTCAGCATCCTGCCTTCCCAGGTTGAACAAAGATCCCAAATGACTCTCTTGTTCAGCCTTATCTTACAGTACATAATGCACATTAAAGAGGACATTTGTATATTCTGAAAGGTTTTTAATACAGCAGGTGTTTGGATCCTTACTAAAATGCACTGTCTCACTTCTTATTTCCGAGTGCAGCAAACAGCAGCTACCCCAGCGCATGCAGTAGCTTACAGACTCTGTATTCCCAGTGCATTGTTCAGGGATTTTTATTTCATACATCATTTCTTAGTCACAGCTGGATAATCATATATCACGTCTATCGAGCATAGCATGGCACTGAGGATGTATTCTGAATACACACTAAATATTGAAAAATCAACGCAGAGAAAACTATTTTTTACTGCAGCTTGCCAGAGTCAATTTCTCAATTCTTTAAAAATCAACATGCTTTTCTAACAACTGCAGACCATTTGTCAAGCAAGAAATCTACCTGTATAGATTCAGTGTAGATTTGGTTTTCTTAGGCACTGATGTAGTATTGGGAGCTAATAAATAAATAACAGGGAAAAAACCATTTCTGTAAACTATAAAGAGAAATGTTACTGACACTGTAATGGTCTTTAGTTGGGGCAGTTGTATCTAGAACATCTCCTGTCATAGTGAGTAGTTTCATGCTTACATAATAAATCATTAGCGGGAGAAGAATCTAAGATGTGTGGGAACAAAGCCATACATCTCAGCTACAACCACCTGAACAAGCAGCACTATTTCTAATATTGATAGCGGTAATAGTTTTTATCCTTTCTTTGCATAGGCTTCTAGAGAGAGATGGTGTTTAACCAGCCTGTTACAAGTGCCCTGGTTTTAGTGACTGCGGGGTCTGCAGTAATGTTTCTGATCATTTATTTATTCAATCAGTGCCAAAGGAACCTTCAGACAGCCTTATGTATTGTTCATTAGAAGGGGTTATGTCTGCAGGTCAGAGCCAAAGCTGCCATACAGCACTGATAGCTCTTCACTCGAGAGGTCCTCCCACCCCGCCGGACCACACTGCAGCAGCTCTGTTCCTTAGGCAGCTGCTGTCAGGTTCGCGTGTAACAACAGAAAAACCTAGAAGACCTGCAGAACTGACACAGGGAAGAGCAGAGGAGAAGCTATAGGCATGGCTATTAATTTTTCTCTGTAGGATTGCTTGTTGTCTTTATGGCAAAACATAAGATTTTTTTATTCCAGGCCATTAGCCACAAAGATGGAGAACAGGAGATTTGGAGCAATCTATAAGCAAGTGACATAGACCATAACATGTTTGAAGTGGACAGCCTAGCCTGGAACATCTGTATTATTTGTTTCCCTCCTTTTTATTAATCAGTTCTGGCTTTTTCAGCATTTGTGTTTATTTTTGAGTTTGCAGAGTGTTCCTCAGAAAGGCCCAGTCCCTATCCTGAACAACTAAATCGGAATAAAAAGCTTTCTGTGTTATTGTTCCCACGGGTGGCAGGAGATTACACTGGGTTACTCAGGAAATCCTCTCCAGTCTGTATTTCTTTCCAATTTGAAAAAGATAAATAAGGGAAAGATCATACGAGATAGCTAAAAGGAATAGGAAACATTAAAGCAACAGGAATCAGCCTAAGAAGTCCCAACAAGTTTTCTCTGCATTTTCAGCAAAGAGTTGTTGACTTCTCCAGAGTTGTTCTAGTAATTTTGCAAACTTTTGGATCTGATTCTTTTGAGAACAAGTGCAACTGTTAGGGAAAGATTAACCAGATCTTAGGGAGTGTTAGTGCTTTCTTTCCCCTGTTTGCTTGCCATGCTTTCAGAAAGATATGATATGCCATAATGTTATTTATGAATAGTCAACACTTAGGTGCCAAGACTGTGGATTAATGGGCTGTGGGATGTGAAGGCAGCCGGTTGGTGCTTCAGGATGTCTGGAAACAGAGTAACCACGTGCCCGTTGATGCTCCGGGCAGAGGCTGGCACTGGCTGGAGGATCTCTGCTCTGTGCATTGTCTGCAAGGCCTTTCCTTTCTTGTTATGCTTGGGTGTTCTCATGTTGTGTTCTCCTTAGCTAATATACATCCTAATTTACATATATTTTGTATTGCTCATGCCTTTCTGTATCTAGTTATACCTGGCTGCTTTGAAATTTCACTGGACAGTGCACAATTCTAATGCCATACATTAAAAAATATTACTTTTGTAATATCCCCAGCTCTCCAGTACTTCTGAGTTCAGTTTTAGAAAATGAGTTTCTCTGCATCACAGTGCACCCACCTCTCCTTCTGCATCGTCCCAGGAATGCACAGCCCTGCCCTGGGGACAATGCCGTGCGCTTGTACAGCAGCTCACATCAAAACAAAACCACAACAGTTTTAATCTTATCAGTCTCAAGTAGTGGCAGAAGTCTGTGCAAGCTCAAGTCCTTGCTGTCTGACAGTGTCTGTGAGGAAACACAGTTCATCCTCATCCAAGATATCCCTTGTCACAGCGAACTGACAGTACATGAAGAGCTGCAGTACATGCCAGTTCTACAGCTGTAGATGATCCTTAACGTACTTTCTCCCCACATCCTCTCCTAAGAAAAAAGCAAAGTTTACTTCAGAATGGTGAGGAAAAAAACCAAATGCTTTTTCTGTATAATATATCTAAGAAATGATGTCCAATTAAAAATCATGGTTTGTTCCTTATATCTCTTTAGTACCTTTTTAAAATTATGGTGTATATATATTACGGTATGCACAAATGCTCTGAAAACCTTGAGACAGGCTGTTGGGATTTTTCCTTCCATGTAACTTCATTTACCTCTCCTCTTGTGCTACTTTGACCACCTTATTTAGGATACTAGAAAAAACTAATAGGGAATGAAGTTTTTCTTAGATAACAGTGATTTTGTGAGGCTATAGAGGTTAATGCTTGTGTGATGCTAATCAGTGACAATGAATAGAATTCTTTAGGTATTCCTGGAAGCAACCACTTAAAAATAAAATCTGTAAAGCCTATTGAAAAAGAATCGTTAAAACTTTGTGCTCAGATGTGTTTTAAAAGATGGGCTCTTAGGTGAAATAGAAACTACTCCACGTTGTTCAAGTTAGCTGTCTAGTTACTATGAGTGCATGCATAAATTGCCATTTGTATGTGGAAGTGACCAGTTCCTTTTAATTGACATGTGGCTTTTCCAAACCAGGCATGCAAATGTGCTTGTATTTCTTATAGACAACTGAGTGCTAAATCCATTTCAAATCCTTTATGATGGGATACTTTGTCCTCTTACGAAGAGGGCCAGAGGTGATTCTGAGATCATTCATGAAGAACTAGGCTGAGAGGCTAAGTTGAACCAAGAGCTTAAATGAACCAGAATCAAGTTTTAAATTATTTGCCTGAGATCTGGCTTGAACTCTGACTAGGGAAAATCACCCTGTTCAGTTTTGATCTGGAGTCAAAATTAGGTNAAAAAAAAAAAAAAAAAAATGTGACTAACAGGCACAGCTTAACTAGAAAGGTGATGAATCACAGATAAAATCATCTTATTTTGAATTAGCCAATGTTCTTCCATCAGCAGAGCTACAAATATCCATATTCTTTAAAGAAGATAAATAATGCTTTGGAACTTGGACAATTTTTAGATTAAAAAAATCTTCACGTTAGGAAAAAAAAGGAGAGCTGCTTGGATTTGTCCTAAAAAAATGTATCTTAAAATAAAAGTAGCACATTGTCCAGTTAGGTACTTTAGAGAAAAGCAGCTTCACCAAGAGCTTTTGATTTTTTTTAGTACCTTCTTGTCTGATATTTTTGAAAATAGGAGATCAGAACACAGGAGACGAGAGTGAGACGAGGTGGAGCTGAAAGATGAGAAAGAGGAACAACAGGGAACTGCGGGGACTGAGGAAGGGAGGATAAATGAAACAGCATGGTGATGAGACAAACAAGAGCCAGGGAGAAGGGGTGGAGGTATTGGAGTGAGCTGAAGGGAACAGAAGAACAAGAAGAAACTTTAGGCTTTCTGATTTATACGCTGCCTGTACTTTCCGTTTGCTGTTAAATATAGATGGCAATGCACATTCTACAAGACAAAAAAATAAAGGAGGCCAGGAAAAACAAATGCTGTGAATAAGTCTTTGAGTTATTCTAAAAAGCATAAAAGGCTTTCAAGTTACTGGTCTTTTGATTTATTATGATGTTCCCAGGATTGAACGGTGTCTGTGCAGCTCTACATTTCAGATTTATGACTCTGTGCAGTAAACATGATTTCAATTATCTTTGACGAATGTTTTGATTTTATTCATAGGGCAGGCTGCTTTCATAAGGAGGGCAATGTTTGCCCCGCTTTCCTAGTTAGCATTAGTGTGACCTACTTACCTGATCCTTGCCCCTCTGGTTGAATTTGTGTTCTCTCTCCTTTATTCTTGTTCATCTGGAAAAGAGGCCCTGTGCCACATCAGAACTGGCTGCGTTTGGTTGTCAGACAAAATGTTTCCTGGGTGGAAATTGCTTGCAGGGTGTAGGATCTTTAGTTTAGATGCTAATTAAATCTAATATAATAGTGCTACTTTTTATTGCTATTAATGTGAGGATTTTTGCCCAGCTCCAATTAATGTTAATGTGAGGAAAAAGGAAGAAAAAGGCATTTTTGACAAGCTAAAGAAAATTCTGTTCAAATGTCTTTGTGTTTCCTCTACTCATTATGTGTTGATATAAATGTAAATGTCTATGAGAAATGTGGAAAGGAAAATGTAAGGCAATACACGCTTATTTTTGGCTGGGAATAGCAGTACTTATGAGTCAATTTAGGCTTTCTAGCCAAAAAGACTTGGCAACTATGGTGCTTGACAGCATTTGCACTTGCTTTTATACTTTTGCTGTTAGGGGGTGATCCTGCAGAATCCTGTAGTCTCAATTTATGATAAAGTAAATTTAATGTAAGAGTGAATGGAAGGCAACTAGCTCACAAAAAGCATGTGGCATGACTTTGTTGCTCAATAGACTTCTCACAGATGCAGACACCTGATTCCGATATGTCTCTGCTCCTTTATTGAGGCATTCCCTTGTTTGCAATGTTACACAAGTTGCAGTCAAGAATTAATGAAGAAAAAAATAATCTGCATTTCTGGTGGAAACTCTCTTTTTTCCAATTTCACTTTTAAAATTGGCTTCCAGATTGATAATCGCAGCCTGTAAGAGGAAGGAAGATCTGTTCCTGCAGTGTATGCGCCCTCAATGAATGCAAGTAGACTTTGTGTTCTTGTAGTTTTCCAAAATGGTTAGCACTGAAAGCGGATGTTACTAAAACAGTAAAGGATGACTGAAAAGGAAACATTTGCCCACTTTTTAAGCAAACTCTCCTAAAGTAAAGCATCCTAATTGAACTCAGCCTTTTTGTCTTTGCCAGCATAACACAAGTAAGGTCTTATGAAATTCACAATTGGGACTTTATGACATTTTTGGACTAAAATAAGGTTTTCAAACAGAAGGAGAACTTTTTGATGACTAAGGCAGATGTCCATGTTGCTGACCATTAGCAGACCAGAGAAAATGCATTGTGGTAATGCTGGGGGAGAGGGAAGATAAGGCTTACTTGAAAGTAGCTAAGTAAAAAGTAGCAAAGTGCTCTGAATTAGCACAAAGTTGGATCATTTACAGTAAAGTCAGTATCTAGTCTTTTTTCTTTCCTTAGGACTAGTCCCTCTATTTTCAGAGCAATCAACATGCTCTCAGAACACACTAAAGGCTTGAGGCAATTGAGTTCATGATGGTCCGGTAGTCCATCTGTCCATCTAGATCTTCCTTTAATTTTCTCACCCTCCAATTCTGTGAGAAGTGTGGGCCTAGCTAGTGAAAGTGATCAGCCTTCAGACTTCCTTACTTTTCTCAGTCTTGATTGTTATTTGGCAGGAATAAAACACCCCAATATTGTCATTCTATTCCCTGTAGCCACAGGTAGGGGTTTTTGAGCAAATATGCTGTTTTTGCCAAGAATATTGAAGTCTGGTTCCCCAGCCAGGCCTCCATTGTGTGAGTGACAGCAGCCTCTGCTCTTGGGCGGACTTTTTGGCAATTCACATCACTACCAGTGGGAAGAAAAAAAAATGGGTACTGAGGCTTAAGTGTGTCTTGGGAAGAAAGATAAGAGACTTTGAAGATCATTCTACCCAGGCTTCCTCAGCACTTCCTGGCACCTGAAGGCATCTTATTTGCTTTAGGCCATGAAGATTCTGGTGAACAGTTTGGTCAAGAACTTGTACACCCTTGTAAATAAGCAGCAGTTCCACAGTGTATATGGTAATATCTTTTAAACATCAATTTGTATAGTACATTGTGTATAGATCTTCAAAGCTTCCCAGCCTGACTCCAAGTACTTCTTTTTGTGAGTGTTTCTTCTGTGCTAGCTCTTGATAAAGGTCAGATTAATTGAAAAAATGAAATGCTTTCTCTTGAGTATTACAAGGTGAATCTAATTCACATTGAGAATATATTTTTGATTGCAGAATTGTATTTTGATTTTTTTTTTTGCTAAAAGAAATCTCACCCAACTGTCATATAACCTCTAGGCTTGAATTCATCAGCTGTAAAATATAAATTGCCATTTTCCTGTATCACTGGCAAAATATTCCTTCCTCCTACCTCTGTTCCCAGTAAACATTCTGGCTGGCAATATAAATAAAATCCAAATGATTCTTGCTTTGGAAATTATGTTCTATGCTAGCAGAGTGGAATTCAGTCAGCTTTTCCCTTTGTGTTGCCAGCCTTTGAACCCCGTTCATTCATGCAGTGGGACAGTGTGTATAGAGTGGTGAAGCTCCAAATGAATGGTCTGCCCATAATCCACAGATTATCTAAAAGTGGGTATGGATGGTGCTGGATGGCTGGTTGTAGTTTTCCTGAGAGCTGAAGGGGCAGTGAAGAATATCCAGAAAGCTAAAGCAAGAGTGGAAATGGTATAATTTTTATTTTATTTTTATTTTATTTTTTAATAGATGAGGAGAGCTGGTGCGCACTGCATGGTACAATAGCAGCCAAGACCCTGAAATCAAACCAGCAGAAGGCAAATGATAAATGCCAGATCCACCTGCATTGTCATTACTTTTCTTTCTCTTGCTTTATCTATTTTCTGTTTTTCTATATCTTTGTCATAATGACTGAGTTTGTAACAGTTTAATGCTGCTGGGTACTCTGTGATGATTGCCAGTGTTCCAGGATGTTTCCTAAATTTTGTTCTATTTTTTTTCACGATTTCTATGCCCAAGCCAAATGCATTACTTTGTAATGATCATATTACCTGGAACAGGCAGTTCTTTAAGATAGGGATTTGACTTGAATATTTATAGAGGAGGAAGGGTAAAGAAAAGAAAATTAAGACATAATTATGGAGGGCAGAGAACTAGTATCTTTAAAGAGGTGGGTTTTTTTTTAATATATCCTTAAGCTTCTTTTTTGTTGTTGTGTTTTGGTTGAGTTTTTCTTAAACTGTTTTAATCTGTTTCCTCAGTCCCCCAAAATCTCAGATCTGCATTAGAAATAAGTTAGATATAGACTGCACAAAATGAATGCCTAAAGCAGTAGTGCTGCTATGAGATTGTGATGCTTCCAGAAGCAATTCTGACTCTCTGTTTCCAGAGGTTTATCCGTAACCCTGTATACCTCATACAGAAGCCTTCAGCCCAAAGGAAATGGTTACAAATTAATCTGTATTACTTAACTTTGTGTTTTTTTCACACGTATTCTTACCTTTATGAAAGAGAAAAATCGGCGCTCCAAGGATCGATAAAAGCACAGCTGCTTTTGTTTGGGAATGCCTTTCAAACAGAAAACAGATGGGTTGTAGAACTTGCCTGGGTTTGAGCTGCTCAGATGAGGTGGAAGAAAGGCTGGTTAATAGTGCAGAGGTATGATAGAAAGGGAAACAACTGAGAAGGCTACCGTAGGTTTGGTATCTTTCAGGGAAATGTTGAAGTAGCATTGGGAATGAACACAAGGAACTTTTGAGATGATACCAGTATTACAGATTAAGCAGTAAGTTTATAGGTATTATATTTGCAAAGTCAGTGGTTTTGCTCAGTAACTGGGAAGGTTGCAAATGAGGCTGGTATTCTGGAAAAGCTGTTGTCTTGAAGAGGACACTTGTCTCCTAAAAATTGCCTTGTATCTGCAAATACAGATAACTAGGCCCACCACAGAGATTCATTCTGTTCAGAGCATCTTATGATGGCTTTAATTCATTTCTCATAGTGCATCCCTTTGCCTTTAACATTGCCGAAAGTGGGACTGAAGAAGAAAGGATATAAACATACTTTCTAGTGGCAGCTTAGGAGAAAATAGATTGGAGATGTTTAGATTGTTTAGATCTTTAAATTGTTAATATGCTATACACAGGCTACCTACCTTATTGGTTTCAAAAGGTGCTGCAGCTTAAATATAGAAGCAATTACTTCAAAAAATTGACACAGCTGACCAGGCTTTATTCACATCAGTTTCAGGATTATGAAAAGCCCAGGAAGATTAGAAAGAGCCTGTTTTCTACTGGCAAATTAAAGCTATGGGAGGTTGAAAGGCAGTTGGACCTTGGTATCATGTTCAGACATCACAGATACATTATTTCAGTGTTATTCGAGTCATATGCAAAGTGGCATACAGATTAGCCCAGGTTTTATCCGTGCACCAGTCAGTCCAGCATGCCCCAGCGTTCCCAGAGGTAGCGTACTGAGCTACCAGAGAACAGCAGGGGTTTGGCATGTTGTCATTTTATTTCCCTATTGCTGGAATTGTGAGATTAGTAATATTTTAATTATTGCAGATAGAATCAAATATTGAAAAAGATCCATTTCCCCATGTCCTGTAGAGAATGAGAGGGGAAAGCTGGCTCCTGTTTGCTTTGAAGTACATTAGGACAAGAGCTGCATACAGAGTTACCGCAGAGTAGCTGATGTTCTGCAGTCTCGTACTGTTCCTTCATATTAATACCTCTTAGTCTCTCTTCTTATAGGATGCAAAATGTCTTTTAAAGTCAGTGTAGAGAACTCAGTCAGCAGTTTCTCCATTGCCATTTTGTGAATGTCACTACTGAAAATTAGAGTATTCAAGTAGGAGGCTGGTTTTGTGATCGCTTCTCTGACAAATACCAAATTCTCTGTGACCAACTTTGATGCTTTGTTAATACTGTCAAAATTAAATGTGTAACTAATAACTAAGAGGAAAACAACTACCTTATTCAGATGGATTTGGATATTTTTAAATGGCTGGACTAGTAAGTGGAAAATACTGTTCAGTGTTTAACGTAGACAAATGTGAAATAATCGATGTGTAGGCAATGAACCGAAGTAAAGAGTGTATATACAATGGAACAGCTATGCAGCATAATGACAAGGAAAGGATTTAAAGGTTATTATAAACAAATCCATGAAGATATTAGCATGGCTATGTGCATGAAAAAAAAGCCAACGTGAAATGGGGCTGCACAAATGAGCAGAATAAAAATGAAAACAAGAAACATTGATAGAGTACAAGGATGTTTATTGCTTTATTTTAAATAGTACTGTGAGTTCCATTTTTAAAGTTGAGTATTGTGGTTATAAACCTTTGCATCTGAGCAGTCATATTGGCATTTGGATTTCTAAACTGGGATTCTCATTTTTCAACCATGTTGCACAATATTTGCTCCTATAATTTCTATTAACTATCTGTATTTCAGAGAGCTTCTTCAGTGTACACATCACAGTAATTGTATGTACAAAAGACCAATTACATATTTAGCTGGCTTCTTGAAGGTACATTTACATTAAGTGGAGCCACAGAACTGGAATAATTGTTGATACAAGTAATGGTTGAACACAGTTATGGAAATCTGGGACTTTTTTTTTAAAGCCTGCTGCAGTACTTTGACATGGGCTTAATGTACAACCTGTGAAAGGATTTCATCTCTTTCCTTTTTTAGTTCAGAATTTGGTACCTCAAATGACTAATTGTAGTTGAACCTTTGCATCATGCATGCAGTACTGACCCACAAGAACCAGCTTCACAAGTATATGAAAATGTTGAATAACCCTTTAGAACAAACTTGTGTCACTATCATGCAAAACCTAGTATTTTCACAGCAGGTTTTTGGCTTCTTAGAATGTAGTAAGTAGTGGACATGTATGGACATATAGTGGCCTACAAGAAAGCTGGAGAAGAGGGACTGTTTACAAGGACAGGGAGTGACAGGACAAGGGCTAATGGCCCTAAGATTAAGGAGGGGAGATGTAGATTAGATATACGGAAGAAATTCTTCCCTATGAGGGTGGTAAGGCCCTGGTGCAGGTTGCCCAGAGAAGCTGTGGCTGCTCCTGGATCCCTGGCACAGTGTTCAAGGCCAGGGTGGATGGGGCTTTGGGCAACCTGGGCTGGTGTAGGGTGTCCCTGCCTGTGGTGGGGGTTTGGAAGTAGATGGACTTTGAGGTCCCTTCCAACCCAAACCAGTTTGTGATTCTATGATGTATGTTAGTGCACACACAGAGTTTCTTATGACGCGATAAATCAATGGCACTTTTCTGGTTACCATAATGTCCTCGGAAGCCCTTGATTTGTGTGTGAGGTTCCTTCACTTAGCTCTTCTAATACAGCCTCTTATGAAGAAAAAAAGCAACTTTATTTAAACCTGGCATAACTGTACAGTACATTAGGTCAGATATCCACACTAAATCTGAGTATGCCCTATGGAATCATTAAAAAACTGCATCATTTTAATAGCTGTTGGGTTTTTTGTCAGTAGATAAAATTTAAGCTTTTTTTTCAGTAGGCAGCCTGTTCCTTTATTTTCTGAATGTAGACATGTTGTCTTTGATTCAAAGGTCTTAAAAACACCAGTTTTATTTTGTTAAACTATTTCTTCTAATGGCTAAAGTCACAAAAATATCTCTGCCTGTGGAGCATATGCTTAATTTTTCATGTGCCCCATATGCAGTCTGGTTGATTCATTTAAGTGAAGCCTCTTCTTTTTTTTCTCTTTTTCCACTTCACCCTCTGCTGCAGATGGCATTGTATGATTTGCATAATGTTATAGTACTGCCTTCATATGGGTTTTACAGTGTCCTAGGATCAATATATCTGAGCTGTAGCTGACTATGTCAAAATTAATAATGTGTGTTGAAACCAGTAATCCGATTGATAGTATGGCCTTATTTTTATCAAATTCCTGAAGTAACACTGAGATCTTCTTCTTTGTAAGAAAATTTTCTTTAGTTAATCCAAACCTAATTTAACATTATTTACTATAATTTCTCATGGTATGAGATGGGAAAGTGTAAATAAACAGGTCTCTCCTTCATACCAATTGAAGCAATTGTAAGACCAGAAAGGCAGCTGGTTACAGCTTTGTGATAGGACAGGCAGAAGTCCTGAGTTTGAGCTAGAGGTCACAATTTGACACATGCACATTTTGGTTTGTTTTTTTCTAGTGATGCAGTGTGACACTTGGTGAATTGTTCCAGTGGTTAACTACACGTCTGTGATATTGTGTGTTTCTTGATTGTAATTTGAAATTTTCTTGCTGTATATACGTGCTAGAAGACCTACCCTTTAGCAGCTTTCTGGTTTCTGTGTATGTGGCTCTGAATCAGGCTTTAGCCTTCCCTTTACAGATTGCACTCCTGGGTCTTTCACAATAGCTTGTCTTTGAGCCATTCTCATGCTTCTATTCTGAAGGGTCTGTGCCTGATCATCTTTCTTAACTGGGCACCGCATGTAAGTACCAAGGCATCCATACCAAACATGATGAGCCAACTGCTGAGCAATTTGCCCTGTCTTCAGCCTTTATCAGACATTTGGGTACAGCTGGTTTATTTCTGCAAGGAAATTAAACAAAATTTTGAACATTTTCTGTATGCCTGCACATACTTACTGAAATTGCCTGGACACTGTAATAGCTTGGAAGAGCAGCCTTTGCCTCTCACTCCCTTCAGAAGGAAGATAAGCTGATTCAAAGGTGTAGATACATGGTAGTTTCACAAGAAAAAGTGAATAACCCAATAGCACTTGAAGTAGCTTTTGTTTCAGTTTTCTATTGAAGAGTTCAACGTACAATATTTTAAGATATGTTTAACTTGAAATATTTTTAATCTAAAAATATATCTTTAACATAAAATATACCTTTATCTTTTCCATTATGAAACCTGTAGCTAGCTCTGATATTCAGGATCTCAAAAGACTTTTAGGCTTGCTTATGTGACAAACTCTGCATTAATACATTTAATCTGGAAATCTGCAGAAACTTTAATGCTGTTTTCAGATATTATCCTCTTATAAAATAAAATTTAAGAAAAATCTCTTTCTAGAATTGATTGTATGTTATTTCAAATTTTTTTTCAGTTTATGAGATTCTCATTTTGAAACTTTAATGTATTTTTTTATTAGTTATGGAAAACTAAAGTCATTACTCCTGCTATCCTACTACCTGGAGTGAACATAGCAGTTTGGAAATGATCAAATCTTGTTTCCTACAAAGATTAGAAGAATCAGTTCTATAGCTTCAGTCACACTATGCAGAAATTAATGGGGCTATGTAGAAAGTGAAGTATTATTCAGTCTCAGTAAGCATGGCAAAGTCAAGATCTATATTCAGGCAGATCTGTGAAGGGTGAGAATAAAGAGTACTTTCTATGGATAGGTGGGGGAAGCTAAAGTTTAGTTCATCTTGCACTGATGCCAAGCCAAACTATTTTTTTTTAATAGATCCTTTTCTGTGGTGGTTGGTTTTGTTTGGGGTTTTGGTTTGTTTGAGTTGTTTTTCTAGTATATGTGGTTTTAGAGGCAGGCAATAGTGTCTGTTGAAAATATGTGCTTTTTTGAGACTGACTTCAAACCAGGAGATGGAATTTAGAAACGGTAGTGAGAAGCTAAGGTAAGAAAGGTTTGTTGGAGTGTAGGAAAATAAATGTTGACGTTTGAGCACAGTTGTGAAATAGCAAGTGAAAAACAGTATAGAAAACTATGGAAAAATACACATGGATCTCCCAAATGATGGTGCATATGTTATATTTAATGAGGAAATTGATTACGAGCGAATTAAATGAAACTGGACAGACCGAGAGCAATAGGTAAAAACCGATAAAGTTCTGCTAGAAAGGAAGCCTCTGCAGAGATCAGCAAAAAAAGGAGCATGTGCTGCTGCTCTCAGGCAAAAGAAAAAAACCCACAACCAACCTGATATCGTTTTTATAACTATTATAACGGACAAACAGCTAAGCAAGCCATGTTATTTCTCTGCAATGAAATTGTGCTAATTGGATTGTAGGTAGGCTTGGTTAGATCCTAATCAGGGAAAAGGCATGTAGCAAACCATTATAATTCTCATCTACTCTTGGGAATATCAGCCCAAAATGCTTATGACACTGATGATTTCTCCATGTGTCATTTACAGTGTATTAGTGGTTAAGTCTATAGGGTACTTATGTGGCTATGATATCAAAAAGGAGGGCAGCTTCTGGATCAGGAGTACCCGCCATTTTGTGGATAAGGGAAGAAGATCAATCTCTGGGTCTGAAAGCAAAAATTCATTTGCTATAGTTTTAGATAAAAAAAACATGTATTTTTATGTTTTCAACGTCTAAAGCTATGTTATCTATGTATGAAAAATATAGTGTATGCTTGCTTTGTTAATTTGCACACAAGAAAGAAAGATTGAGAACAGTAAATCACCCTGGTATCATTTAGCTGTACGTCGAAAGAACCTATATCCTGAGAAGTTCAATGCAATCTAAGGTTTTGCTCTCTTACATGCTGAGATAATTTGCATGTGTCTTTAAGATCACAGTGATTTGGGAGATTAACATTTTTAAGCCCAATTAACACCAAATGTTATCAAAAACCTTTTGCAAATTACAATTTGCTATTGCAAAGAGCAAGGAAGAAACTCAGCATTTGGCTTCCTATTTGTAGCTATAACTCAGTGACAAAAAAACCATGGGTATTGTGCTTTGCAGAAACTTTATCTCCAAAACCATATGGGAATGGATAAACACATGGGATTTGGGTGAACCCACACTGATTTACAGTCATCACAAGCTTTCTTTCATTTTAGCTTCTAATTGGTTCTGTGTCTGTCTGTCTTCATCAGAGAAAGTGTGGGCTCAGGTACGACGCTGATTCTGCTGTCAATTCCTTTTTAGTGTTCGTGAAGGTGATTCTCAGCCAGAGTGAATTGTAGATCTGACAGGTTAGTATTTAGTTGGCCTCATTCCTACCTGAAAGACATAATTTTCATTATTTTGTTCTAATGGATTTAAGAGGTATCTCAATCATTTGAAGTCAGTTGTGACTTGGAGGAATTTTGTACAAAACCATACTTTATTGTGTTGTCACCTTTTTTGTATTACAAAGGTACCTAGACATTCCTGAAATACCCATGCAGAGGGCAATTTTCCAAAATCCAAAATTGATTCAGGAATGGCCTTGAAACTGTAACTTGACTTGTCAATAGGCCTTTTTTCAGCTAGGTTGAATAAAGATTTTGGGTCAGGACTTGATAGCATCACGTGTTGTACAATATCCAAATATCAGCATTTTAGGGGGAAAGAAAGAGGTGGAGAAGGGAGAAGGAAAGAAAGTGGCGGGCCAGGTCTGTACTGCCACTGTCCACTTTAAATTGTAATTTGTGATGGTGACAACCATTATATACTCAGACAAACAGAAATTATGAGAAGTATATAAATTCCTTAAGATGAAACTTTCAAACCAGAAGTATTTAAATAACCTACTTTTTCAGGCAGTTCTGAATCCATGGGACCTAGCTTATTTTTCAGTCATCTTCCCACCTTTCACTTTAAGATACCTTTATGCTAGTAAAACTAATACCTAAATAGCCATAATCTCTTGAATGACGCTATTTCAAACACTGATTTTTCCACATCAGCTGCAGTTCAAAATAATTTCCCCATGTGTCAATCTCAAGAGGTTATTTTTAGAGGCTCCTTAGAGAATGAGGGGAAATTGTTTAAACATGCTATGGGATGCTTACCATAAATCAGTCTGCTCATTTTAGTGGAATGAGGTGCTTTGCTCCCAAAAGGACAGTGTACTGTGAAAGGAGGGCAGAGGACCCTGTGTTTGAAATGATGGAGAGAATTTCTCTGTGAAGAGTTGTACTGAGGGAGTAGTTCTTGGGAGCAGGAGGATTACTCCTGAGATGGAAGTTTGCTCATGTGGATCAGGCGTTGTGAGAGAAAATGGAAAGTTGATAACTTTGAATAGGCAAGGCATGGATGGTCAAGATGTTAGCCAAGAAATTCCTTTCTTGCATATATTCCCTGACTATCCTATGTACAGGGAGACCGCCATACCCCCTTTTCATTCTTGAATCATTTCACTCTGCCCTTGTATCATCTCTGTGCTCCTTTGAGGTTGCTAGCCTCCTGTAGCATTGCCCTAGTATTCACTGACCAAATGCAGTCCTGTTGTGGATGGAGAGAAGAATTAGAACCTTGATATCTTAATTTGCTGTTTCTCTTCTTCACCTCATCCTTTTATTTTTAGTGTATTCTAGAAGTATCACATTGTATGTGATATGAATTGTGTAGACTTACGTAGTGTATAGTAGTGAACAGAAAGTATATGAGTTGAGGACTTGTAGGAAGTAAGGAAGATTTCCATGATTTGGATGGTTTTTTCCATCATTTTCATGCTGCTGCTTCCTCTTTCCATTTCTATGTGGTCTTATTTCTTGCTTTGTCTACATAAATCTGGAAGCAACGCTGCTCTCAAATGCCAACTAGTGTTTCTCACCTCCTTTTTAAACATATGCAAAAAAGGGTGCCACTTAATGAAGGTTTCATGCTATATTTATTGATGATAACCATTCTATTAAATAGGTAATTTTTTGCTGTGTGTTATGTTTTCTATTCAGAGCTATTTAATAAGGCTTGAAAGTGAGGAGTACATGTAATCTGAAAGCACGGTTGCTAAGCACCTTTCAGAATCTGACCCCAGGAAATATTAGGGAATGGAGAAATGGGGTCCTTTGAATATTCAGCAGTTATTTCTGCCTGTCTCTCTGCATCATAGGACTTCCCAGAACTCCAATAGCTGTGCACCTTTCAAGTAAAAATAATCAGCAACCCAGACCCTATTGAATTTTCATATTGGCATTTCAAAGTTTTGAGTGCAAATACTCTGACTATATAGATTTTCCTGATATTTCTTTCAAATATTGCTCCTGTTCTCTGTCCCTTAATGTTTAAACTATACGGATAAAATAAACGACATTAAACTCAGTGTATTTCAAAGTTCAGAACTATTTGAAACAGCCATGTTACAGTTGTCCTTCTGAAAGGAGTGGAAGTAGATGCATAATTGTACTCCTACAACAGTTGTAGTAATGCTTCTTTGAAACTTCTGCCATTAAGTATTTTAATCTTTTTTTTTTTAAACTGCATCAAGATCATGCTGTTAGGAGCCAAAAGCAAACCCCATGAGTAGAAAAATGTCAAAGATCATTTTGGTGTGTGCCGCTAAAAACGCATGTTATAAATGACAAGTAGCTTATGTCCAAGTCACACAGACAAAGGCAAGGCAAACATGTGCTGGGAGCTCAGGGGAATTCAATGTCACCATCCAGGACATGATAAAGTAACTTCCTGCACTCAAACATTTTAAGTAAACAACTGCATTATGTCTTTTCTCACTTTGCCTTTCAGTTCGACTTTCACTTCAAATATACATGAGGGAAATGTGGTTCACTTGGCCTAAATAGTCCCTGGGGTGCTCAGAAATCAACCCAGCTGAATTGGGATTTGGAGCATGCACTGGTGTGCTGGATCATTTGGTGGTGTGAACCCTGAGCTGCTTTCCCTGGGATCCAAGACTCACGAAGTTGTGAGTGTCATAAGGGAGTGTTACACCCTGGTCATGACATCACTAGGTAACAGCAAAAGAAGATAACTTAAACTGCAGGTTGGGGCAGAGATGTGCTAGGTCCCTGGTGCTTTGAACAGTGAAGTCCCTCCCTACCATCTTTCAATAAATAACAGTAAGACGACATTAACTCCTTGGTCTGCCTGTGCTAAAATCCACTCTCTACAATGAGCATAAAAGGTGGCGAGATGGTGAGTGTGGAGACATTGCCAACACTTTTGTTATCTGGGATTAACCAGTGTTCCATCCAGTGGCACCACATGGAAGTCACAGAGAGCTGGAAAGCCATGGCTACATTACTGTCATCTGGCTTCCATGTGTTTGACCCCCTGTTCCCATTGAATTCTCCTTAGCTGAAGTTCTTGTGCCTAAAATAACATTCTTTATCTTCCCCATCATATCCAAAACTCATTCTGCTTGTAAACCACCCCCTCAGCCTGGCCCCAAAGTGATTGATGGAGTGATCTGCCAAAATTTTTTCACCCCCCATCCTGGCTTCTTTACATAGCACGTTCTACCAAAGGGATGTAGAAATATTGAATAAACGTCAGACTGCAGTATGTAATTCAGCCCTGCACCATCAGCTTGTGGGAACTGAAAACAACCTAATAGAGGAATGTAAAATCACCTGAGGTAATGTCTCCTGAGATTAGAATAAAAATGTGGTGATAAAATTGCTCTTCATAAAGAATAATATTAATAATTTTAAAGACTTCTACATCCAGTTTAAACCTAAACGAGCCCTTTATTGCTCTTCAGCAAAGCAAAAGGCAAGGAGTTCCCTCACTTTCGATAAATGCAGGGGTTTAGAAACGAGGGAATTTAATCATGGATCTTTCATTATCATTCCTGCAGTGAAAATATGGAGATAAACAGAAGTGATTTATTTATTTATTTACTTTGATTTACAACCACCTATCCAGATTAAAAATAGCCTTAGAACCATCACCTCTTTCTATTGAAAAGCTCATGTTGTCAATTATAAAAATACAGTGGAAAGGAGTCTGCTCTGTGTTACAGAATTAGTGCGTGTCGTAAAATACAACTACTTCCCGAGAAGCCCGTAACATTCATTCAGCCCCAGCTGAGCCTGAGCCCTCGGAGGCTAGGCATTTACTGCTCTGTCTCCTTCTAAGCATTTGCTTGCAGAAGCACCTCTGGTCTACATCAAAGGCCAGGAACTTCGGCATGGGATAATAAACAATTCAGCCCCAATGAGCACTGATGGTGACTGGCTGGCGTCCCCTTCTCTTACCCCAGACTAGCTCATGCAGGCAATGGTGGTGGTGCTGATCAATAGCTGTTTAAGTGACAGTAGTTAAGGGAAGAAAAGGCTGGATAAACCTTGCTTTTCTTTTCCAGCTAGACTTAGAAACCCAATGTTTAGTTTTCTTCTCCTCCCCCTGCTCTTTTCTGAAGCTACCCATTTTTGTCAGATGACATTATCGATTCCTTTTAATGGAGAACAACTTATTTCTTGTAAAACTCATGTTTGGTGATTATCCTTACATTAAAGGGCAATTTTAATTTTTTTTCTTTTCCCTCTTAGAATACTTTTTTATTTTGGTTTAAGTATTTTTCTCAGGGTAATCCAAATCTGGGTCCATCTGGTGTTTCGTGGTTTGGGTGGATAATTCCTGAGGAAAGCATCCATCAAGCTGCCAAATTATTTTGGAGATTTTCTGGGTAGACAGTATGTACTCAACAACCAAACAGCATAACCTGCTGCTGTGTCCATGGCATTCTGGAAATTGGGTTGGCATGCGATCGTGGCTCCACACTACATAAAAAATAAAACCCTGGCACCATGAATTTAAATTTAAAAACTTGTATTAACTTAACATGAGCCACAATTTCACTTTCTTTTTCCTACCAATCCTGAGGGGGGCAACAGAAAAAAATCATCTTCTCAGACGTAGTTATATGGTGACTCTGGGTGAATATTTTTATATGCCATAATGGAATTTGTCACTAGCAATAATAAACAATCATCAGTTTTTCTAAAACTGTTGAGAATTTAAAGCACTGAAGAACACTGCACCTCCTAACTTCAGTATGATGAATCTTGATTTAAAGTTAGGAAAGCCGAAGAGCAAATTTTGGTAAATAATTTACAAGGAGTCATGCAAAAAATGGTGGGAAGAGGGGGATTACAACTTCCCATGTCCAAGTCATGAATGTACTGTTTGTTCCAGTAAAATACAGCTCCTGTAGCTCTTTCCTGACTAGAAAAGACATTAAACTGGCCTCCAGCATCTTCCAGAGCACTCTGGGAGGAAAAGGAAAATAATTTAAAAAAAAAAAAATCATTCTTTAAATAACTATTTCTAGCTCCTTATTGCTTATATCAATGTCCTAACAAAGAGAGAGTGATAGTTTCAGCTTTCAAATGAAATCATAATAAACAAAATCTAACATAATGTCTGTTCACAGTGCTCCATACAACATGTCATGTGGGCAGGAAGATTGGTTGCTCTGATACCTAGATGTTTGTAAGGTTTTTAATCAAGACATTCTTCCAACTCATAATTCAACACTACAGAGTGAAATACAGTAGGTAATTGAAACTGATTGATAAAATATGGATTTCCTCCCCTTAGAAGAAAGTTAAGCATACTTAAGGGGAAAAAACCCAGAGCATTAGTAGTTCAAATGAAAAATATGCTGACATTTATCTTTATTTATTTTTTCCTGGAAGAAATAAGCTACAGGAAAGAGTAGGTGACAATAATTAGTTTGTTGTTTTAAATTAGGAGGTCTCTTGGGCCAGATGTTAGTTGTCAGGGAGTGATGCCCCCTCCTGAGACATGTAATGAAACTGAAATAGCCAGGGGCCTTAGGAAAAAAAAAAAAAGCTCTCTGGAGATGTCATTTTATTACAATTCTCTTGCCTTTTGCCTGAAGCATCTTGTGACTGGGGATAGAAGGAAAAAGGGAGAGAAAGAGAGCATGCAGGGATTGATAGAAGGGATGTAGGCAGAATTTGTATTCAATCATAGTCTGGTCAGCAGAGCATGCATGCTTCTAATTAGCATAAGGAGGAAGGCAAGAAACCTGTCTCCGCCACCCGAGACAGAGCAGACAGGCACAATCTCAGGGCTGTCCGGAAGAGCTGCCACGAATGTCTGCAGCTCATTGCAATGCAGGTGACAGAATTTGGAGAGAGATATCAGCAGAATTATCCTTATTTTCTCTGCCATTCACTGTCTGCTCTTATTAAGCAAACAAAGAGTCTGAGGTGTTTTCTGCATTTTGTGGTGCTAACTGTGTAAGCCTCAGCCCTCCAGCTCTCTCCGTGGGCCAGGCACTGTCAGCCCTCACCCCATGGGCAGAGCTGCAGGGACAAGGCACTCAGCAGCCGGGGTGCTGCTCAGGGGAGTTGGGGGTGTTTGCTTGACACCTAAGTCGGCAGGTCCCCCCTCTGATGACCATGCCAGTGCCAGGAGAGCCCTGGGTGGCCTGTTACTGCCTGGTGGGAGTTGAGCAGGCTCCTCACGGTGCAACGTGCCCAACGGGGCCAAACCGCGGCAGCAGAGCCTGTGGCATGGTGTGGGTGGGGAAGCCAAGCTGTACCCCAGCCGCCCTCTCCAGCAATAGCTTATTTGAAGGGCATTCATTATATTCTACGTGTTCTGGATCAATGTTTGACGTTAATCCAGGTCAAAGAGTACAAACAGTCCTACAAAATTTGCTTCAAAGGTGGCAGATCAGCTCGTGCCTTGCTGCGTGGCTCCTGCAGGACACACAACAGCATAAGCAGCATAGCCTCGATAAAGCCATTTCAATTGCAGCACATCAAAGCTTTAATTTTTGTCATCAGCCACATTTATACCGTTTACATTTCACTTCTGCTGACGCCTCTGCAATTTATTTCTGCAATAGAATAAGGACAAATATTAACCTGATTTCATATGAGGAATAATACATTTCCTGGCGTTGGCATGTGGTTGTGCCTAACCTATTAAAAATATTTTTATGCTTCGTGAGCGACAAATATGAAGGAATATGATGTATATAGAAAAAAATGCAGAAGTTTTGCAAAAGTTCTGTCATTCAAAAATATTTTCCCAGACTTAAGTATTTTGGAGCCCATTAACTTAGAAACAGCGTTTGCATTTACTTTATCTCAGTGGGGCGAAAGGCTGAATTGTTTTTGATTTATTCTTGTTTATCGAATGATTGAAAAATAAATCTTTTTAAAAATGACTCATTTAAGGTGCCCACATGATGCATATTTTAGTATCTGCTCTAAAAGGTGTGCCAGCAGCATTCTGCATTTTAACAGCTTCTAACTGGTTTAATAAAGTGCAGTTTACATTCGTGATTTCCCAGCATGAATGCTGTATTGTATCAGATGATGCAGCTGCTTACTTTTAATCAAACAACAATTTAAAAGACGTAAAGACATACCTCTATCTCATTCCCTCGTTAGAATTTCAGCACACAGGAGTTAAAGGAGGAATGTTACAGCAGATTATGGCACTTGTAATCTCTCAACTGGCTTCTGGTGGTTTTAAGAGATTCTTTTTATAAACACACCTGCTGTCCAAAAGTCACGCGATTTTTCCATTAATTATGTAAGATTACTTCAAATTTACCTAATGGTCTTCTGGGACTCCATACTGACTACACTCAGAGTAGAAGATGCCTAGCACTTTGTTGGTTTAATCCTTAGGTTTGCAGATTTCAAAGAATCAGAGAAGTTAATTAACTATTGCGATTCCTATTTAGTTGGAGTAAAATTTAAAGACTAGGAGGCAGAGTGCACCTTCCAGGTACATTCAACGTGGTCAAACCTCTCAGCTTGCAGTTCATTATGAATATTTTACAATTTTGATAAATGCTTTTATCTCTTAAACATGCAGCTAATTAAATAAATTAAAGTTGGTTTTGTCATTTTGTGGAGGTGGCATGCCAATGGGTGTTTTGGGGTTTTGTTTAAAATGAAGTATATTTCTAGAATTTTTATGAATATTGTGTTATCAGGTAATTTTTTTGGGAAGTGCTCACATGATTGAATAGCCTATATGTCATTCTAAAATGGATTTGGCACTCCTAGGACTCCTTGAAAATCCAGATAATTTTGAAAGCATTTATATATATATGTATGTGAATTGTAGGTGGAAAATAAAAAGCTGTGGAATTCCTTTCAGCTGAAACTTGTCAAGCAAGATGCAATCCATTAGAACAGATTGAAAAGCACATTGACAAGCAGGACCAGGTATTTTAAACATTGCCACATATTTTTTAGCACAGTATGTCACACAGATTTAAGCAGGAGGTATGGACTCAGACTTGACTATTACCATCTTCTAATGGTAGGAGTAACACCCTAATTCAGTGGACCAGATGCATTGTTACTGTGGCAGCACCACAGCAAAACATTGCTAAAGGCAGTGATGTGACTACTTTTTTTTTTTTCTTTACTGTTTAATTTACCTATGGGAATGCAGAGCTTCTTCAGACATCCCACAGTTCTGGTGGTAGTACTGGTAGTGTCTGGAGGCTTTGATCTTCTCCAATGCTGTGATAAGATGGGTGCACTCCTTCAGATAAATGAACTGTCTTGTTTTCATCTTTCTCAGTAGGAAATGTGTTAATTCCCCTCAAGACCGTTGTGTGGGAAAACCCAGCTAATAGGAGCTGTGCGAATATTCCCTTATGAGACACTGGGACTTTCCTGATTAGCTTTTCTGTTGCTTAGTTTATAAATACAGAGAAGGCGATTAGGGTTTTTACGTTTCTTGTACAGGAATGTCTCAGCTCGGGCATAGTCAAGCTGCTCTGTAAAATTTTGGGGGTTTGTTTTATTTTTTTTTGTTCTCCCCTTGCTCATTCCTCTTTCCTATCCAGACCAAAATCCTGTCTCGTTATTCTGCTGCAATTTGACTTCATGCCCACACTACAATCCATCTCTTGTCGTGCTCAGTTTGCAGGCTGAAGTCAGCCGCCTTTCTCATTTTGACTTCCGTTTTCCTCCTTTTATTTGCTCATTCCTAAAATGTGTCAGAGCAGGAGACAGATCGGAAGTTCTGTTTTACAGTTAAAAGCAAAAGCACACCATAAAGCGCGTGTTTATTCTCACTTGTTTTGTTTTACTGCTCTGGGCTTCGTGAAAGTGCACCCTGGTTGATGAAACTTTTACATTCTTTCCAAGAGTTTTGGATTTTTAGCTGACTCTTCTTCCACTGTCTGTGCCTGTTCTCTGAACTGCAGTTCTCAGCTTTTTTTCTTGTTTTTTTTTCTTTTTGGTGTACTCCAAACCAGACTTTCTTTGGCTCACATACCCCACCCCACCCACACAGATAGCAGCAGCCTCTGCAAATTCTTGAATGGCTTTTGTGTGTACTCTGACTATTCGGTCCTGATCCTAACTTTATATACACATTACATTAAAAGAAGAAACAACGTTTATATTTCAGGGAGCGAGATCAGCCTTTTCCAAAATCCTCAGTTATCAAAGGACAATGAATTATAGTGGGTTTGGATGCAGTGCCGTAAATAAGCTACTATTACAAGAGGTTTTTCTTTCACGAGCTTGAAAAAGAGGGTCAGAGGTCTTTGAAATCCTTATTCTCATTTTCCTTTCGTAGGAGTTAGGTCCTCAGCCCCTTTAAAAACCTGTCCCTCTGACTGCCGTTTCCTTACATCCTGATTTTGGTAGGAGTTTGCTTAGAACTGATTGAAGAATTGTTGTGCCATCTCTTGTGATGACTTTTCCATGCTGCCGCTTGTACTGGAAGCAACAGAAAATTTTTGGACACAGGAACACAGTAAGGCAAAGAGAGGACATCCTGCTGAGTCCACCTCAGCGGGCCTGTTGGTACTGAGCCTCCTTAGAGGCGGTGGGTGCAGCCAGACCTGATCAGTACAGCGGGTCTCATACAGCCTTTACCTAGAGACCCACCCTTTGTGGGGTACCATTTAGGCCAGTTCTTTCCCCTTGCTTTTCCCACCATTCTTCTCAAGTATGTGGCACAGGGGAACCTCTCTCTCTGGAAGCCTTTTTGCTCCTCATCAGTTTAGCATGTGTGTAAAATTTATGACTAGCTTATATCCAGGCCAGGTAGAAATGAAGTTGGTATCTCAGGGAATGTCAAAAATCCTAGCACCTTTTGAAAATGGGGAGTGGGCCAACAGATGATACTGCATTGTCTGTTTTGTACCTTTTTTTGAATTCTGTTGCTAAATCTGCAATTAATAGACATTTTTAAAAAATGGCTAGGAGCCACCATCTCTGTTATAGACATGGTCGCTGTGGAAAGGAGCTGCAGGCTGCACTGCATGAAGTGAATCTGCCTGTGCATAAACTGTACAGATCTAAAGAGGCTGAAAGTTGGTTTGGTGACGTTCTTCCAAGCAGCTTAGTTTGGTGGGCACATTGCCCTGGTGCTTTGCTCGCAAATGGCTCCTGCTGCAACACTGCAGCCTTGCTCTTGGTACAGACTTTCCAGGCCACCTCAGGGGCTGCTTTCAGGCATGAAGATAGATGTGACCTGCTTTCTGATTGAAACGGGCCTCCACGCAAGGGGGCAAAGAAGAGAGAAAGGCTGAGGGCCACCTTGTCCAGTACAGGTGTCCTAGCACAGACCGAAGTGCAGGCTCAAACCTCAATTTGTTTGTGTTTGAGGTTTTGAAGGCTGTGTTTGAAAGCATTTATACAGCCTGCCTGCTTTTGTGTCTTTGTATTGCAGTTCTTACATTCTTTTGCCAGGAATATGAAAATGTTAACTAATTTTTTTTTTTAACTTTCCAAAAGAACTTTTTGCTTTACAGACCTGGGGAGAGACTCACTATTCCACATGGATCTTACCTCCAGATGCAGTCCCCAGTTCAAGAAACATACATCCCGGTGCACAGTATATTCTTTAAGGAGAAGTGCGTTATTCAGTCAATTCCTGAGGAGGAATGGAGTTAGGAATGTTTATAATTGCTTTTCCAAACCTCTGTCATAGGGCTTGGCTGGTGTACCACATTCCATAGTAAACCCTCCAATTTGTCAGCACCTTACTGCTACACCCCATCCTGTCTCATCAGCTTCTCCTGTTAGTTTTTTCTGACACAAGATATGGAAGAGGTGGGGTAGAGAGGAAAGGACGGTGTTTTTTCATCTTCTGATTTTTGAGGACTGAGGGTCCCTGGCTCCCTGCAGCTCTTATTTTAGCTTTGACTCAAGAGCAGCACAGGTGGAAAATTGTAGTCAAGTGTAAAAATATGTATCTGATACTGAAGCCGCTGCCTCATTTCCTTTCTTTTGCTGTATGTTGTGATGACCATCTTGATTGTTTCTAGGTTACAGAAGCCTGATTTTTTTCCCCAGGAATCAAGCTGTGTTTAGTGAGATGGAGGGGTGATATGGCTATAGCCTGATCCGCAGAGATGCGGAACGGAGTTGAAATAGCACTCGGACGTGCTTGGCCTTGGCAAAGTGGGCACCATGTAGAGAACTGGGGCCACCATAGCTGTTCTCTGCTAGCACTTAAAAGTTAGCAGTCAGGTGATCTTTTAAGCAGTAGGAAAGTACCTCGTGCAGTGCAATATAAAGAACAACAACAAAACACAAACAACGAAACCTTTCTCTGAAGTGGTTTGGCAAGAATTCAAAGAGGATAAAAACAACTGGTCACATTGTGACTTTTCTTTTTCACTGAGCAGTCCCATTGAAAATTTCCTTACAGGTAGACTATGATGCTATGAAATACTTTCTTGTTGTTGGAATAACATATAACTAGATAGAACAAAGTAGTACAGTCTCTAGATCAGTACATGCATGTGTTCTGGAGTGGAAGGAAGAAGGTTGAGTTGAGGAGTTGTTTTTTATCTGTCTTCTCTTTAATCCTGTGATTCAGATTGTCATTCCCTCTTGTGGCAGAATGGGAGACTAGGAAATGCTTCAATAACCTGAAACATCACTAATTATCATGTGAGATCCTGTGAGAAGTGAAGTGCAAGTGCAGAGAAATACTGTAGACTTAAGAGGAGAGTTTCCTATTCAGTTTATGCTTGGTTTGATGTTAAAACAATGTTCACTTTCAGATTGTGATGCCAGACATTATAATTTTAGNCCCCCATATTCTCTTAATGATAAGAAGCTACATTTGTTCATTCTTAAATTACAGTGCTATTTTCATGTGCTGAGGGACCAAACGCATCTCCCAAATCACAGGTACTGGGCAGGACATGGAGAAGTGGAAAGCCACAAGTGGAACATTCATGTTTGCAACTGGTCAAATTCCAGGAGGTTGCATTGATGCTGTATCATTGTATCATGAGATACAAAGAAAAATATATTCATACTTTTCCAGTGTCCTAAGTAATACAGTAGAGCAAAGAAAATGCTTACACCTTGGAGACAACCATTAAACCCCAGAGCATAGGGGACAGATCATGTGTCGCTCTGCTCTTCTGCAGACTAATGGTAGACTAACGGGCTGCATCTTTCCCGAACAGCCCAGACCTCTCACTGCGTTATGATCTGCCTTCCATGTTCGGGAGTGGACTAGGTAACTAGTGTTTGGCAGTGCAGATTATGTCTGAGTACTGCATTGTCCAAATGGAGAGCCTTCTGGAAGGTTTCCTAATGGATTTAAATATATGGAGATCAGGCTTGTTTAACAGTACTCTAGTATTTTTTTTTGTTCTTGTACCTCTTGGAGGAAATGAACCTGAAGCCTATAGGAGCAGAGAAGCAGCGTGCATTTCAGAGTGGGCTTTTCCTACAACTTGTGATGAACATCAGTGGGATGAGTGCACAGGGAAGGATCAAGAAGGCAGTCGGGAGCAAAATATTCTATATCCCTTCATTGGTTCACTCATCATAAATCTGCCATCTCAAAACCTCATCAGACCCTAATGAATATCACTTTATGGGCTGATTGCAAGCGTCTTTTAAAAAGGGGGAGAAATGGGTAAGTGACAACAGGGAAGAATTGGTAAAGGGATATTGCACATCAGAGTTGAACTGCACTAGAAATCATCTGCAATATTTATTTCCTAAGTATAAAGATTATCTCAGTGAAAATCATTTTCCAGTTTGACAATTTCATTTTAGTGTTACTTGATCTACTTTTTAGACACTTGGGAAATCAGTGTAACATTTTACCTCTCCCCATGCCAAAATGTGAGCTTTTAGATGACTAATTTGCTCTGCATGCTTTCAGGGATGGGTTACACTTGGTGCTTATTTAGAGTAGAATTTCTGCATCGCTCTGTGGCCAAATCCTCTTTAATGCAGGTACTAATATAATGCAAAGGAGATACCTAGTGGAGGTTCTCAGTAATCACCTGCAATCTCTTTGCTATGTTTTCATATCAGTGAGACCTTATTGTACCAAATGAAAGTCTGTGATTCCATCTTACAAAAAAAAAAAGAAAAAAGAAAAGTGAACTTCTAAAACTTGTTTTCCAAAAATCGATATTCAGAAAGGCTATGACACTGCTTATGACATGGCAGATTTTCACCTAAGTAGAATCAAATGTGTACTACTCTAGGGCAAAGTGGTGTCAGTCAAGGCTTGCACTGAAAGCACAAAGAGCAGCTAAATCCCTGTACCAGGAAGATTCTTTTTGTAATGTTCTCTGGGCTCCTGACCTGATAAGTGATTAATTAAAGTCTCTAGAGAACATGAAAGGAAATAAAGTTTTGCAGGTGTGCCATGGAGGACTGTATGAATATACTTTTTTATGGCATTTCAAGTATTGGGGTTTTCTTTGGGGTGGGGGGAGGGGAGGAGGTGATCCCTGTAGTTTACATAGCAGCCTAGCTTGCAGCACACAAGGAAGCAGGAAAACATTGAAAGCTGAATGTTGCAATCAAATTACCAAGTAGTGCATTTCTGGAGTGGAATATTTAGGAGTATTCTAGTGCAAAAGGCTGCTTAAGGTTCTGCTGCCATGATGTGAATGAAGGGTCAAGCAGATTTGGTCTGATGCTGATGCTTTAAAGCTCAATAAATATGTTGGTTGGAGACCTCCCGGTTATTGTTAAGCCCCTAAGTGCAGCTTTTTAAAGGGTTTACATCTAAACTGACACCTTAGCATTGATCAGAGCTGATCGACCAACACTGTGATGGACTTAGAGGAAAATGTAAATAAATAAAGAAAACACATTGCCGCTTCACTCACCAATGGGAGTGCTTGTGTGTACTTATAGCTAGGCAGTCATTTAAGTAACTTGCTGGACTTGGAACATGAATCAGGATGTAAAAGTAATACAAGACTGTTTGAAGATCACATCTGTAGTGATACTCAGAAGCAAATTGGAAGGCAGTACAGCAGAGGCAATACACTCTTGAGCCCAATGATATTTTTTGCCTGTGAGAAGGATATTGCCACAAGCCTGCTCTACAGGGAAATTATAAAAGAGGTTTTTTAAACAGGGAGTTGGGTTACAGTGAAATAAATAAAAGTTCTGTTTGTGCTGCTTTCATCTTTTGAAGTAACACAACTTTACCTGATTAAGTGTGTTAGAGACTGCGGACTGAATATGAGTCAGCAGTGTGCCCAGGAGGCCAGGAAAACCAATGGCATCCTGGCTTGTATAAAAAATAGTGTGGTCAATAGGTCTAGGGAGGTGATTGTGCCCCTGTACTTGGCACTGGTGAGGCCACACCTTGAGTACTGTGTCCAGTTCTGGGCTCCTCACCATAAGAAGGACATTGAGGTCCTTGAGCGAGTCTGGAGAAGGGCAACCAGGCTGGGGAAGGGGCTGGAGGGCAAATCCTATGAGGAGCAGCTGAGGGAGCTGGGGATGTTTAGCCTGGGGAAGAGGAGGCTGAGAGGAGGAGATCTTATCACTGCCTTACAACTACCTGAAAGGAGGCTGTAGAGAGGTGGGCAATGGTCTCTTCAGCCAGGTGACAGGAGATGGGACAAGGGGAAATGGCACAAAGCTGCGCCAGGGCAGGTTCAGATTAGATATTAGGAAAAAAAAAATCACTGAAAGAGTTGTCAGGGCCTGGAACAGGCTGCACAGGGAGGGGGTTAAATCACCATCCCTGGATGTGTTTAAAACAAGGGTAGATGAGGTACTTAGGAATATGGTTTAGCATACTACTGGAACGGTTGGACTCAATGATCTTAAAGGTCTTTTTCAACCTTGTGATTCTGTGTGAGAAACAGCTGGCTTTGCAGACATTTGCACTGATGGCCACTGCTGAATTAAAAATGGGAAAGCTAACAATTGCTGCAAGGGGCAGTTAGAGAAGTAAAGGCATCAACAATAGTCAGAAAATGCTTTATCAAGAGACTAGACTTCACTTTACTACCATTGACTGCTAGCTGGAATGACTTAATTTGATATTTAATAGAACCCTTAATTCTCTCTAAAGACATAGAAAGTTAAATGCTTGAAATAGTATGTGCACTATTAATTTGGCCTCATTAAATATCGAGATCTATAATTTCAAACAATGTAGAATTTTTTTATTTCTGTTCATGCTTTGTTCATTTAAAAAAAAAAAACTATGAAAAAATACTCAGGTATTTGTTTGATTTGGTTCATTAGAAACCAAATAATAAACCATTTCTACTAGACCTTAATAAGGAAAGTAGAAAGTGCAGGTTCCTGGGATCAAGAATCTCTGATAATATGTACAGACTGGAACCTGATTTAAAACTCAATTTTTGAAACATAGATATGTATGAGGCCATATCTCTCTCCCCTGAAGTAACTGTCAGTGTCAGTTGTCAATGAGATGAAAATCGAACTTGCGTCTTTCTGTTGGATTATTTCAGTGTAGGAGAAACCACATTAGTAATCTTTATATTTACAGAACTTCCTCTTGTCACTATTGGACACTTTTTCAGAGCATTTTCAAGTTCCAAGTCCGCCCAGTGCCTGTTTTGTTCCAGTCTTGACCTTCCCCTCTGCATGCTGTAGGCTGCCTGCCCTGTTCTCCTGAAACCTTTCTTTCCCTGGAACCAATTTCTTTGAAACACCTTTTCTCAGTAACCTCTGAACTCCCACTTTTACATCAATCTTGTTTATCTTTCCTCTGGCAGATAATGTATATTTCTTTGTGATTTCTTAAAGAATTCCTATAAACTATAGCAGTGTAATGCCGTTCAGTAGCTGGTACCAATTGCACTGTTGCTGCTCTATTTGCCACTGAGTTTTTTCCTGTTTCTATCTCTGAAGCTAATACGATTAGCTTTGTTTTTTAATTAAAATCAGACCAGATACAAAAGCTCATTCATATGCATAAATGTTTCACAATTAAATCATTAGTATGAGTGCTTAACAAATAAGAGGGAAAAACTAGATTACAAGGTTTACTTTTAGGTGCTTACATCAGTATTGTGCCTGATGTGCTGGCCATGTGGAGTGCTAGGGTCATCGAAAGGTTTTGTACTTCTGCTTGTTTTTAAAGTTTAGATTGTCATGAGCTTGTTGGGTGATAAAGGGAGGTTAGTAATAAAATTGCAGAGGGAAAAATCAAAACACCATGGAAACTCTGTGTTCAAAGGTCTCTGGAAACTAATCAAGCATCCTAGATTTAGAGTAGGCTGTATTTTACTGCTGCTGCTGTGCCCGTAACCTTTGTCCGGGGCTACTGAAAAACTGTACAAAAAACTAGCATCTTAAGGAAAGCAGTATCACAGCTAGTTAGAGACCACGATTCGCATTTCACCGTGTATTCAGTTGACAGGAGAGCAGTGATGATGATAACAGGGAGGGTTCATACCACAGATCAAAGGAGTTTTGCCATTCTCTGATCTGAACTCGGAGACCTTCCATAAAAGCGTTCAGTTTCTTTTTCATTAAATGTTTTTTTACGACATCTATTAGGACCAGCAGAACATAGGAAGAGTAATTTAGTAGTAAGTTATGTGGCCTATTCAGAATGCAAATATTACAGAAATCCACACTTCTGCAAAAGCAGTTCCCTTTCCATACGGCATTGCTGCAGGGACCTGCTCTGTTCCCTTCTAAGCCAATTTGAACTTGACCACAAATAGGAGCAGATCACAGCTATATGTAAAAAAAAAAAACCCCAAAAAAAACACCTCATCAGATATCTCTCAGCTCCGTTCTCTGAAAATCTCATTGTTTTTTTTACCATTGTCCTTGGAGGCATAAATGGATAGTTAGCAGAGGTGGTGTGTACAGTGCTGTACACAGCTGAAAATGCACCAGGTTTCGTTACATTGCTGGAATTCAGAGATTTTACTCTCTGCGTTATGTTTCTGACAAGAAAGATACCATGATACTGGTTCATACTTCAGCACAGTCTAGTTGTCCTGATCCCTTCAATAACTGCAGTTCAGCAGAGTTTTTACTACCTTATTTTAACTTCTTTCTTCTGGAAGCAGTCCACTGTCTTTTCCCCCAGCTCTGGTGGGTACATTAAAGTGTTTCCTCTTTTCTGATAGATTTTGGCAGTTTGTGGAAAATTCACTCTATGTGTAATGAGGATT
The DNA here is from genome assembly GCA_013400835.1 of Zapornia atra. Taxonomy (NCBI): domain Eukaryota; kingdom Metazoa; phylum Chordata; class Aves; order Gruiformes; family Rallidae; genus Zapornia; species Zapornia atra. The sequence goes on along the minus strand of VZTU01002611.1, from coordinate 66,671 downwards.
ACACTTGGACCTCGATCTGACTGTCAAACCAGAAGGCAGGTTATGCCACCCCACTGCAAAGGGAAGGTTTTTTTGTTGGTGGGATGGAATTATTTTGCTCTCAGTTCTCAAAAACTCAGGAAACTGTATGTTCCTGTTTTCCTTATACGTGTAAGTTCTTATGGATGTATTAGAAGCCAAATCAGAATATTGGAGAACTCAGTTTCATTCTCAGTTGTGTAGGCTTCATCACAGATGAGACCGTGATAAGTTTTTATTGTACATCTTCTACAGCATCCCTGAGAAATTTAAAAATATCTTTGACTTTTCTTTTATAGCTGCATTTTTTTAAATGCAAAGGTAGTAAGTGCTATATCCAAATTCAGTGAGGATGCCTGTGAACAACGGATAGAATGGAGGTCTGGTCTCCTGGGTTTTATGTGACTCCCTGAATGCAATCACATCACCAATAAGGAATATTAGCAGGACACCATGTCTCACCCTTTTTTAAATACATCAGGTTTATCTTGAAAGTTGTCAGTCTTGAGTTGACTGGGCTTGTCTAAGGAAACTAATCTTTTATGTCCTACATGTCAGGGGGAATACATTTCTGTGATGAAGAATTGAAATATGCAATAAAAACAGTTTCTTGTTAAGAAGATTCCAATTGACTTGTGGCTAAATCTGTCAGAGAAAGAAAGTTTACTCAACTGTGCTGGTGTACAGTATCCAAACACTTTGGTAACCAGAGCTCGCTTTCATTATTCCTTGCAGGACCACTGAAGAAAAAAGTCCTTGCTTTGTGCTGAATGCATGGAATATTCAGCTAAATCTGGGAAATTTCACTGGCTCTCAATCATCTCCCTGACCTTCCAGAACAGAAGGTGTGACAAAGATAGAGTAGTTGGTATTTTGCCACAATGTTCTTTCTGTCTCTTTTTTTTTTTTTTTTCCTTT
>VZTU01002611.1:50599-65708 GCA_013400835.1 Zapornia atra | reverse complement strand
GGAAAACAATGGAAAAAAGGTGAGGTTGATGCATAAAGCAATGAGAGTGACCATAAACCAACTAAGAACTTTATAGGTAAATTTTTATGGAGTGAGTAGTCAGGTTTCACATACAGAGTCAGACTGTGTTGTGATGAAAATAGTGAAAAGCTTTGCTCAGGGATCTGACACTGAAACCCTACACTAGTCCTTTTACATGCACAGGATTCTGTATCTGTTGCATATGAAGACTATATTATGTGGCAGATGCTTGATTAAAGCAAAATTAGGGATGGAAAGTGAAAAAAAAAAAAGATCTTCATAAATATTTACCATTGTCTCTCTCCTGTCCTTCAGCTCCTAGCCAAGAAGCATGTCCAACTGCTTTTTTTCAGTGCTGTTGCAACAGAACGTATTTTGCCGTTCAAGGTGAATTTTGGGGTTTTGTTGTTTTTGAGTACTTACCTGTACAATGGTTAATCCCTATGGTCAAAATAATCCATCTGTCTCTTTCATTTCAAGCAGAAAAACTAAGTAGTTCTCAGAACATACGGCTCCATCAGGCCCTCCCGCCCAGTTGGCATCTCTGTATCCATCACATATGTTATACTCCGGCTGCACCAACCATTCCCCACTCTTTGTTCCAGTCCACCCATAAATTACTTTTCTTTTTTTTTTCCTCTTTACAATCTATGAGCAGAAATCTCAGATAAAACCATGTTTCAGTGTCCTGTGGGAATTACAAGTCACTGGAATATACTTTAGGTGCTGGGACCCCTTTGGATAATTTATCTTTTAGGAGCCAAATTTGACAAAAATCAGACCTGCCTTATGCTTCTGACTGTGAGACCTTAACTTTGAGTCAACTGCATTCAGTTAAACATTAGGTGACAGATTTTAAGAATTTTAAGCATGTGTTCAGATGTAAACATGATGGATTCATATAGAGAAAGGGAAATGGTACCTCATTTCAGTTATAAACTGTGCCATTGTGTATAACCAAGCAGTTGCCTTCTCTAATCAGGTCTCCTATTAGAAAAAGTTACTTGTGAACATTTGAAAAGAAACATTGATTTGATTCTCCCCATCCTCCCTGTTTTCTACTTTGTACCTGTAGCTACTACAGCTGTTTAATTTTGTTATCCAGTTGTAAAAGAGAAACGTCATCCCTTTCCTTGTCATATTTTTTCCTTTCTTTACTGCTTTGTGTAAGACCTTTTTGATTTAACAACACTTGTCTGTGCACTTCCACGTTATTTCTTTAGAATGACTCCCTGTAGTGTGAATAAATGTTATTTGTGTCAGCAGCTAATCTTATTCTAAAGCCAGTATTGTTATTAATATGTTTATTCAATACTGTTTATTCAAGCCTGAATTTACGTACTTTCAAGTTCTTTATTTATATGTACTCGGTGTCCATCAATTCTAACCCTCAGTTGGGATTAGAAGGATGAAGGATTACTCATACAAAACATCTGTCACTGACTGCTGGAATTGTTGCATGACTGAGGACAGAGAGGGCCAGAGCTTGGATTAGCAGCTGAACCAAAGATCAGTTCTTCCTCTCACTGTGTACACATTTTCACCACTGCTATTTCACACAGGATCATATCACAACTGTGTGTTCAGCATTGCTTTAGTCAACAATAACCCTTCATACAGTGCCTCAAGTCACTGTTTAAATAGGTAAGAATGGACAAAAGTTATATTCATTTGAGTGGAAATGCTAATGGTTTAATGAAAAAGTAACTTTGAATAATTATGTTAGTTTATTTATAATATCACCTAGGTTTACAAAAGCATTTAATCCCCAGAGAATCTTTTCTTTATGCCCAGGATGCAGTTTCATAAAATTTGGATGCAGCCACAAAGAAAACAAGTGGTATTTTAAACAGCTTAGGCCTGAGTTCTGGACAGCCCATCCTCCCAGCTAAAGGTTTGGATGTAGCCATTGAGCCACCTAAAAATCCTGCTTGCTAGTGCCAGTCGTGCGGTGGTGCGGCCTCATAGCTTGTGGAAGAACAAACGGAAATTTTCCTTGTTGAACCTTCATTCAGACTTCAGGAAGCTTAAACCTAAACTCTTGACGTTAGTTCCACAGCAGATCTAAAACTGGATGAGGTGTTTTTTTCCCTGATCTTTGTTAGGCAGGTTTAAGACCTGTGTCGACTTCTCCTGGAGTGTCAGCTCGTGGTGTCAAAACTGGCACTGTGAGACTGTTAGCAGCATTTAGTCCTTCTGTGGTGGAAAGTGGCTGAAAACGCATCTTCCAGACTTTTCTACAATTTGCCTAAAAGCTTCTTTAGGAAAGCCTGTAAGAAGCCATACTGCTGCTTCTGAAGCTTACCCAGTTTGGAATTAGACACAGGCGTTTTCCTGATTATACTATTGGTATTATTTTAGAAATTTCTTCTGTTTTTCACATTGTCTTGCTGTCAACGAAGCCAGAGCAATTCACATATGTAGCACGTGTGAGAGTTTGGCTAGTTAAATATTACTGAGCTGCCTGATATCTAAAGTCACTTGTTCTTAGTGCTCCAGGTGTCTCAAAATGGACACTTGAATTTAAAGAGTTTTTAAAAAGTCTGTTTTGAATATCTGTTTATAAGTATCACAAAGCCTACTTGAGGCAATTAGTAATGCTATGTATGTCCTCTAAGTAAGAATGTAAATTTGACAAAAAATAGATTCTTGGATAGAACTTCCTTCCCTCAGGAGACTTTAGTGCTTTTTCTTTGCTAAGCCATCTGTATGCTTGTATAGTTTCCTGTGTTGCATGACTTAAACAGTAATTCATAAATTAGGATTCTTTCCTTTCACTTGCTTCCTAGTTGTCACTGGCAGAGCTGTTCTTTTAAACTTTTTGATTGGTGCATAATTAAGGAGGTATATAGGACAATAGCTTCTTATTTTAAAAAGCCATAAAGATTTAATGAGAACATGGCTTCAGGGCCTTCCTCGATGAGAAGGAAAAAAAATAGCCAGAAAAGAAAAGGCAGGCGCACATATTCCTGGTTCCTAGAGAACCCTGCTGTAGTACAATGAAATATTTCCAGACTGCTGTGGAAATGAAATACTGGCATTTTTTTGAAGAGGCAGCTAACAACAGGAAGAGAAAAGGACTCAAACGATCAGAAAAATGAGTATGCTTTGCGAGGAAAATGATTCAGGCAAAGTAAAGCTGATACTAGCTGCCTTTTGCTGATGGGTGAACCTTGACGTGTTAGATCTGTTGCCTTCTTTGTGTGTCACATCTGGTTGGTCTGGTTTATATTGTCACAACCTTATTGTAAAAACAGACCTTTGCATTCTTGGACTTTTTGTAGGCCTAATTATTTCCAATTTGTCCATTACAATGGCATTTCTGTTTTAATTTTCACTCTGGAAATGTTTTCCTTTCTTTGTTCCATAAGCACTGCTCTCACATCCCCCCTCTGTAGCCCTTTCAATCTATCTGAGAGGAGAGTGAACTGATGCATCATCGAAGACTTCTCCCTGTGCTACTCATCAGAGGGACTGTAAGATGAATTCAGAGAACAGAGGGCTGTATTCCTTCCACAGGCAAAATATAAAAACTTCACCATGCTAAAGACAAAAGGTTCCAAGTTTGAACAGTGATGTCTCTTTAGATCCCCTGGTCAGGGGAATGCTATTCTTATGGTCTATTCTTTAGCTGGTCCTTTGCAACATAAAGTGCCTTTTGTTTAATATGATCCAATAATGTAGAAGGGTGATTTTTCTTACAAAGTTCCCTACAGTAGCATTCATCATCACGTGGAAATACTGATGTTCCCTTAGGATGATGTGGAAAGAGGAAGCGGTATTTGTAAATATTTGTAGGAGGAAGCGGTAAGAGGATGTAAGAGGAAGTGGTATTTGATGCTAATATTTGATGCTAAATATTTGTAAGAGGAAGTGGTATTTGATGCTAAATTAATTGAATGCATTAGCATGAAAGAGAGGACAAATTTCCAACAACATCATCTGTTATATTTATTTATATTTAACTAGTGTAAAGTACATCTTGAAAGGTGCAATGGATTGTCAGTCCATAGCAGTGGCTGAGTGACTTACTTTTCAAAGGAAAGCCAGATTCTTCCCATCCCTGTGTATGTGACAGCACAGAGAAAAGATATCAGACAACCACTGTGTGAATCATGATCAGAAGGGAGTCAAAACCTCAGAATAAATGCAGAACCTAAACAGAAACAGATGGTGTCACCTTTTGCCCCAAGGCGTATGGGAAGAAAAAATAAATACAATAGCCTTGCACCTTCCAAGCAGGTTATATACAGAACGAGCAGACTGTGGCTGTACGTTGTGCTCTCTTTCATGCTGTTCTTCTGTGTGTTTTCCCATACATAGATGAAACTACCACCAGCATCTAGCTGTCCAAATATAGATGTCTGAATCTAGATTCACCTGACGCAACCCATTTCTGGCCCTTTCAAAGTTCTGAATTTTTGCAAAGTTAATCCAGAGCCGCTGTAATCAGTGCAACCTTTCCATCCATTGTCATTGCTGGTAATGAAACCAGGTTTTCAGATCTTCACTTTGCAGCATAGGAAACAATTAACCTGTACTCTTTCCTCCCAGAGTTCTTGTAAAAACATCCTTTTCATGTGCTGTCATTGCTGTCGCATGAATTAGCTTACTGTATGCATTTTCACGCATTCTTCTACAAATACTGTTTCCAAGATGGACTAAGGTCCTTTCTGAAAAAATAGATTGAATTATTCCCATTGGACTCTGTATAGCTATAGGAGGCTCCAAAGCTTTTTAGAGCCTTTTTAAAGACCTTTTTTATACTGAAGTATATAGAAATCTATTATGTTTGATATAATGATATGTATTTTCAGAAGCCTTTCTTATGCTTCAAAAAAAATGTAGTCTCTTTTGTGTGCCTCTATTCAGCAAATTACCTATTGGTGATCATTGTAGTTAAAATAGTTTGCAGTACCTGCTGTTCTTAAAAGGTTCTGACCCTTGTAATAATGACAGGTAAGCAGCTGAACTTTATTCAGTTTAGTTTGTATCTGTCCACGCAGATGAACAGATAGATTCACACACGTTCATGCTCATATGGCATAGACATCCCATTATTTATCCTTGGTTTCCTGCAGCAGATTCTGCTCTGTAAAGTCATTGTAGAAACTTTAGTAGTCTTGTAGTGCATGGTCTCAGCTGTAGGATCATCCTTAGCCTCTAGAAACCCAAACACAATGAGTATTTTGACATGTCAAGCTCTAAAGCTCTCTAGGAGTCTGGAAATACCCCGTCACTGAATAAAGGATCTGCGGAGGGTTGGAATATAACTTAGAATAAAGTGGAAGTGCTCCAACCTGTCTGGTAAAAAAAAAAGAACAGATTTTCAGCTAAGGAAACTTGTGCTGAGAGAGAGTTGGATTTGACTTCTCTATTTTACTTTTTTTAATTTATTGTTTTTAGCATGAACAGAACAGCTTGCTGTGTGAAATGTTAATACCAGTGCTGCTGGTTAGGTACTGAGACAGTATGTGGGAAATTACTGCTGTAGTTTGTTTTTTGACTAGGAGGAGATGGGGTGGCTGGAGTTTGCTATCAGCGTGCTTAGTAACACTAGGACTCTGGGAGTTGCTTTTCTCTCCGTTGCCTTGTAAGTTTTCATAGAACATTTTAGTTGTCTGCCTGAAAAAATAAGGATGACCAAAGGACGTTCCTGGGATCCTGAGCCCTCCCAGCAGTAAAAGCTCCGTGTTTTATTCTGTGTCCTCCCTTCCCCTCCTCTTCTGATCCCACCTGTTGTTCTCTGTTGCATTCCTCCATGTGCACAGATACTTGTAGAGCAATTTCAGGTTTTCTTGAAACATAAGAGCGTGGTCATGGGTTCTTGCAGAGTAGGTCAGTGTTTGATTTGTCTTAATCTGTGTAGTGTTGAACCAGTGCAAAATTATAGTAGAAATTGGTTGTCTGTAAAGTGTGTGTATATTCCTTGAAGTTTCAGAGTAGGAAAAAGTAGGTATGTGGGATGCAAGAGTTCACATTTTAGAAGTTGCCCCATAACACTGTCCTCTGTTCAAGTCAAGTAATGTTTTCCATTCATAATTGTTTTTTGTTGCTTAAGATTTTTCCCCAAATTTTAGCTGCAGACTGAAAGTTTCCATAGTCCGTGCTAAATATGGTACTGACAGGCACAGTGGAAGGCTCAAGAATAATTGTCTGTGGAGCAGGGTTTAAACAGGAAGCGATAAACATGACTTAGGTTTACATGCATTGAGCAGTGATGAGAAAACAAAATATCGAATAGCTGTTCATTAAGTAAGTTCTGCCTGTTGCACTGTGACAATATGGTAGGGTTTTGCAGGGTAAATGTTGTGAAATCATGTAATTGTAGATTATATCTGTATGTGTTATGTGTGTGTGTATAGACACAGTGGACACGTATACATGTTGTATGGAAATCTCAGTGGCATTTCCTAGCGTTTAAAGGATTGGTGTTGCAACCTTTATAGCGAGCTCTGTGTGTATGTTATATTTACTGTGCATGTTATTTCACTCACCGATCAATTGTAATAAAATTAACTGTGTCGTCAAGTCCTGAAAATACACTTCAGTTAACACCAGTATTTCTGAATACCTTTGGAATTAGAGAGAAATACCCAACTTGCTTGGTTTCCAGTGTGAGCCTTTTTATGTGACAGTTCTAACAAGAAATATATGCAAAGCCATTAGAATGAATGGCATGATTGCAAACTGATTATTGCATGAGAGAGGACAGAATTGGTATTTAGCATAATATTCCTTTCCTTTATGTTTTGAAAAACTTGGTTCTAGGGAATATAGTAGAACTTCAATTTAAGCCTAATTGTTGGAATTTAGTGTTGTGCTGAAATGTCAATTTTAATTTCATAGCAAAACTGAAATTTTACAAACACTGTGGGATTCTTTGCCAACTTCAGAGGAGAAACTGCTGAAACCTGCACAAACTTGCTAAAATGTGAGAACATCTATTTAGCTTAACATACAGATCATGCTCAGAGGCAAAGCATGTGCTATTGCTCAGGCCGATCCAGTGTAGTGAGAAAGATCGGTGTTTGGGATGTCTGTTGGTAAAACAGTTAAGGCCAGACACTTCACTGGGAGGCAGCTGAAATGACCCCAGCTTCCCTGAAGTAATAATTTTTAAAATAGATCTGGGAAGCAGAAGACATTCAGAGCAAGCTACGGTGTTTTCAGATGAGTTGAAAATTATTGTGATTGCTGTTGTCGAGGGCTGCTGCAACATCCATCAAAAAAACCCAAACCTAACCATAATGTAGCTAACAAAACAGTTCCAGAGGAAAGACAGGGTTCATGTCATCAACTGCCAGTCAATTATATCACTTCTGGGTCATAAAACTGGTAGTTAATACAGTTAACGAGAGTGATCTTTAAATGCAAAGGAAGCTAAATCGTGGCAGCATAACAAAGAGCGCATGGTGACACATTCCCAGAGCAGTTCTCTGCCTTGCCACTGTAGTGCTGCCAACATATGACACTGTCCTACAGCCAGTGCTTGTGATTTTATTGTTCTTTTAGGTGGCTTTTATTGTTTGCAGCATAAGGTGTGTTCGTTAAAGCCCCAAATCCTCAAGATGACATTTGGAAATAAAAGCTTGTGTCTTAGCGGTACAGCTAACAGCACCCTGAAAGCTGGAAACCCTGAGACTGCCTAACAGATTTGTGAACACAATCCATGGCAAAACCAAAGGATGAGGCTTTTTTTCTCCCAAAATCCTTCCTGTGTCTGTGGCACAACTTCAACCCTCCATTAACTCTCCTTAGCACCTATAACAACTCTTCTTGTGCTACTCTGCCTTCTTGCTTCCCTCTAGCTCCAGGGGTTAACTGGGCCAGCTGAATTTTCTCTGTTCCTGCCTCCAGCATAGTACTGGGTTCTTTCTTTAGGAACCGTCTACCACTTTCTGCCTCTTTGTCTCTGCTTTCTTGCATGTGCTTTCTTCTTTCCTCTTTTAACTTGTGCATCTTCAGGTTGTGCTTCCTGAGAGTGCAGCATCCCCTCCCATCTCTGAACGGTTGGCCCAAGCACACTTTCGTGTAAATCACTGCATGTGCAGTATGGTCCTTATTTCTGTCTCTGTTATGATTCATGATTTGGAAGAGGAAAAAGTAGCACCCTTGGCTAGAATAGGGTCCTGTACTTCATAGCTACACAGGAGCCGTGGAGTAGGGCTGTTCCTTTCTCTTCTGTGCTCCACCTGTGCCATTTTATATGAGGAATGACTGGCATTAGAGAGGTGCAAAAGCTAGGGCAGTGGATGGGTAAAACGTCATTGGAGACCTGTAAGAAATGTGGAAGAGGCAGAAGGGCGGGATGGTTTTGTGGAAGGCAGAGGATCTCCTGTGGTCAGGAGCAATGAGGCTGTGAATTATCTGTGTGTGCAGGAAGTGGCACAAGCTGGAGAAAATTTTTGTCATTGAAAAAAATAGCACCAAACAAAAAAACCCCAGTTTTTGGGATAAAAATTAACTGAATGTAGCCCCTTGATCACAAGGAGAGAGCATGACTGTAATACTTTTTGGCAGGCAGGAGAAAAGAGATTTAAGATTTAAAGGTGGGAGTGAAAATTGAAAAAAATACAGGCGGGCAGGATAGTATGCATCTACTATTGGAGGAAACAAGGCTAAAGAGACACAGAAAGTAGGAAAAAATCCAGAAGTTTATAACTGACCTTGCTAAATTTTTCAATATATAATTGGAAGCTTTTTCAGAGGGATGGGGAAAGAATGGGATGGGTAAATGCTGAGGACCATCCCACCTCTTACTCTACTTTTGATTATCCAGTAGAGGAGCAAGTCAACTGCACATCTGGGCCTCTGTGCTCACGCCATAGAGTGGCTTAACCCTAACCTGACATGCTTGGTAATTATGACCTTTACAGGCTGAAACGTGGCTGAAAATTATCAGCACCTTTAGACACAGAAGGATGTAGATAATTTAAGAAGCCAATTTTTTATTCCATTGTCTTTGTTCTGAGCCCAAAGACTTTGCGTGGCTTACAGTGGGAATGAAAATCACAGTTAAGAATTTGCTGAAGCTCTGTATATCCAATTTAAAAAAAGATCAGTATGAAAATGAGGCCATTATCTTCTTGATTGCAACAAGTGGGAATCAGCCTCATAATGTAAGACTATTCCATCTTTCATTTATGGAAACATGAGTTAAAAATGTAGCTTGGCATAGGGCAGAAAAATAAAACTAACAGGAGTGTTATAATGAACACAGCAATTTAAAAATATAAAGACTTCAAAAATATGCTATTCAAGTGCCCTTCCTTCATAGAGAAAATCTCCTGGCCCAGCAGGGTTTCAGCAATATTCAAAGATTAGGCTTATTTACTAAAATATTGATTGAATTATAATATTATGAAGTTAGAATGAATATCTTACACTTGAGTGTCTGCATTCTCTTTGGAAAGATATTTGATTCTGCAATAAGGGTTGAATGTGCCAAGGGAGTTAACATGCTGATGTTCAGCTAACTACTCGTAGCGGCACAATACTGATTTTGAAGGCCTGTTATTGTAGTCACGATAAAAATTCTTTTTTCCAGTGCTCTTAAGGTTTTGTTTTTAAAGAATTATACCCTCTGTTCCTCTGAGTGTTTCTACATGAAGGTCTCCCCTAACAGTTGCTTTTAGCTTGATTTCAGATGAACAAAGCAGTCAGCTCTTGCTAATTCTAACCCCAAGAGACTCCTCTTTCTGTACATTTCTTAATTACATGGGTTATTAAATAGGGGGTAGAAATGCAGCAAATTGTATGAAAGGGCTGTACACAATGAAGTGAAAATCCTGCTAAAGACTGACCCACATCCACATCGTATACCCAGCTTCTGAAGGTAAGAAGGAACAAACACAGACTACTGAAGGGCTCGGTACCTACTTATTAAAATCACTGTCAGATTTTTTAGCAGACTCCCAGGCATAGGAATTACAAGACAGCTATATGCCTACAGACTCAGACTTGATATTTTGAGACTTGTAGTTCACACAGGGTATACAGGTCCTGAAGAATATGTCCCTAACATCTGCATATACAAAGAAAAAAACCCAACCCATTCCCCAAAGCACAATCCTGTCCCTTGCTCTGTATTTCAAGAATCACTTTCTTATTTTCTCAGCACGGGAAAAATCCACAAAAGGAACAACCATTGCCCCTATTTATATATTATGTCTTAATGCTTGGTTAAGTTTTTTTTCCTGTTAGGTTTTATTCTTAGTGTTTTGGGAGGTCTGGGAATTGGTGAGCACTTAGTCTGTTCAGTTGTGGAATTTCCTGCCATCTCCCCACACTTGGAAAAAATACAAAATTCAATAGCAGCATAGCTTTTGCTGAAACAGGCTTCTTTCTGCCTGTCCCCAAACACATTTTTGCAGCACGTGAGCAGGTGTCATCAGTATTGTCTCAAAGTATCTCCTCCTTGATTGTGCAGTGGATATTCACAGCCTCTGCGTTTATTAAAGGTGCTTGCAATGAGGAAAGGAGGAAGCTGCTCTGTTCTTGGTTAGGAAAAGAAGCGATAGACTTCTTTGAATTACAGCATAGAAGAGCTAGATTAGATGTTAGAAAAGACACCCAAATGGCAAAGAAGTGCTGGAATAGGTTGCCTTGGTCTTTGGGAACAACCATCACTAATGGTTTTCAGTGAGAATTAGGCAAATGCCTGCCAGGAATTATGTAGGTATTGGTGGTCCTGCCTGACCTATTAAGTTCCCTTCCAGGCCTATTTGTTATGATTTTATGCTGCAGAGAAGAGGCTGTACTCAGAGTTTCACCAGGTACAGGATCTCAGCCATTTGGGGTTGAAAAAAATCTTCAAAATTCTGCAAATGGATTGTTGTTTAGCTGCTGCATTTGAATCAAAATGAATGCCTTATGCATAAACTCTGTTACTTGCTACTTGACTTGATCACTGATTCTCTCTCTTCTTTTCCCAGACCCATGAAATTAATGACTTTATCTTACAGGGCTCTTTTCAGTAAGCATTTCAGTTATCTAAACTGTTGTTTCCCTGTTCTCCTTTCCCTTTAACTTTTTGACCCTCCTGACTGTGTGGTTTTTGTGTCATTTGAGAGGCCACATGCAACCCCTCTAAGGTCAGCTCAGTGTTTTTCTTGCCTGTAGTTCTGTGTTGTATAGCTTAATAGATGTGATAACAATCTGCAAAAATCTTAAGACTGTAAACACAGAGGAGTAGCAGGAATGGGTCCAGGGGTGTGTGGGAAGCTGTTGACCAAAGCAGCGTGTATATAGAATATTATGATAAGTATCTTCACAGCTGGATCTATGAGAATGGAATATGCTTTCAAAAGGTTTTCAGACCAGTTTAAATAAATGATGAAAACTGTTCTGCAGTGTCAGCTGTTGATGGTGCTGCGACTCTCTTACCACACTATCAGAGCACATATGCTCATTCTTTCCTCCAGAAAACTAGTTAAAGGGCATGAAAAACCTCTACTGCAGCTGCTACATATCATATGAAAAAATTCCTTGGAGTTTTCATTGCTGGTTTGAAAATCCAAAGGCTACTCGTAATCCTCAGTGTAGCTTGAATGTCTCTGTGCAAAATGCAGCCCCCTGCTCCCTCTGCTTGTGATTCCTGTGGGTCTCAGGTAGCAAATGTTGCTCCCTTACTGCAGGCTCACTCATTTCCCCTCCCTGGTATTCCAGACCCAGAAGGTTTTAATGAATTCCATGTACTTTTCTGCTCCTTGCAAGCAGTATTTGCTAATGCAATGTGAAAATGCTAATGGCAGTAATAAATTTGGTACATTTACTATCTTCTGAAACAAAACCGCACTGGGCTAGGTGATAAGAACTGTAACTGTGCATCTTTATAGGTTTGTCTTGCCTGTTGAGCCCTGAGAAGTTGGGCAGATATGGAGCATGACGAGGCATGCGAGGGACAGCCTCTGCTGTAATTATAGGACTTAAGTCATTGAGGCCACACGGATCTGTGATTCAGGGAATGATCTCTTCACCCTGCCTGCCTGCCTGCCTTCTGGTGAAACTCCCACAGCTACAGTTCTCTTGAGATAGGTTCCCTTCTGCTGCTTGCTGGTGTGGGCCTGGAGAATGGGGCAGTGGTCATGCCTCTGCATTATTTCCTATGAGACTGAGCAGAAATGCTGGTCTTCGCTGTAAATGATGCTGTGGGCCCTTCTGCATCAGCTGCAGATGGAATCCACAGGAAGTGGTGTTTGCTTCGTGTGCGTACCCAGTGGCTTTTCTACCCTATACTCTTTTCTGCCAGATACTCCCCAGAGCCTGGGGAAAAGGTGTCACTACTGCTACAGCAGAGAATCTGATGAGAATCAGGTTTTTTCCCACCTCACTTTAAAACACCGCTATTGGTTTTCTGTCACTTGACTTCAGGCCTGATTAATACTATGTAAAACTGAAGATTTCACAGCTATTCTTCAAAAGGATTTAAAGTCCCCCGATTTCCCATAGTAAAGTGAGCAATTGCATTATTTCAATGTGAAGGAGAGAAAATTGAGATCAATATCCCATCGTAAATACAACGCTGCAATTCGTAATAACAACGGTGATTTAATTTTTTTGAAAGCCAGGGGACCAAATATATGACAGTTACTGTATTCTTTCATAGCCACATATTTATGTGCTAAACTGCTCCTGTTAGCTGACTTGATGTCACAGGGCTCAAGGAGTATGTCTTCTGGATCTGTTCTGAGGAAAATAACAAGTAACTTCATTTTAAAAAAATTGGGGAAAACCTCGTCTATCCCAAGGAGTTTTGTCTTTTCCAAACTGTTGATTCAGGCTTCATTGGCCCCCAGACTCTGCAGAGTGCAGGGGATTATACACACAGGGTAGAAATTGCTCACTGGGGGCCTGATTAGCCTATGGGTGAAGATCTAAATGGTGCCACCAGATTCAGAAAAGGTAAAGATGAGCGATTTAAACGATGAAGTTCTCTTGCGGAGAACTGGGAGATTTCTCATGTTGTGTTTTTGCCGTGATGCTTTACCTTGGGGGTAGAAGGAGCCTGCAGGTAGCAGGGCAGAAAAAAAGAACAGTTAGCTATTCTTCTAGAAGGGATAAATTAGGGTGCTTTTGATTAAATCATGTGAGAGCTGAAACACAGTAGACATGCTCACACAGCTGAAGAACCAGGCTTTTATGTGTGATGTTAGTCGAAAGACAGAATCTGAAAGCCTGAACATTAAAACCGAGGAGCTAGGGACAACCATTAATATTAATATGAAGCATAAAACTCTCCTTGGACTTGTTGAAGGTGTAAGATGCAGAGTAACTGCATTCAATACAAGAATTGAAACAGAATAGGGTACATTAATGTCTCATCAAATTGAATATATAGATTACCATGTATTAAAGCATGCTAGCTATCTCCGTCACTGTTATTCCTGTTGACCTTATGTAGACATATGGATGTGGGTTCTGTGTGGTTAGGCAATAGACATGCAGGTCTCTCTCTGGGTAACAAATTCATATATGTGTCATCCTGATCCAGAAGGACTTTGGTTTCCAGGATTCCTTATGATGCTGAGAAACTGGTGAGAATTTTTTTTAAAGGTAAATTGGGGTGGGTTTTTTCTGTTGCCAGAGCCAGATGGGGAGGGTAATAAACTCTTTTGCGGGTGGAGGAATTGAGCTGGTGAAGTGTTGGGTAGGAGTTGGAATTAATTTCAGATCTAGAGGTGTTTGCTTGTTATAGTTTGTGATAACTCTAAAAATCTGACTGTTGGACTAGATTTACTTGAAGAGAATCTATGCTAAGGGAGTGAAAAAAAGGTTAGATGCCTCTCACAGGGAGAGACTAGGGAACTGCAGAATTTATGAATCCACCCTGTGGCTGAGATTAGATAGCCAGCAACAGTAGCCTGGGGGAAAATGTTCTGTAATTTGCATGCAGCTAGGTAATTACAAGTTCTTCCATTAAATCTTCGCCTCTGCATATGGATCTATGGTTTAGTTGGGACAAGTCCAATTACCTTCCTGCACTCTACATGGAAATCTACTTGAAGTTCACTTGATGCAAAATAATGCTGCCAATATGTTTGGTAGTATTAGTTTGATGTGAATATACTATACCAGCTGGAGAGCTGTGATGTGTTTCCATTTGCTTCCATGTATAATTCAGGATGTTCGTAAAGAGCATGAACATCCCGGATATCTGAAGGATACTTTGTGGCCATCATGGGAGTTCAATTGATTAGTTATCGGGGGAACAGTTGCAGAAAGTTTCACTCCAGCTAGTGAAATAATTTCACGCTTCCAGTTAGTATAACATTCAATCTGTTTCTATAGTGGAGCAGAAGGAATATGCAGGTAATGGGACCCTGGATTTTTTATTGGAAACTCAGTCCTTTAATACAGCTTTGAATACTAATAACGAGATGTCATCAGTTCTGTACATGGGTTGTACTCTTCCTCCAAAAACTATGCTTGAAAATTATGTTCCTTCATGTTTGCTGCTTCCTCTCCTACCTGCTTAGCCTTCCAGTCGAGGATGCTTTTAAACAAAGCCATTTCTGCTTATTCCTTCACGAGAGCTTTGTTAGGACAAGGTAAAAACAAGATTAATTTTCTGTCTAACATGGCTAATAAAGTTCAGTTTTACCAGTACTGTTTTTTCAGCGGGTCTTGGGCTGTGTTCTTGTAACCTGTGCTTCACTGAGAAGGGACTAATTCATTTTTCATGTTCCTCCAGTTAAGTGATCCTTGGAGACAAAAGCAGTCTGATGTCACACTGCTGTCCACTGAGGGCTATAATGAAATGACTGACCACATTTCAATCACTCTTTTCTGCTTATTTTTGACTGATATCTGAAAGATTAAGACTTTGCATTAAACTGCAAGATCTTGCTTTCTCTCCATCTCTTCTTCAGTCTCTCCTTGCTGATAAATAATAGATACAGAAGAATGAATAAAGCACTAAACTTGTGCCCCTGGGACTAGAGTTTCCATCTAATCAGTGGTCCAGTCCAGTGTCAAATCTATTTGGTGGTTTAGGCTTGGTCCTTCTGGAACAGTATTCTTCCTGGGAAGATATTAAACATAAAAAAATGCAGCACAGTGAAGCAATCACAGTGTCTGTTTGAGA
>VZTU01002611.1:25738-49716 GCA_013400835.1 Zapornia atra | reverse complement strand
ATCTCTTCTTCAGTCTCTCCTTGCTGATAAATAATAGATACAGAAGAATGAATAAAGCACTAAACTTGTGCCCCTGGGACTAGAGTTTCCATCTAATCAGTGGTCCAGTCCAGTGTCAAATCTATTTGGTGGTTTAGGCTTGGTCCTTCTGGAACAGTATTCTTCCTGGGAAGATATTAAACATAAAAAAATGCAGCACAGTGAAGCAATCACAGTGTCTGTTTGAGAAAGGCCAAAGATTAAGTTAACATAGAAGCAGATTTACCTCCCACTCGTACAGAAGAGTGTCTGCAGGTCAGCCTTTACTGGAATGCTACAAAGGACTCAGTATTGTGCCTACTCACACTCTGTATAGATTCTGTTCAGTAGAGAACTTCTGGGTTTCAGTACTTTGGCTTTCAAGTGAAATTATTTATATATATTGCATATATTTTATGTATATATTAATAAATATAATTATGTATGCATGTATATATGTGAATATATATATATAATTTTTTTAAATACTCCACCCATCCTTTAGGCTTAGGGGGAAAACACCACCTGGCTATGACCGGGAAAGCAAATCTTCCTAGTTTCCATGCATAAAATACACTGGGTTTGATTATTATTTGTTTTAGCTTAATATATCCTTTATATCTTGAATAGAATTAGACATAAGTAACTCAGAGTTGGACATTTCAGCTCATACTCTGTGCCTTTTGGATTCCTATGAAAAGCATGGTTCTGTAAAATCATTTTTCTTCCTTCAAATGAGTAATGATAATTTTATGAGAATTAGCTTCACATGCCAGAATGACCTCAGAGTCCTAGCTAAGGTTCACTGGCAGAAAAATGCTGAAAGAGGGAACATTTAAGCACCTGTATAGAAATGCAGAGACAGTTCAGTGGTTTCTAATGTATCCAAAAATGACAGCGTCAGAACTTTCTGAACGTAGTAACTGGTGCTGTGGTACGAAATAACATGTGTGTGTTGTAGTTTGGGCTTCGTCAATAGAGCACTAACTACCAAAATGTTCATGGCAGTGCTGGTCCCTAAAAATATTCCTTTGGGTTTACAAATTCTTTTAGTTTTGCTTCTCGTGTCTAGAATCCCAAGAGCAGTCGGTGGTATATGGCAGGAAGAAAATTACTTTGGCACTGGGAGTATTAGAAATGTTATGAGCACACAGGTCCCTTCCCCCAGAATTCCACCATCCAAGGCTTGAGGTAGCTACTGTAATTCCTGAGATTCATCTAGTCTGCATAACACTTATTCAGACACCTGCAGATGTTTGCATCAAGGCAATTAAAGTTTGTAGTGGGTGAGACACATAGTTTTGCAATCATGCTTTTATTTGTAGATAACAGACTGCATATAAGAGACGACAAGATGTGCCAGACTCACAGGTTACTGGTAACACCTCAGTCTTTTCTGTGTCTCTGAAAAGATTAGTAACAAAAAGTGTCTTCTAACATTCCATATAAAACTTTCTTATGCTGCAGAATAAAAAAAATCAGTGTGCAGAGTTCAACGGGAACTATATGTTGGCTTCAGTGAAAATTGAAGCAGCTGCTAAATGAAATCTCACTGCGAACCCACAATGTTTGCACTTTCTTCTTGTGGGGAGAAGGCAGTAGATGGAAAAGGCAAGATACATAGAAAAGCTATGCATTGTTGTTCACTGTGAAGTAAAGCTTAGTGAAGAGCTTTTAGAAGAAAGAAAACAGCAGTAGTGTCTGATGGAAGAACTTCAAAACAACTGATACCAATGGTGAAGGTTTCCATCTTCCACTAATATCAGGATATCTTGACAGAAAAGCCCTGCAGCAGGCAGTTCTGGCAGATAGTGAGAGGACAGGTCTAATCTCTAATGCAGCTCCTGATGAAGCAGGGGATGTCAAACCAGTGGTTCTGCTTAGACCCACTAAGGGGTTTCAAAGGCAATCTGCTAAAAAAATAGGTGGTATGGCTGTTTATCTTCATCCTTCAGAAATTTTCAATAACAATCTAGAGTATAAACAAATAGCACCTAAAATTCCAAATGACCAAAATATTGGATGTGCTTTCTTACTGGATAGCTTGTGTAATGTGTCCAGGACACAAATTTCAGTAAGTTCCTCCTCATCACCATCTCCTCTCTTGAAGGAAATAAGTATTATTGACCTTTGGAAATATGTGGCTCAATAGTTTATCTTGGCTTTAGATCTTGCCAAGCCTCATGACTATGTCTGAGGGGATTGTTTCAGATATATCCATGTCAATAAGATCTTATGTGAGCTAAAATAACCAATTTAAGAGTGCAGGACTCAGTCATCTTGTTGACAAGCTGCCTTCACGCTAGATATATTTTCTATTATTGATGGCATTTTCAGCAGATCCCAGAACAATGCTAGGTGAGTTCTAAAATTAATATCCTTTTTCGTGGTTCATTAGTTTCACTAGGTCTGGATAATAAATGGACTTACAAAAAACAAGCAAGCAAACAAAAACATTTATTTTGTCTCAGGTCCAATTCCAAAATTGAAGGTGGGGTCAGATTTTTTTTTCAGGAAATTTGAACTTCGCTTGAGCAATCTTTATGGAAATGCTAAAAAAGACATGCTCAGTTTGCTTTTCACTTTCATATGGCTACTGAGTCCCAATCAGAATGATAATTGAAATGCTAAAATGCAATGAAATAATCTGTCTTTGAAGTGTTTCTAGCCAGAAACTGAGATCTCTTGCAAGATTTACAGTTCAATTTTGCAGACCCAGAAGATCTAGCTATTTCTGATAAGCCCAGATAAGGCCCTGGACTTCTGAATGCTTATCAGACTTGACCTCAAACTCTGAGCTTGGTGAAGTTCACTTGTTTCTAGCTTTAATATTGTTTTATCAGCTGTCATTGTATAATTTTCCTTCCCCTTGTCCCCTTCAAACCCCCTCAAAATCCTACCTGGCATTTTAAACTCAAATCCCACTTTATGATGGGTGTCAGTGCAACAGTTATGTGATCAATAATTTTTTAATTGCAATCTACAGGCCCTGGCAGAGATAGACAACTGTATTAAGCAGCAATCCTATGTTCTTTTACCTTCTCCAAGACCTCAAAATATTAGGAACATTATGGAGTATTTTATAGCCTGGATTTCATAGCAAAGTTAGCCTGCCTGAATAGTTCTAATTGTTTCCCAAACATAGTATCTATAATGTACTTACTGTCATTAGGGATAATTCATTACAATGGTAGAATTATTACTTCTTTTTTTTTTGAGAGTAATTTATGCTTGCTAGTCTGTATTCAACAATGCTCATCACTTTAAATTTAGAAATGTTTAAAGGTAATTATACATATCTTGAGCTGTAGTGGAAAAGCATACAAGTGTGCTTAAGGGCTGTACAGCGTTTGTGTTTTCTTTTTAAACTCTTCATGCTTCAAGATTTGTAATTATCCTGGACACACACACAATTTCCCTAACTGACTTTGTTACCAGAGCGATAGTTGGTGATACATAATCGTAACTCAGAAAAGCACATTGAGAGGTCCAGAACTAGGGCATTTTCCAGACTCCTGATGTTCAAGGGAGTGCCACTTATGTCAGGGGTTTTTAGAACATCTGATTCCATCCTAGAATTGGCAGTTCATTATTAATATTTGATTCCATAATTACTTGATATTTAACCTCCTTGTCCCACGTGGGAAGTGGTTGAAAAATGATAATTTTCTATGGGACAAAACTTCCAAATTCCAATCAGTTTGATGTTAAGTTTCTGCATTTTCAGATATGAAAAATTTAGTTTAATTATTCTGTCATTTAAAGTGCCCTTTCACTTCAGTCCAATGTCATTTCCATTCCCTATTGAATTCCTGGGTACTCTTAATATTCTGCTCAATGCTGGGAAGAAAACTCCTGTCAGGAAATGGGAACCTATGTAGTTCCAACCAGCAAGGTGCATGTGTAATCTTTTGCATTCTTAATTCAACTTGAATAGGAACACGAAGTTTATGCAAGCAAACATAACAAGCTGGCCTTTTAAGACACGACATCAGATGCTGAAGAAAACATAAAAGGAATGGGGTTATATAATATTGCAAATTCAACACTTAGTGTGAAGGAACTTGCCTTGCCTAGCTAGTGTTAGAAGGATAAGGTCATGCCTGTTGCCCAGTGCTTCTGAGCCTTACAAAGGTGATAGGCTTAATGTAGTGCAACTGTATGTCCATGATATTCTTTCTCTCCAGGAGAATACAAGCAAATAACTGTCTTCTTTTGTCAGTGGAGAAACTTTACAAACATTGATAACTAAGGGCAGTTCTGATAAATACTGTAAGACAAAGATTTATGCTCTGAAAAGTAGCAAAGAGATATTTCTGGTCTGGTTTTCATCTTTTTTTGAAAGTAGAGATGAATCTACTCTGTATACAGGCAGTTTTGAGAGCTCTATCTTTCCTCCTCAAGCTGTGCATTTATAGGTCCTTAGGAAATTATATAAAAGATGTTGACAGTTTGTGAAATACAGGAACGCTGCAGATTCATCTGCCATCTTTATTTCTAACAATTACAAATTAATTCTAGTCAGGCAAGTTTAAAAAGCCATAGATTTCTAATTTATTGTGCCTGTTCAGCTGAAGTTATTAATTGAAAACCTAAATTTCTACAACTCTCATCTCAGAAGACTTGAAGCAGCCATTCTGACTCCTTTGTGAATGGTGTTGTTTTAAATACAGGATGAAAATATCACTAGAATGTTATTGATTCTTTATTGCAGGTATTAATCTTTTATTTTAGGAGTAAATAACAAACGTGGGGCAGAGCGACTAGGATGTACTTCCCAATGGAACGTTAGGCAATTCAGTTTTGAACTCTAACTGTTGGATGGGGATATTTCATACGAGGACCTTGCTTTTACAATGGCTTTTTCTGCAAAACCCTATCTGCAGTTTAGGTAGGAAAGGGCGAACTCTGTGTGATTAAAATTTTTACTTGAATTCATATTCGCTTTTGACTATGAAGGGAATTGGCAGAGAGCAGGATGGAGACCAGAGAGAGAAGACTTTTTCCAGTGCATGGGTGTGAAAAGAGAGAAATAAAAAACAAACGTAGGGTAGTAGGATTTTCAGAGACCTACAGCCTTGGGTTAGATTCTTATTCATATTTAGGCTGAAAAAAATGTTTATTCTCATTTTCAAAACTGTTCAGCAATCTCTAAATTCACTTTGAGTGATTTGAGCTCTGCACTTCTTAAAACCTAGGCACTTATTTTACCTTAAATATGAGCAAGAGACCAATTATGGCCCTTTTATTTTAAGCTGGGCCTAAATGTACTATATACTACCATAGCATATTCAGTGATTCTCTAGCTCGTGGAAGATATTTTTCTATCCCTTAAGACATTTATAAAACCAATATAAAAATCTGAACCTGGTAAAATGGTTTGAATTACCCAGAGGCAGACCTTGCTAAGGCAGTTGAGTTTTGTGAGCCTAAAATAGCCTTTGAAAGGTATGCACATTATCCATTCGCACGTCGCTTAGCTGCTCCTCGGGTAGGCAGTCATTTGGATGACAAATGGCCTGGTTAGGCAAGGTGTTGAGCATTTTGGACTCTTGAATCTTGAGTAGGACTGTGGGTGTCTGTCATTTTCCGGACTGGGTACAAACTGCAAAGGTCTGCTGTAATTGAGGACAGGACTCTCTACTTTTAATAGAGTCAGTGTGTTCGGTAGATATCTAATGTGATCTCAAATGCGTTAGGTGCAAGACAGAGACTGGCAAGTTTTTAAGAACTGCAGCTGGAGAGATTTTCTTTATTATAATTGACAGATTAAGGATGTCTTTACCTTTTTGATAGTGCTGTAACTAACGCTTTCAGTTGGTGACATGATCACTGATAGTAATGACAGACAATTGGATCTGTCTGCCCATTTTAATGAGATCTCATTGCAAAGGCCTTTTCCAAAGTAAGCATTGTGTCATTTAGCCTTCTACTGCCTATGGAATTAAAGGGGGAATCTTTCTAGAAGGGTTCAAATGATTATTTTTTTAATTATTATTCTGTTTTCTAGTCAGAAAATTGGGGTTTTTAGGATTGATTTTTACTGAATGCTTGGACTTGGGTCTTCTGGAGAGTTTTAGTTTATGATCCATGCTGACTCATTTCTATGGCCTCTGAGATTTCTCTTCTAACAGCTGAGCAAGACAGAAGCCAATGGTACATCTGGCTAAAGAAATCTGACCTTGTTGATTACTTGAGGAGAATTATTAGGTATATCAATAAGCTCTCAGCTACTCTAGAAATATTCTGGAATATATTTTTTTTTCAATCTTTTTCCCAAGAAAATGGAAATGTACAAAAATAGAGATCTTCAACTGTTTATATTTAAATACAGATCTGTGGTTCCATTGTGAATAATTGTGTTTATTTGATGAATACAGTATGGCATAGAAGCTTACTTTTGATAAATTTATTCTGAGACCAGAATAGAAATGTGTGAGAGAGAAGGGTGCAATCTGCAAATCACCTCTTTAACAATTAAGACAAAACCCAGATTACCTAGAAGATGGCTGTAGGAAAAGTAAAAATGTGGGTTTATGATAAAACCCTGAACGATATGGACCTAAGAGTCATCTGTTTCTTAAAACCTCTGCTTTCATGACTCTTCGTCAGTTTATGCTTTCCAAAGCATACCAAAATTTTACGCCCATTTATGTGGCTTCTTTTCTGAAGGAAATAAAAGCAGGATAATTTATTTAGAAAACCAGAATGATTTTGCAGAAGAAATTTCCACCTTCCTGTCCAACTGACTTTTAATCCCTAAATCAAGAACTGTTTTACACATTTGCTTGCATGCAATACAAATTAGAAAGACTGTGCTTTAAGCCCTTTGTACAGACAAAGCATAATAATACTGACTGTGGTAGTAGAAGACATCATTTATTTTGCATGTTACGCAGCATGTTAGTGCTCACTGTAGCTGGGATTGACTAATGCAGTTTGAATAAACGTACAGTTTTCTGGATCGGATTCAGTGATTGTGCAACCCATGCCTTAGAGAAATACTTAATGCTAGTTGTGCTGGTAAAATATAAAGGGTCCTTCTGGACTGTGTTTTCTCCCCACCCCTGACCAAACACACTGCCATGAATGATGATTTCTGGCTCTCATGTAATATTTGCAATCATTGTGTATATTTGCCGGCAGTATTTTGAAGCTTGCTGTGTAGTAACATGGAGTATCAGTCAAACTTTGTCAATATAGGCATTGGTTTTGTTTTGGGGAGTGCGTGTGTGTGTGTGTCTCCATGCTTTTCCTTTTTAGGCTGAAATTCTGTAGCATGCATCAGTATGTAGGAGTTCCCCTAAAAACTCCTCTTAATGGAAGGTTTGATTATTAATATGGAGATAGTGAGCTAAATGTGGGTAGCTTCTGCCAAGAACGAGGGCAGAGTGTGACTTTCGCACACTGAGAGCATTCACTGTGGTAAGTCACACCTGGTTTTCCATCCCACGTCAGGTAAATGTTCTCAAATCTGGTTTGACATGTGACGAATTGGCAAAATGGGGATTTGACCCTTACCCATACGTGTAGATACTTCAGAGTATCTAACTGTAAGTCTAAAAAAAGTCCCCAGATGGTTTAGATTTACTTTATTGTTTTCAAAATATAACTTGGATATTTATGAATAAATATGTAGAAGTAGTGAATGGCTTTCCTAGGTATTCAAGGTACAACTAAGACACTTAAAAATATATTAGCTACGGGTAAAGCTAGCTAATGCCTACATCAGTGTACTTTATCACTTAAGCAAACAGGGTTCAAGTCAAATTAGTCACTTATTTTGCTCATTAGTGGAAAAAATAATAGAAATAAAGAAACAAAATTGTCCTAAAAAGTAATATTGATTGAAGTAAATATGTGCTACTGTATACTTAAGTCTATGCAAATAAGAGCTTTGCTGTATTTGTGCAGAATCATAATCAAAATATTTCCTTGAAATTAATTTCTCCTCCTTTAACACAATACAGTATATGAGCTATTAGAGACTTCACATTTCCTCCTCCTGGTAACACTAGACCTTGTTTACCTCTCGTGGCTTTTCCCTGGTTTGGTTGACCTGACTTTTTTTGAGCTTTTAGGAAATACTTGGTTCTTATTTTTCTGAGATGGGATAGAGCTTAGTGTAATTGTACCAAACTTTATCCTCAATTTCAAAATGAGTTGTTATTGTTGTGGTGTAGAAAAAGAAAAAAAAAAAGAGTAGGAACAGGAAATTACTCTGTTTTTAAAATAGACTTTTTATGTGTGCCTTCCAGGAGTGCATTAAGCAACATGACTTACATCTGTCTCCTGTGTTTTGCTCTGATTCTCTCCCTAAGGGAGAATGGTGTGTGCAGCAGAGCATTTTGTTTTGGTAGGGTTTGTCATTTGATTTGTTTTATATACAAACTGTCTCTGTTTATGTTGGACAGGCATGTGCCTTGCATTCGGAGTGCAGGTGGTGAAATCTGTGATGCTTCTTCAGGCGGGTAGGAGTCATGGAAGGAACCACCATGATGGCAACCCAGTGACATCACTTTAAAGAGTGTCTTAAGACAATTCTTGTTAAACATTTTCAAAGCATTTCATTTATTCAAAGCATATTGTGGGCACTTCTCTTGGTTTTGATTTGGGGCTTTGTGTTTTTCTTAGTTACATTAGCAATTCATACATCTAAGTGGAAAGAAAATGTCTGTATCCAGAGGGGACACTGAGTTGTGTCATTACCTGAGTCCCACAGAATGAAGGAATTTCAGTTTAGGAAATGTTACCAGAGCTCCCCTTCTAAAGACATGCAGTACAAACCAAACCTTTCATTTACTAACAAAAATACTTTTGATCTTCTCAGAGATGGGCTGAAGAAATAAATAGTAGAAATAAAATCTGATGGGAACAAGTATGGCTTGCTGTTATTACTGTTCTTTGTCGATTTTAGGCAGTGTCCAAAAACACCAATTGGAATTAGACCTCTCTTGTGTTAAACCCTGTGTAAACCAAAATATGTTGCACAGCTTTTTCTCAGCTGTGTGTCCTTTACAAGTACATTGCATGGTATAGGCAGACAGGCTGGGTACCAGGCAACACAGACAATGTAGGAAAATGCGTGTCCTCCTGTACAATATACATGACTATGTAATGCAGTATTTGTTTCTGCCGCTGTGTTCACCTCTGTACAGCAGAGAATTGTGTCTGTATCTGGGCTGGGATTCTTGTGTTGTACGTTATCTTCTAGATAGCAACAGTAATTAGACTAAATTTAGAATGTACATGGTGGTGAATTTAAGTTTTCAAAACAAACTTATGCTGGAGTTATACACACAAGAATGCCTTAAATTGAGTATTGAAAGAAAAAAGAGATGGACTAAATCACTTCTAATTTGCTGGGGAAAAAAGACTCTAAAATATGCTAAAGGATACAAATCGGCAGAAAAACACCATTGTAAGCTGGGATTCAGCTCTGATCTCATTTCTTGTCCAGCTGTAAGACAAGGAAGAATGGAATTTTTTATCAGATTGATACAGTCTTGACTGTGTCACTGTGATGCTACTGCTGTAACAATGACATTATTTCCTTTAGTCATCCAGCAGATGCAGAAAAGTTGCATACCCATCTAAAAAGAGTCTAACATAATTATCTATAATCTGTGGTGGGAATAAAGGATTGCTTATGCATTGATATGAATATTTGAAAGTAAAGAGAGAAGCGCAGTTTGATTTAAAGATGGGTCCTAGAAGGGGCATTACATTTTTTGGGGGTGCTTTGGGTTTTTTTTTGAGTTTGGGTTGTTGGTTTTTTTTTTTGGGTGGTGGTGTTTTTTGTTCTTTTTTTTTAAATGTATTTAATGTAAGGGCTCGCAATAGATAAAAATGTAGATCAGGATATTTCATATTGGTGTCGTTTTTGTTCTGTTTACGATTTGATCGCTTTATTATATGGCAAATTCGGTTAGACTTTGAATGGAAGAGAAAATCTGGTTTGCTCCAATGCTATTTAATATTGGTAAAGTGAAGAATAAGGAAAACATGCACTTTTTATTTAAGATGGTTCAACTTATGACTAAATCTGTGTGAAAGGCCCATCTCCTTATAGACCATGTAACGAAAATGCTGCTTGGGGCCAATGTATCTGTACATAGAAGTCTATATATATTTCTCTAACATTTGAAAATAACCTCCATAAATCATGTCATTAAGAAACTGTCTAAAACTAATAAAAATACCTTACATTCTTAAATCACTGTTAGTTTTGAAAGCAGAAGAAGTAATGGTCTCACATTTCCTGCAGTAGGTAAAGCTGAAAAGTAACCACCAAACAAATGAGTCATGCAGCTTTGGTTGGCGAAGAGATGTTCAAAGGGTTGTAGCCTGGTGCCAGGGAGAGGCAGATTCTTGCCCCAGTAGGCAGTTCCTTGTTGCCTTCTATATTAGCAGAGATTAAATATTCTTTCTTTTGCTAACTACACTGATTTAGAAGTCATAAATTGCTTCGTCTTATATAATTAGGGTATTTTTAAGTAATAGGGATCTAAATTCTTTAACTTTTTATTCTGTTATTTTTGTTGGAGACAGAGGGGGAGCAGATTTTTATTTTAAATTTTTAGAGAAATAAAACCTCCTTTGCTTGGGGAGCTGGTACTCCAGGAAAACATGCAGTATGTTAAAAATTGCAGTAAAGTAATGAGATCTCATTAACACTGCATTCCACCCAAAAGTTTCTTACTCTTCCTAATAGCTCTTCATGCCAACACAGTTTTCCCCAGTACAATTAGAGGCTATGTATAGTGCCTAAGTTTAAAATGACAGACACATTCAAAGTCATGTTACTGAGATTTTTACTTACCGATTAGCTAAAACGCATACACATTTCCTTCTAATTTCCATGGCCAGAAAAATAAAGACACACAATTGCCATGTTCTAAAACATTAAGTATTTCAGCTTATTCAGAACTTTTTCTAATATATGGGTTCATCAGAATGTATATTGTACTTAAAGATATAGTGCTAACTGAATTCTTACAATGGCTGTCAGCAGTATTTCTATAGAAAAAAAGAAAATTGAAAGGGCATTTAAATAAGGGTAGGATTTTATCAGGTTTTTTTAGTAGAGTAGTTCTAGTTGGTTTGTTACAATCCATTACCAAAACCCCACACAAATAGAGGATTTAAAATTACATTAATATACAAGAAGACACAGGGACTGGATGCACTTGTAGATGGCAGCGATCTGTTTATTCAGGTCTTAGAAACTAAACAAAATTGAGTTTGCAATGGGGTAGGCAGTGCATGTGGGTGGAGGGTGGATGTGGAGTGAAAGAGAAAGTGGGTGATAGCTCGTTGCATTATAAATGTTTCAGCAGGAGGTATTTGGAATGGCTCCCTCACTTCCATGTTGTGAAATCATAAGGGAGTTGTGCTGCATCCCAAATGAGTGCTAATGAAACCTTTATACCAAGCACCATCATGTATTCTGCATATGCTACATATGATGTGGGAAAACTCAAATTAAAATTGAGGGAGAGAGAGAATATGCGATGGAGTGGCATAAAGGTTTTATCAGCATGAGGTTTGGAGGGGTTGCCTTACTCACAAAAACAAAGCTGAATTTATTAGTTCACATTTTTTCTCTCCCTCTGAGCCCTCAGTCTTGGCACTCACTGTGGAACTTGGGCTTGTGGGCACAGACTACAAAAATAGTTTCAATAATCTATTTTAAAACTCTTTTTTATCTTTCAATAAATACGTCTTTGACAGAATATATAAGACGGTTCAGAGTACAAAGGTCTTACCAGCACTTCTTTGGAATGTTCTGCATTTCTCACTCCTAATTTTGAAGTCTGGAAACGTGTGTGTGTGTGTGCACGAATTTTGAGTGCTTTTAAACTCCCATATCTGAGCTTCAGCCATTAATCTAGCCAACTGAAACAAAAACTTCCTTTTCAGAAGTAACATTTCTTTCTTCACCTTCCCTCTTCCTCTTCTCTTGCCATAAAACGTTTTTTTCCTTCTCCTTGGATGTATCGTTAGCTTATTCCTTCCAAACTCTCAGCATCTGGACACTCTGCAGTTCTGGATTAGTGAGTTTGATGTCGTATCCCAAGCGTGAGCTGATCAAATGTTGGAAATGTGAGAGCGTCACAAGCTCTCCTGAGGTGTTCAATGCCAGTGATGTAATGCTCCCTTTACCTATTGGAGGCCATTTGATAAAAACATTAAAACTACTGCCTTCCCAGCCTTTCCAAGGTCAGTGCAGCTTCTAGCCGTGCTATCTTTACAATTCAACGAACATTTAAAATATCTCTTGAAAACAAAACCAGAGATCTTTAGTTTTGTATAATTTGGCTTGAGTAACAATAGCCACATGTAACAAATCAAGATTTCCTAGGTGATTAACCACTGCGAAGTACCTGTGCCATCATCTTCACCTTTGTTTCTGCAGTATTATTTCTGCTCACTCTGCCTCTCCCCATACCATTTTCTTTGACCTGTCCATGACTGTAGTTCTAGAACAATCAGTAGTAGCAGAATTGTTTTAATGTGTTAGCTGACTTCTGATTCTCACACCAGAGAAAGGAAGAAGCAGTCTTTAATAAAGATGACCTTTGGTTACACTACAAGATAAGCAGTAGAAGAGGGAGGGAAAGTATACTAAGGCACGAAGAGTTTGTGGTACTTGTTAGTGACAGGAAATAGCAGTGCAGTGCAGGTCTTTTATTTCTCATTAAGGTCAATTGGTCATTATGTTCTTGCATCTATTGACTTTGAATCATGGAAGAAGAAAATCTTTCAGATTTTACAAGGAGGTAAAGTAACATAGAGGAGGATTTTTTTCCTCCTATGACTTGTCTTCTTTCTGACCTGATGCTTTCTCTCATCAGGAGGAAATCCTCACCTTGCTTTTTCCTGCTTCCCAGAAGAACAGCTGAAATAAACGCCTCCCATGCCACCCCACCTGACACATCCCTCCCGCCCCCCAGAAAAGCCCACCAAGTCAAAACCCAAATAAAACAATAAGCTCATATGCTTACTGTTTACAAATTAAAAAAATAAAAAGCAGGTAGGAGGTCCAGAGGATTTGTTTCTGCATCTGATAAAGTTTTCACTTTTTTTTTTGGTGGTTACTTGAATACATTCTGTCTGATATGTGGATAACAGGGAGAAAAATCAAATCGTGGAGAAAGAAATGGAAACTATTCTAGCCATAAATCTTCCCTTTTTCTCTATTTACTGAAATAGAAAATTGGCTAGGAGTTGAAATGCAGTGTGTATATGCTTGTGTGCATGCTTCTGAGCCTTTCTTACCAATGTAAGAAGTGACATTTTCCTAATTTCGGTTTATATAAAAAAGGCTTTGCATGACTTTGATTTTCATAACATGAAGGTCAGACAATTCAGAATGGGAAAAATAATATTCTTCAGAAATTGACCCATGAAAATGTATTTAAGTTGTTTCTGGAAAACTGCCCTTCAAAGCTCCTTCCCAAGTAAACTTGCAGTGACATTTCAGAAACAGAACATGGATGCCAGTAACTATGGGGAATTTTTGGATTGTTTCTGCTAATTTGGTAACCACACACAAAATACCTGTTACACAAATCAAATTCCAGTAATTTACTATCCAGGTGCCTGATCTTGTAACAGCCAACATGCTGAGGAAACATTTGAGGATATTCAGCTCAGTTTATATACGTTCTGTATTGCTTTTTCTATTACTTTGATTGCCAATCTAACTTCCCAAGGCCTGTAACACTGGGAGAGATAAAGCTGCTACCCTGTTAAGGCACAAGGAATAGAAATATCAGAGTAATTTGATGTCAAATGGGTCATTCAGTTAAGAATTAAGGTTTCATCATGGGTTTATGTCATTTTTTGTTCTTTTTCATAAAGAAACAAAATGTGGTGTTGCCTAGCTGTACTCAAGTGTTTGGGTTAGATAAATGTACTCTGTGAATAGATATAACACCCCCTTGCCTTTAGCAATAACAGGACAGGAAGGATTGTAGAGCTAGAAAATCTCAGGTCTAGAGTGTCTAGGGATCCGCGTTACCTCCCCATCTCTGTCAGACTTCATAAATGAAGCTTTGCAACAGCTTTCAGAGGTAAGTGCAGATCATCCTCCTTTTACAGAAGGGAAAACTGAACAACAGAGTGATTCTCAGGAAGTAAAAGGCAGTGTGTGTATTTTACCTGAAGACACAGAAGTAGACTGGCAGAGTTGGGAAGCTAGCTCAGAGACCCTCATGAGGTTTGGTACAGAGGATTTGTGTGGCAAGTTCACCCTCAGTTTTCTTTGAATGCAGAGTCAAGTTAGGAGGCTTTGCCTCCCCTTTTGCAAAAGCGTGAGTTGGGGGAAGGTGTTTTGATAGAACAAGTACAAGGAAGAACTCTTTACTTAACCTTCTGTGGATATTCTTTGACCTCTGTCTTGAGCTCTTGCTCCTTTGTTGCAGTGTATTACCTAATGCTTAAGTAGTTTATAAATATAAAGGACACTTTTGTGAATATGTTCATTATTTTATTGGAAAACATGCAAGTCTCCACAATGATGATCTGGTTGATCTCCGATCATGGAGGAGTTCTTATACTGAGGAAGCTCTGGCTGGGTCCCCCACCTTGTGCTGAGAGCACAGTGATGTAAAACAAAAAGGCCTGATGCCTAGGGGTAATCTTCCTTAATGTCAAGGTAGTTTTGCCTTCCTCGGTAACACGGTACTGGCCTCGTGATTCTTTTTATGTAATGCCTGAATGCTGGAAAGGAATTATTTGTTGCCAGATCTCGTTAGTATTAGTCTTGCTACTATATCTTAGATAACAGTTGAAGAAGCTCTATAGAATACCTGGTGGATTGTTATTGAAAATATGTATATATCTTCTTAAAGATTAAGTGTAGCTGTAGACAAATAAGTATATGGGTCCACTGGCCAAACAAAGACCTGTGAGAACAAATGTTGTGAGATGCCCATGTTTCGCTTTTATCCTTTTGGGAGTGATTACACCGTGCATCTGTTCTATTTGTTGCTCGCTGGTTTTAGGTCTTTAAACTTAGACCTGACCACATTTATTTTTTTTCTCTCTGCATTTTTAAAGCAAGAAAAAGTATTTTGAGACTGAAAACCTTATGACATGATTTCTAAAGGAAATACCATGTATTGATCCATAGTCATGTGGTCTGTTGTGGTTGGCATTGTTTTACTGCCTAGGTTTAATGGTTTTTATTGGTTAAAGCTTTTAGTCTCAAGTCACAGCCGTTACAAGGGAGCATTGTGAATGTCTTGTGGATGTAAGTAGGGTATTAACCTGTCTTGTTTAACTGCTAGCTCATTCCTCTAGAGGCATCATGTTTGTCAGATCATTTTTCAACTGCGCCACACAAGCCTGTGTGTGATATTTATTCTCCCTGCAACAAGTTCTTTAATTAATTTATAGATGGGGCACTTAGGAGCTCCATTTTGTCACCTACTAATATTATCGTTACTTTTAAAGTAAGTTTTGGGTAAGTCTTCATTTTGGGTTGTTTTGTTTTGGTTTTTTTATATTTATTAAAGGGTGCATTCTACACTGAATAATTTTGTCATGAGTGTGCAGTAACTGAGACTTATATGGTCCTTATATGGTTCTGCTCTGATTTAAATATGAGAAAATCATGACCAGATGACTGGAAGTAGTGAGCATAATTTCTTGTGTTACTACTGAATTTCAGTTTAGCTTCCTGTAGGCCTCCAGGTACTTTCAAAGGCTTCTTGGAGCAGACTGGGTTCTCAGGGTTATCACATGGCTTGTGTGAAGCTGGACCACAAGGGAGATTGCTCTTTCCCCCAAACCTTCCAAGTTCAGTTAATTTTACATCTACTCCAGAGCCAAAGTTCCCAATTTCTGGCTCTGCCCCTTGAAACTGTGTGCCCATTGCACAGAAACGAGTGGAATCACAGCTATGTTAAAAAGTCTGGTGAACAAGCCCTGGCAGAAGCAAAGGGCCATATTTGTGTCTGAAAACAACATTCATAAAGTGAAGACCAAGGAAGTATTCCTTCATATTGAAGTAGTTTTGTGCTTCCCTTTTAGCTCCTGTCAGTCACCTGTATCTATCTCAGGCATTTATTAGGCACCTATCGCTTCAGGATCTAAATGGTATGGCCTCCTATGGAAGGCAGCTTAGATAAAATAACTACGTGGAATAACTAACTGACAGACTGCAGAGTCTCTTCAGATGTGAATTCACTTGGGAGAATGAATATATCCTACAACATTTAACTACTAATATATAAACTCAATCGTAAATATTTATACTCTACAGTATAACAGAGTTTTGGCACATTGTCCATAAAATCTTGATATTTTGAGACTAGTAGAATTTAATTTTCATATATTTCATGCAACTATATTTTTAATCAATTTTCCACAGAACTGTATGCCGAACTGTAGCAGGAGTGAAGTAAATATTAATTAAAATACATTTGACATAATCTTTTGATAATTAAGATTGACTGAGTAATACCAGAGTATAATATATACAGAAATATACTTGTCTATGTTCTGAAGTAATGCTGCAAGGTTACTTTCTAGAGTCTCAATTAGCAGATGACAAATGAAGGAGTGATCGATTTGGGGCAGTGTATGTTGTCCTGTAGATGCAAACGATGAGAAGTAGAAGCATTTTGCAGACTGTTGCTTGGGTACCACCAAAATCTGCCATAGTAAAATTCAGCATCAGAAATAATCTATTGATCTTTCAAACTTATCTTGAATTATAGGGAAGAGTATTGCAGGAGTAATTGCAGTGAATATGCAATAAAGAAATGTGTGCTTTATTTAGTTAAAATCTAGAAATCAAGAGAAGGAGAAACGTTAGAAATTACCCGCTGTTCTGCTGTTGTTAGAAAAGCAAAAGTTGTGGGGTTTGTGGGAGGTTTTTTGTTGTTTACACTGAGTCTCTTTCATATGTTCAGGTGTTCTGCAGGTAAAATACTAACAGGCACTGAGCACGCTTCAATTTATCCCATCTCACGAGCTTTAAATCTGAAAGAGTGATAAAAATGCCCATTTCACCGAGTGCTTTCACAGTGTCATGCTAGACCTAAACCCAGAGAGTCTGTAACACACGTGCCATGCTTTGAGCAAGTAGAATACATTTTCTGTTCCTAAATAAAGTTTAATATTTTTCATCTGGAGTTGGTTTTCCACTGTCAGCAAAAAAAGACCATGGGTGCAGTTGTGTATTTATGAGCAAGTTTTATCTCTAAACAGATTTGTAACTAAAAACAGAAATATCTTTTTATGGGAGACAGCTGGTTGGGAGATTAAAGAAACCCAGCAAGGGAGGGGAGTTCAAATTAACAAACATTCCTAGACAAGGAATGCCTGTAAGCATTAGCAAGCTTTTAGCTTGCGACCTAAAAACATATCTAATCTCATCCATGGGTCTATACTGATGGGTTTCGCTTTGTTATTTGCTGATAAAGAAGTCTTTGAAAAGCTCAGTGTGGAGCCATAACTCTTACATG
This sequence comes from Zapornia atra, assembly GCA_013400835.1. Classification (NCBI taxonomy): domain Eukaryota; kingdom Metazoa; phylum Chordata; class Aves; order Gruiformes; family Rallidae; genus Zapornia; species Zapornia atra. The sequence continues at coordinate 32,218 of VZTU01002611.1, read as the reverse complement.
TCTTTAAGTATCAGACAGACCCTATAAATATGTGTCAGCCTAAAAATTTCCAATTATGCCATGAGTTGGGGCTCAAATGGTGTCAAGCAGTTAAATCTAACAGGCCTTGTGCTGGGGAAGTTTTTGCTGGGACAAATGGTTCTGAGTCTTTAGCAGCTTCCCAGGAGGCTTCCAGGTTCTCGAACAGTCTTGCAGAGAATTTTCACTGGACAGACATTTTGTTCCAGGGAAAGCAACATTTGTTCCCTCAAGAGCAAAGTATCTGAAGATGGGCAAACAGGAATGAGCTTGTTCACAGACTGCTCAGTGTAGAAGTCAGGTCATAATAATACATTGTATTGGTCATTTAAAACCCTTTCCATCACAAAAAACTGTGCAAGAAATTTACATGATGCTCCTGCTGGTGTCAGGATAGTAACCCTCAGATGGGACCTTCTTAAGCACATTTTTAATAACTTTATATAAAGTCAGCTTTATATAAAAGGAGGCAATTGCTCCATGCAGTGAGCATTTGACTTTCAGTTATTTGACAAATCTGGTTGAGCTTTTCTCATAAAGTATGCAGTAATATGTCATTTAAAAATAGTTGGAGTATGCCTGTGCATATTGTATTCTGCCTTTCCTTGTTTAAATATTATTATTGGGAATGATGCCAGTTTCTAGCAGAACTATTGTTTGTTTTTAAATCAGTATAGTTACATTGGAATTGTGTTCATGCTTCATGCTGTGTTCGTTTTTATATTTTTCAAGTTTGTCTTATAAGGGCACATCCTCTCCTGGAGAAAGCTAGCTCAGATTTACTGACTTCCAATTGCACTATAAGAGAACCTTATCTGTGTTCAGAAAATTTGCAGAAATATTTGGGCCTAGGAGAGAAACAAAGTATCAGCATTCTTAATATCAACTGCTTTGAAGCCTTTTTTTCTCCTTCTTAAGCTTTACTTGATGCATGATTGTGTTTTTATGCTATATCTCATACATATATCCCCTAAAAATTTGAAGGGTGGATAATCCGGTCCTCAATGTAGCTAGTTAAATCCAAATTTTGCGGTATCCCTGTGTTCATCAAATCTGCTTTACTTGTTTAAAAAAAACCCCAAGTTTCCTCTGAAAGAATGAAGAGGAGAGACTAAAATTACTTATTCTGATAGCTAATAAATGCATGAAAAGGGAGAAGAATGGCCAGTATGGGATACTACATTGCTTATAAGTACTTGAAGAAAAATTTGAAGGAAGCTTGTGTGCCAGGAAGCATGTGCTTGTTGAACATCTTAGTGCTCCGACCCCAGCCTCCCCCAGAAGCCTCTCAATGCTGACATTCAGCCATAAAATATACCTTAATGAAGGGGATGTAGGCTAATTTGAACAGAAATGAGTTGAGATACTTCAGCTCTGTTCCCTGGTTTCTCATCTTCTATTTCCCCTTCATGACATTGTTTCTCCTGCTCCATTCAGCATTCCAAGACTCTGTGGAAGAATGTTTATCCCACATGTCTGAGGTCTATATTTGTCAGTAGATGTTTGTTTGAAAACTTGCAAAATCAAACCTTCGTGGAAAATATCAGAGATTATTTGTGCGTTGTACCCAACATGAAGTCTGTATACTCTGGGAGATGTCTCATTACTGGCTGTTAGATAGAACAATGAAATCTGTGAGTGGTGACAAATATGCAAATTAAAATTTTAAAACAAAAGAATTATAAGATCTTTAAATTATGTCTCCCTAAAATCATAGATCCAATGGAAACTTTCTGTGTGTTTGGGTTTTGTTGGGTTTTGTTTATTTTTTTTTAAATAAAATGTTTAGCCCCTTAGATATATTGGGGGGTGGGAGGGGTGTGAGATTGTGACAAATATTTTTGGGGTTAAATATGGAATTTTAGAACCGTTCTATTTACTTTTTAAAGTAGATTGAATGCTTGTGTTTCTAGCAATTTATGCTTATGCCTTCATAGTTACAATTGTGCATATAAGTTACAGAATCAGAATTAGATCTCTGAAAATCTGTTTCTTCTATTACTTTGTGAGAGTATCATCAGTTTAGATCTTCCTCACACATGTTCATGATTACATCCTAATGAGGGAACATTTTTCAAATTCATAAGTTAAAAAAAGGGGAAACAATGTATTTGATTCTTCAACCCAAGGAAGTAATGTGAGATTTGTTTTATTTTGACTGGAATTCTTTCTTCATTATGTGCAATTCTAATCCAAAACACATTTTTATTTCCCTCAAATTGACATTCTTTCAACATGTGTTTGGATGGAGATCTACAAAAAGGCTGAAATGCATTGTGAAAGCACAAATTTGGTTTTTATGTAGAAATAGTATTGGTGAATATCTATTCCATATATTTATACAAGGAATATTGCCCTTTTCATGCTCCTTTCTGTCAGTTTTCTACTTGTAAAAATTAAGATGGAAGGGACCCATTAATTGTTTGATGTATTTGTCTGCTATACAAATAAGTTCACTAGGTATTTCAAAATTAGATTTGTTGATTTTGTCATAGCCTGTTGGTTTGTTTTTGGGTTTTTTTCCAAAATTACATAATTTGTCTCTTCTATTCACTAATCTTGGCAAGCCAAGTCTTAGATATTTGTGTAGGTGGCACTTAAATCTTAGTTTTATTCATTCCAAGAATATAACTTGAATGCATCCTGGTATATTGTTTTGTTCAGAAAAAAATATTTTTTGTTTAAGTAAGTCAAAATGGGATATTTTTCATAAACATAAAAAGTGCAATCTAAACTTTTCATTTGAGCAGCGTTCATTTTTTCAGTGTGAATAATTTTTGGCTGCCCAGCACATACTGTAAAACATTCCCACACTTTGTTGGTGAGGAATATTAATGTTGAAAATATTATCCATAAAGCTGTAAGGGGACTAGTTCTATAACCTGTATTTAAAACCAAACTAAACCAGAAAGTTAATAGACTTCTTTTGCTATCCTATTTGTTCTGCACATTGATCTTTTTTTAATGGAGAACAATAGTAACTGCAAGTAAGAAGCAGTATGGAGAAATTCCTTCTGTAGGACAGGCATTTATGAAGACACATGTGTGTATAGAACTTGGAGAGCAAATAGTCAAGAAGTGTTTTTAATTTCAGGATTGGATGGAATCATTAGATTATCTGTTTTGACCTTTTACATGCAGTAAATCTTGCCCTTTACTGTACTGGGCCCCATGATGCAAATGAAGTCTTTTAACAAGAGAAGCATCTACATGGGTAAAGATGAAGTCACTATCCTTCCTTAATTATTGCTGTGTTCAGTTACACATCGCAAATATGTGCCCATTTTGGGTTTGTCTGATTTCATCACGTTTTATGTCAGGTATGCCTTGGATTTCCCCAGATAAGTTTGTTGTCTTTTAAGTTCACTGTATTCATCAAAGAATTTAATACTATTACTATTACTATTCTGTAAAAAATGGTGCTTGGTCTCATACATCCTCCCTTTGTCACCAGTGCTTCCTGTTGTCACTGTGACATTACTAAGACAAAGCAACAGTTGTGGGTGCAGTTGTAGCTACAGATCAAACCAGTCAGTGCTAGTCTTGCTTGCGTGTGGCACTGTCTTCGTGCAGGGGGTCTGGTTGGAATAATGTTTCCTCAGTCATCTCTCTGTGCTGTCTTACCTTCTGGAGCCTGCATGGTTTTCGGCATGCAGTCAGGTTAAATGAATTTCCTAACAGCGTTTCTGTGAGTGAAACTCAAACATTGCCTTAAAATGAAGAGCCAGCAGGAAGACTTTTATTTCATTTCACCATTTCATTTATATGCACTGTTTAAGTGTTAATGTTAATACTTTTAATGCTTTACAACATTTTTGCTAGTACTTTCTTAGTAGCCATAATGCTTTTATAGATATTAATTCTGTTAAGATGATGTTTATACTCTGCAGAACTGAAATCATAAAAGTCCTTGGTAATAGGTAATATAATAAGCTACCCAGAATTACAACAAACCTGAAAAGCAGGTATGATATTTTTTTCTTTAAGCTTGCACTTCTTCCCCCTATTAGCAGGGTGACATCAGCACCAGTATTCTAGCACCTTCCTGTCACCTTATCAGTCAGAATTCCAAGGGCTTTTAAGTAATTCTTACTTAAATGCTGAAGGATACAATGGACTGAACAGGTGCTGTCATACAGCCAGGTCTGGAGTTGCGCATGGATCCAAAGCAAGTCATTGGTGGGAAGATGAAGTTAAGCTAAGGATCTTAGTTCCTGTCACTGAAGCGTTTTTCAAATCTTTGAAAATAAGTAGTACCGTTGCAGTAACAATTGAAAGCACTGCAAATAATAGAAAATGCATTCTTATCATACTGGAAACATTAAGAAAGTGATGTCAAGAAGAAAACCTCCTGACATTAATGCAAAAAGCAAGAAGATTATATACCACGCTATTGATTTAATACAATTATTACTGCTGTTCAGTGGTTACTTAAATGTTAGCTGAAGGTTAAATACCAGTAGTAGTAAAGTATTGAGAAAGAAGAAAAAGAAGCAGAGGAAGAGACGGAAAGATAGAGTAGAATTATCTTATCGATAGCCTGGATCAATTTTTTTTTCCCCAGGAGACTTTATGAGATGTCCTATCATCGTCCATAATTATCTCCTGCTACTGCAATAGCTTTTTCTCTCTTCTGCCAGCCAGCCAGTTCTGCATCTACAGTGCAGAATGCAATTTATTTTTATGTTGTATTCTTCATTCAAGGCATAACAAAATGCTTTTCAAATAGAGGCAGCGTTGCATTTTTTCATAAAATTTCCATTACTGTTTTCCCAAGTGAATTTTCCCAGATGGAAGCACAACTCACCATAGCAGTAGTACAAGATGTGTAACATACAGATAGATGGTTTTGGATCAGATTAGTTGATACCATTATATTGGATAGAACAAGTCAATATCAACAGGTCACAGATGGAGTTAGACTAACAGGAGATTTTAATAAGAATGTCTAAACCAAACACTTCTTCACTGGATGTTTTAGTATGTTCTGGTGGATATTTTAGTCCATATAAATCCCTTAGTGCTGTCAAAGTTTGAGGATTTCCTTGGCTTCCTCTAGAGAATCTGTAAATGCTAAGACTTTTATGACTACAAACCCTCAAGATGATATAGAAGGTTTTAATCATGACTTTCAGGCCATATACTGTTTATTATCATAATAATAAATGAGGTATTTTATACAAGAAAATTCAGAGGAAGAAATGGACCATGATACAGCTTTTCTGGTCCTATAGGTTGCATCTAACTCGGGTCTTAACATGGCCTCTCCTGAAAGAATTGAGGGAAAATGAGATTTTGTAACCCCAGGTAAGTAATTAAAGCTGGAATAAATATTTCAGCTGAAATGCAATGGATGTTTCATGGTGAAGACAAGTTCCTTCGATATCCCTGAAATAGGAAAGTCACAAAAAGCAGGACAGAACAAGGTGTACCCCACCTTTTGTGCCACAGAGTGCACAGGGGAGGTTAGAAACAAGAAGAATAATGGCTGTGTAAGAACTGAAAATAACTTTTTATCCCAAAATCTTGGAAAAGCTGACTGAGAAAAAAGCGATAGAAATAGATCATGTTTATTTCTGCGTCATGTACCATATTCTTTTTAATCTGCTTGGAGAAAAAAAGCATGGACATGTGATTTAGGGTTTACTAATGTAGATCATTAATTCTACTGTTCTTGATCTTTTGGAATGTTTTACTTTAAACAGTGTCTTAATGGACATCTTACCACATTCAGTGAGGAAAACAGAGCTAATTCTTCTGTCAGAAGACCTTGAAGTGTATGAGCACTTTGAAAAAGCATGCTTGGGTACAGGCACTCCTCCATAGTGATGGGGCTGCAGTGCAGAGTCTGACTAGCTCCAAAAAGGTTCCCCAAGGAGCTACTAAGAATGAACTCCAACTGGTGTTTTCTGAGACTACAGAGTGATTTCTGCCACTCAGTTAGGGCTGTAAGTGCATAGAAAGAGCTCCAAGGCTTCCATAAGCTCCATATTTCTTTGATTAGAACCTGTACAGCTGAGAGTATATTTTCCTGCACGTTTCTGTTACCTAAGTGAACATGATACCTAAAAATCAAGAAGAAAGTGCATTCTGAGGTGTTCCCTTTAGCAGAAAATAGGAGTTAGTTAAAAGCAAACATTTTATTTTTTTAAAGTGATAGCTTAAGCAAAGCAGTGACAAGTATTATAAAGGAATAAGCCCAGGGACTCCTAAAATACTATTTTATGTATCTCCAGATGGTTGTGCTAAATGATACAAATAATCATATTAACCTACTCACTAAGACAATGCTGACAAAGGATGGTGTTTCATTAAAGACTGCATACTGTATTTTTGTGTTTGGTCTTTAGAAACCCAGTGAGGTTTAGGGCAGTTTTAAATATTTGGGAGGGGTGGGGAGGGGTTGTGGTGCTTTTATTTATTTTTTTTTGGGGGGGGGGGGGGGGGGTCGTGTGTGGGAGT
>VZTU01002611.1:8958-25710 GCA_013400835.1 Zapornia atra | reverse complement strand
ATTCTTCCTGAAATGTTGTTATTCTTTACTAACAGGAAGATCATGTCTGGTTACAGTGCTATGGAAAATTACATACTTTTAAGATGAATAGCAATTAGCACCTTTTATTTTAGGATTTTTGTAATATTTCTTTTCTTTCACCTCTGTACATTGCCTTGTAGCTATTATCCTCACTGTTTCATACTCTATTTGATGTCTTACCTGGGATTTTTTCTGTCTTGCAATTCAAACAGCAAGTGTTTATGATTTTTGTAGGTCACTTCAATGTTACATTCATGCTGTATTCTTTCAGGCAGTCTCTGCTTTGAACAGAAGCAGCAATATATGGTTTCCTTCTGTACCTTTCCCTTCTCTTTATATTGTTTTATTGAGCTTCCTGGACAGTGTTTCATATGTCTATGTTTTGTTGGAGGATCAACACTTTTTTTTTTATAATCATGTTGTAAATTGGAGAGGGACAAGGATCAACATATAAGTAAAGAACCAGAATATTTCTCTTTGCCAGTGGCATAAATGTAAATGAGTTTAGTGGTGACTTGAAGAATGGCAGTGTAAGAAGAGAAATTTTATTGTGAATTAGAGGAACGATCCAAAATGTAGTTCTTGAGAGCAAACATGGAAGCAACATTAACTTCCCTGTGTACTCTGTGGCCTTTCTGCTAGTAGAAAGTAGGCAGTCTGCTGGTTCTTACAGACTGCAGGAAGATGGGTACTACAACCAGCTGTGGAGCTGACACCTCAGTCAGAGCCTCCCATAATTTTGGTGGTTTGGTCACCTCTGACTTCTGACGGGTAGAATATGTCCTGTGTGTTCTGCACTGATCTTGGAGAATAGTTTGTATGGCTGCAGAGCGCGGAGATTTATCTGTTGCCTTATTTGTCCTGGTACGAAGAAGGGAGATGTAGATTGGTTTTACAAGATTTTAGGGGTTTTATTGTGTTTGGAAATCATGTTTTAAAAAGCATTAGTCAGATACTGTTCTGTAACAAGACACTTCAGTAAGCAAACAGGTTGAGGCCAGATTGTGGTAGACAAATGTGCGTGTATGGTGTGGAGATGTGATCCTGAACTATGCCAGGAACGAAATGCTAGACTTCAGTCTGCAGGATTAGCTCTATGATCATCATTTAGCAGACAAGATTAGCAGTATGCTAATCATTCCTCTGAATGACGAGCATGTATGTCCAATTTGCTCTGATGACTGGCCAGGGTCAGAATGAATAGCAATGTCATCTGCTTTTCACCCTTTGTGCGGGGCATATGTGTCCTTTAATTATGCCAAACCATTCTGTGCTAAGAGCTGAGAATGTTGATAATTATTTTTCAAGCCATCGGGAAAAGCAAAAGTAAAAGAAACTGCTCCCAAACTAATCTATCTATTATTCTATTAAAAGTAACAAGCATGTTAGTTTCCAGTATACTCTAATGGAAACCTTTTCGTATACCTGATATGATGTTTCCACAAAGAATTACTGTTACCTTGAACATTATCAAGGCAAAATGAACCCATCATTCCTTAGAGGAATTTACATAAAAATGAAGCTATTCCACCCCCATATTGTAAGTAATACAGTAATCTACTCTTTATACTCCCTTGGCTTTTTAAGCCTTTTCTAAAGTGTTGTACAATACAATGCACTTGATTTACATAAACTGCTTCTCGATCAAAACAAGGAGTCTGGTGGAGCTTTTCTATAATTGCACGATGTCAGAAATAACGGGCAGAATATTCTGTATGTGAAAACTGGCACAACTCCATTGACTTCAAAACAGTTTTGGAAATTAATAGCAGAATTTAACAGCTGTAGGTGTTAAGTTGCAACAGGCCCAATACTGGAAGACTGGAAGCACTGTTGAAGCTGAACTGGAGAAAGACAATGAGATCTGGATCTTCCCCAAGAAAGGACAAATTATTTTAGCTACAATCAATACAAGTTACTACTATCCAGGAGAGGTCCAAAATCTTTAATACATGTACTTTTTCTCTGCTCCAAAACAGTAACAAACAAATGCAAAACAGTTCAGGAGAGAAACAAAACAGAACGGAGTACTCAATTATGGTGTATAAATGTATTGTTGAATATTCCAATGAACCAACAAAGTGGGAATTTAATTTCAGTGGTATTCAGCTGAGAAGGTTGCCAAAAGCAGCACCTATGGAAAAAAAGTAATACCTGTCAGGTCATGGTTTAAGATCGCAAAATGGTAACCTTTTAATCTTCGATGCCATTTGCTTACTTTAAGTGAATAAAAGTGACAGATTACTGGCATGGCATAGCTCAAGCTTGTAAAGGATCATTGGTATTTACTCAGTGGGAAGCAGCAGTAGCAAAAGCCATAACTCAACCCAGCAAAAGCCTGGCAAAGGGCTTTGTTAGAGCTCAGCCACTGGTGGGGGAGCATCTGCAGCGGTTCCCTCAAATTCTTTGGTGCAGATGCTGACTGTAGCAAATTTGCTGCTGTATCACAGTGGATGAGTTGGTATTGATATATAGAACCAAAATCTCTCCTTGGACAGTAGTAGCACAGCCTCATTATTTTAGCGACATAGATCTCAAAGTGAGTTTGCGCTGCGGCCTGGAACACCAAAAAAATTTTCAATTTTCAGCTAATACTGAAGAAATTTTGAAAGAATTCAACGTATTGGTGAAGAGGAACTTCTTGCAGAATTGAGGGGGGAGGGAAAGTATAATATTTTTCCAAGAATGTTATTTTCTCTTTTTAATTTTATGCAAATGTATATATTTTTACTTTGGCACTCTGTGCAATATTCTTTAGAACAGCACTTGCATGAACTGAAATGAGACAATTAGTACGCACAGTGTCCTGGAGGAGAGGTGCTCCTGAGCTGCAGCTGCCACTTGCCTAGGTAGATGCTGAATTGACAGATGTAGACTAAATGTGCCTGCACTGTGCTAAGCTGTAATTCAGATGGAATTCTCTGTATAGCAATGACATCTTGGGGCTGGGACTGCAAGAATATGGTCCGGATAGTTTGACTCCCTGGATCCAGGTTTAGATCTAACAGTAACAGAAGCTTTACTTTGTAATACGTGAGCTGTTAAAATCACAAATTAATTCATGTGTAAAAGTGCCCTTTCCTACGGCACTTTATTTGATGACAATGATAATACTACTTTGTATTATGATGATAATACTTTGCATCTCTTTGGCATCTTTCATCTCAGGATTTCAAAGCGCTTTACCAACCTAATGAATCATGCCTCCGACACCCTTGTAAAGGAGATGAATGACAAGTCTCATTATAATTGCTTTGTTATGGAGACAGATTTTTAGCATTTATGTTTAATGGAGTTATGGTATTTTGTTTTTTGAGAAGGCAGTACATAAGTTTTTAATACATTGGCAAGTTTCTAGATTCTTTAGACAACTTACTCTTCTTTTTATTGATGTGGATCATCTTTAGATTAGTATGGTTATGAACCAGATTAACTTTGCTATTCTTGCTTTCTTTTCTCTTGCCACTGCTAATATTTAAAAATATTTCAAAAAATACATTGTAAACACTTGATTTTGATCATAAGGTCTTCATCTTCAAAAAGAAGCCACGTATGCACTGAGATAAGTTTATTCCTGGACCTTAGGCATCATCAGAAACTCTTCTGGATTCTTTTTCCTGGGTTTAAACTGGTAGCACAAAACACAGGTCACCAGTGTATTTAATGGCTTTCCTGTGTTTTGCATAACTATTTCTGTAAGCAGGGCAAACATCTATTTTTGACATATGGATCAGATCTCCTCCCCATCCCCTGAATATGCCTTATAAAGATTACAAAACAATAAAAAGCTTTTGTTTTCTGTAGAAAAACAGTATTATGTAATTATAAGCAACATTTAATACACATATTTTCCTCATTTTTTTAATACATTTCCATGATTTTCTAGTTACATAACAGTTCATAACAATGGATTATCTAATCTATTTTTGCTATTTAGATTGGTTTTCTAATACGTGCTTTTGAGGACTTTGACCATCAAAATACTGTATTGTAACCAGTGAGGCTTACCTATTAATTCCATCCAGAAAATGCATAATGGTTTGATAACCTCATCATCTTGAACGTCGCACTGCTTTTAATAGAACTTCGTTAACCATTTTCATCAATCATCAGATGTCATGTAATCTGCACCATGAATAAGTTGAATTTAGTGCTCAGACTTGATTATATCATTATAAATGTTTGTTTTTACACATTTTAACGACTGCCTTTTCACATTTCATTGCCCTTTACATATCTAATAGGTTGGGGTTTTTTTTTATGGGAATATGTAAATTATAAAGAAATATTTATACTGGATACCATATCATGAGAATCCAAACATAAGCTCCTGGGGAACAAAATCATTAGAAGTACTTTATTATCAAACCAGTGAACTTCATAATTTCAAAGTTCAGCAGAATGTTTCTGTTCATATTATTATCGTATTAATTGATATAAACACTCATAGGTGTTCTCGTAAAACTTACTTAATCTGTGTAGAGATCTATTTTGTTTTCCATTTCACTAGCTGAATGAAACAATTTAAACATTTAATTTTTCACATTGAAATGAAACTCAAAACGCTGTTGTAGTTTAACTAAGTGCTGTATTTGCTCCAAGAGGGCATTCCAGCTAGGCTGTAATGTAGATTTGAAAATTTCATTTTAGCTACATTTCATTTTGGTTTACATCTGTAAATAACACTATAACACATTTTCTAAAAATATATAAAAACCAAAGTTTTGACTTTTCAAAAATGTTTCCCAGCTCCTCTCAGTCAAACCACAGTGGATTTAATGTCAATTTACCAACAGTTTCTTGTCAAAACTTCAATTTAATATTTTGACTAATAACAAATAAAACTTCAAGTAAATCTATTATGGAAATGATCATTCTAACCATTTGCCGATAAAAAGACATGCAAATTAAGACCCAAATTAAACAAGGCACTGAATTGTTTATGCTGAAAAGAGATATTGGAGTTTTTTTAATTGGGGTTTTAATTGGAGATTTACAGAAGCTGAAATGTCAAATGCTTTAGAAAGTGAGAAAGTTGGTACCATAAGGGCTGTTTGACTTGGGACAGAGAGATGAAATGCACGGAGGCCATGGATATAACTGCAGAGTAGGAATACTATGCTGCAGAAATAATTCTTAGTTCATGGACTACTCAGGAATGTCATGTAGGGCATGCTTCAGTGCATGGTATAGATTTTTAGGGGTTTTTTTTAATTATAATGAATTAAAATTTTTTTTGTATTATTTTCTAGTGACAACTTCATTTCTAGAGAATGAGGTATACTGAAGTTTCAATACTTTCTCTGGTCTTTTATATCAGGCTTCCATCCTTATTGTCTGATTTCAAGCTTTAATTGCTCTGGGCAATAAAAACTATTTTATTCTGTATGTGTACTTTGGTTCCATTTTATTTCAGAAAAAAATGCTACATAATTATATGAAATGTGAACTAGAGCACTGTTGCGTCATATCATCCAAATAATCAAAAAATCACTTCTGAATTAGAGAAGATGTTTTCTTTAAGGATTTTCCTCAGCCAAGTTTAAAGACTGTAGTTTTGGAGACTTCTTCAAATTCGCCTAATATATAATGTTGCATGTTTAATGCATAATGTCTTTATTTGGTTTAGATTATTTAAAATTATTCTCTTGGTATCTTTAAAATCTACATACTCCAGTTACTTACTGCAGCACGTCCCTGAAGAGGATGATTTACAGTCCTTGTTTATCAGGGTTAAAGATGCAAAAAAGCATTTATCTATTTTGTGTGGCTTTTATTCAGTACTTTGGTCTTCCAAACAATTATAGTTGTACTTGGAAAGCATACATACATTTGCTCAACTTCGTGACTAGACATTTTGTACATGTGTGCATAAGCAAATTGAGAGGACAGGCAATACTCAAATTTGCACACATGGTTTAGGAATATCGCATTAATTTTCTCTCCAAATCTCTTAGCTGTAGATCAGCATCAGAAAAAAATCCACTCTTTGTTAATCAGTTCTTTGGGATTCTTATTTATTCAGGAAAATTTGTCAACTGAGCCTATGACTTTCAGAGTATTGGAAGATGGATATTGTGTCCTCTTATGCCAGATGAGAAAGTACTTTGAATGAAATGAAAATCATCCCCTGCAGCAAGTATTACAGATTAGATTGTTGCTCTCATCTCACCGCTGCTCTTAGAGTATCCTGCAAATAATGGCAACAAAGAGGTAAGAGCACAGGCATCCAGACAAAATTAATTTTTTCCATTAAATTCTATAGGTATACCTTTTAGTGAATGAAGGAAAGCAAGGTGAGGCATCATCATTGGCATCAATACTCAGACATGGGAATGTTGAATATTAGTCTTGTGCCCAGGAAAAAGCAACATGACTTGCACCAAGATACTGAAATGTCTTCTGAGTTGTTTTCAGTATGAGTCTATCATGTGCAAGAATTAGGCAGCCAATTGTGGACCTTGATATCAGACCTATGCTCAAAGTTTTACTGAATGAGTGGCTAGAAGAATAGCGTAAACCTATTCAATAATTGAAGTCAAATTAATCCAGTAACATACGTATGTTCTCAGAGTTCCCTTCCGCTTGCTTGCAGCCTTGCTTGTTCTGTTACATTCTTCCATGATGTTCAGTTTCTCTGCCAACTTCCAGGTCCTTAAAACAGGTTCTTTTGGCAGCTGCAAATGCTCTTATCAGCAACTGCATTTGAAATTTATCCAAGCCTCAGACAGTTGTAAAATCTTGCAAATTGAAAATCCTTGGATCTCCTGGGATATCACTGTTTAAGATCATGTTTAATCTCCTTTTAATATCCTCTCAGCAGTTTGATCCTGATCTTACAATGATGTAAATTCAAAGTAACTCTTCTGAAGTCGATGTAAAAATCTAAGTAAGCCAATGGTGTTATTTTGGATTTATGATATGACAACAGAATCTGGCATAGCATCCTTATGTGTCTTAGCTCATTGAAATAGCAACTATAAACTTTCTGAATCATTTACTCTTTCTTCTTATCTTTACTAGTCAAAAGGTTTGTTTGTTTTAATTAAGTTTGATCTGAACACTAATGACATTAATAATTAATCAATTATGTTCTCTAGCTTCTTTACCTCATCTGTTTGTCTATTTTGTATTCTGTAGACTCTTTGTTAACTTTTCAACAGAGCAGATACTGAAATAGTAGGGGAACAGCATTAGTTAAATTGCCTGAGGAACTGCAATAAAAGAAATAAAACCCTCCCTTTTCTCTACAAGATCAGGAACTTCATTTGTTTTTTGGGTTTTTTTTTAAATCTTGGTATTTTTGACACTTGTAGCCATCACTGCCATAAATTTCAGTATTACAATTCAGTGCTGAAAAGTCCATGAATCTAGTGTTTTTTTAAATGAGTGAAGATGTGTAACCCTTGAGGACAGAAGAGTGTTATTTATCAATGCTGTTCTTAGATTCTCTGTTTCTGGTATTCTTGAATCAAAATTTTCAAATCCTATGATCTACCATAAGCAGTGCAATCTGATTAACACTTCAAATCAACACCAAACAGCATTATCAAAGTGAAAAACAAAACACCTAGGCCTGTACCTAGGTGTTTGGTAGTTTATGTGTGGCACCATAAGAATCAAGCTGTAAGAGGCATATCATTGGCTTTATTTACAGAAGGCTAGATGAGCATCCATGGAAATAATTGAATTTTAAAATCTGAGGAATCTATTTACTGGGTCATTTTGCCATCTTGCAGGTATGTTCTTGAAATTATAGAGCTGTATCTTCATCCATTCAGGACAGAACTTGGTGTCTGGTGAGGAATGTAGAGTAGGCAGCAGTGGAAGGCAATATCCACTTCTTTCCAAAATGCTGCCAAAGTCTACACCTTCCTGAGAAGATATTTAGAAAAGCTATGGAGAATCAGGGTAATAAATACACCCCTAAAAGCAGAAAGCAACTCCAGAAAACCTCGTAGAGGTTACTAGATAGGAGAGGTTTGCAGGTACTGCTTTCCATGGAAATTAGTTCATCTAGATGCTAAACAGTTTAGTGAGGGCTACTTGCACATTCCTAGGCTGCAGCAGTGGAAAATGGAAAAAGATGAGGCTTTCTCCAAGTAGGTCTGATGGAAATGAAAGCATTTTCCATGGATTAAGGGCTCTGCAGATCCAGAACATGTGTAATTTTCTCCAATGCTCCTAGGAAAGAGCTACTCAGATGTGTTAAATTGTATGAAATGCTTATGTGAAACATTTCTTTGTGTTGTATAACCCGAACATAGGCTGAAGAGGTTTATTCTGTGTGGAAATTCACATTATTTTCGTTTGTAAATATGCAGTTTTTCTTCTTTTGTTGATTAAATTAATGGGGATGGTGTATTGGATTTTCAAATGGAATATGTTTTTCTTCTAGTTGCATTTGACAGGGTGGCAGCATAGTTTAAACATGTTTTCCACAATTTGTTAGCACCCACAATATTTCACTCAGAAAAAACCTGACATTTTTTGGTGCTTTAAGCATCTGTGTTAATCTACCTTCTGATTTTGAAAAATGGAAGGCAAAGAGTAACACATCTCAGCTATTGAATCAACAGAAAATTTGTGTTGTTTTTTTTTTTAAACCGAAAATACATCACCAAATATTCAGAACAAATAACCAGAAGCATCAAATGACTAAGCAACAGAAATACATTATAAAAAAACCCTGTATTCCTCACTCATGTCATAAAGTAGAGCAGGGACAGAAATCTTACTTTTTAAATAGGGAAATATGAAAAATTAAACTGGCATCCAAAAAGATAAGTCACGTTAGAATTGTTTACGTTAGTTTACATGATTGCTGCTGGGACATTATTCCTGTTAACAGTGGCAGTGTACTTGCAGTAGCTGTTTGACTGTGTAGGTATGCAGCAGATCTGTGTGATGAGTTGAGTCGTGCAGTTGATGACTGACCAGCCAATGTGTGTCTTCTCACGAGCACTCGCTGGTTGGTCAGAGGGTATAAGGAGCTTGTTCAGACCTTTCCCATGTACAGATGCTGCAAAGCTATAGGTCCTGATCTGAAGCTCAACAGAAGTCAATGCAAAGCTTTTCCCAACTTCTGTAGTCATTGGACATACCCTGTTGAAATCTCTCATCTCATGGTCCTTCAGACATAGAACCTTAATGTTTGTACTGATTTCTAGCAGATGTCTGAAGACACCATTTATTTTGTGGAAGCTTGTTAGGTTACCTATGAAGGCATGAATTAAAACCAAATATATATTTGAGGTTCCTGAAGTAAAGCCTGTCATTTTCAGGCATGCCTCTTTTCAACTCTCTGAGAGTGATTTATAACCCCTGACTGACTTATGCGAGGAACTAAAAATGTTATGCAATATTGGTTTTATGTTATTGGCAAATACAGAATAAATATCACCAGAGTCTTTAAATACTGGACTCAAACAAAATGACACCATATTATACATAGGATTGAAAAAAAAAAAAAAAGTCTTAGTGATCAATGAATTTTAAACCACGTGGCAGATTTATAGTAAAGCAGTGCCGTTTCATTTTTCAACAAGTTTAATAACTGAGATTGCTTTGGTGTTTTGTGATTGATTATTGTGTGAATCATCTAATGTTTTTAGTTATGACTCATCTGACAAACTCCAAAGTCTGTTATATTTTTATCTTCTGATAAAAGCAATATTAAAGAATTATTATCGTGTGGACTTTAAATAGTCAAGCAAACTTATGTTTCTTTTTATAACTTTTTTACACCAGCTCATTAGAGAAGTCAGTGATTTTTCAGAAGCAGATAGATGTTAATGCAGTGATGGCATATCACTTGGTTCAGTATTATGCATGGCTTAAAGTAGAATTTATGGCTAAAAGTTTATAATTTTTTCAATGTTTTCTAGTTCATATACAGCAGCTCAATTTATAACTGTTTACTGAACTCTTGCAGTTGTGATAGTGATTGATCTCCTGGATTTGTGCAACATGTTTATTCATATGCTGATGTAAAAATGCCTTTGATTATGGCCTTGTATGGCTAGATAAGTAGCTACCAACTCATAGTACCTGGAATAGCATGGGGACATACACAAAATTCACAAATAACAATCTGAAATACTCGAGGCGCATGCTGAGCAAGATTGACTATCTCAAGCTGTGGGCATTAAATGAAGAAAGATCTTTGTGCTAGATAAGCATGACTGCCTGGTGTTCATCAGTACAGAAGGGTTAGCAGCTGAGATTACAAGAACATCATTCTCCTTTAAATCTTCTCGGGCACAGTTTGGGCTATTTGCAAACTGATGTTAGATATACCAAATGTACATGTAAAGAGTATTCGTAGCAGAGCAGAAGTACATTCTAACAAATCAAATGTCTGTTCTTTAGAACACAGGAAAATGGAAAACAATGCAAAATTGTGAAGATTTACTGTTTTGGAAGAAGCATAATCATTAATTGCACAGCACATCCTGCACTACATCCTGCAGTAAATAAGTGACACTCAGAAATGGAATTAAAAGACATCATTATTACTAGTTATTTAGCTATGCTATGTCTTGCTATCAAATGATGCGTGCTCTCTAGTAAGATGCAGTGATTTTTTTTCTAAACTTGTTTACTAATAAAATAAATTACATACACTGTATATTGAATACATTAGAAGATACATTGGCATGCCTCATCCTGCTTGGTAGCCTATGCAGATAGTGCCATGCACACAGATGTGTGTGTAGGCACATATATATATATATAAATGTATTTCTTTTAATGCACAATGTCAGAAATAAATGAGTCTCAAGTTCTTAACTAAATAATGCCTTGTCTAAATCAAAATTTAATTTTCTGATCTGTATTTCCAAAAACCCATTAGCGAAAGACATTGATATATTAAAAAGTTTGAGACCTGTCTGACTCACCATTTAGGCCTTTTTTTTTCCCCCTGATTTGGTAGTTGTGATTCTACATTGGTCAGCACAGCCTTTGCATATAGCATTTTTCAGTTAGCATCCTTATGAATACTATTCTCTGATAATCTATTTTGGTATTGTAAACACCACCCAGCCAGGGCTTGATACTCAATTGAGACAAATCTGAAACTCGAGGCAAACCCAAGGCTGTCTCAGTGCCTCTGGAGATTTCTCAGGCTTCTGAACAAACTTCAGAACATTAAAGCTGATTAATACAGTCCTACCTGGTCTTTAGTTCATCACAGTAGAGCTGATGAAATGGCATGATGGCCGCAACGCTGCTGCATCCTTGTTTAGTTCTCTCAACAGTTTCTAGAATTGAAGAGTCTGAGGACTGTATCAAGGTAAGATGGTCTCAGATCTCAGTGACAGATATTTCTAATTGTCCATGCTTAGTACATGCCAAACCACTTCCTTAGATTTTTAGAAAACAAGGTAGCTCACCTCATTGAAGTCTTAGTAAAAGCAGACATAGCTTTAAAAGGTCTGTTAAAACTGGAGAAAAATAGACTTCTATTGCAGTCCAAGTGAAATCAGACTCAATTCTGTTGTCATTTATGGGTAGGCAAGTGCTTAATCTGTGGTCTGAGAGTGGCCACTTGGGTTGAAGACAAGGATTTTCATCTTCCTCGTGAAAATAAGTGAAAATATGACATGCCATCAAAGTCAAACTCCATTGGCAGATTAATGAGAAGAGCTTCCTTTCACTCTGGTATAGGAATGAGAACTCTTTTTGTAGTTAACAGGGAAAGGAGCTAACCAAGCCCAAAATATGGGTCCCTCCTTGATATACCAGGCACATAGGTCCTGTATGTGAAAGTACCACTCTGGGCACCACTTGGAATGGGTGATTCTTGCTGATCATGTGTCAGTGTAGCTAGTGCGCTTACAGAAAGCTCCATGTGCACATGTGAAATTTAAAAACCAAGACCCTACATAGCACTTTTTATCAGACTGTAGTATTTCAGTAGTTCAGTATGGTTGTCTTACTGTAATCCATCCTCTTCCCACTTCAAAATTTCCTTTTGTCTCCAGGTTACAATGCTTAGTATTAACCATACCGGTATAGCCAAAGAAAAAATTTTGCATTGCTAATTTTGTGGAGATAGTTTCTGTATCAGGTGCTTAGTGTGGAATTTCTTTAACAGTACTGTTTTTGTCTTTCCTTTACCCTTTCTCAAGTAAATACATGTTATGTATTCTTATATTTCTGCAAGAAAGACATTTGTAATTGGAAAAAAAAAAACCAACCAAAATAACCAAAAACCCAAACCAAAGCCCAAAACATTAGTTAGCTGCTTTCAGCTGTCTATTCTTCATTGTGTAAGAGCTTTTGTCCTGGGCACAAGATTCACACTTTTGTTAAGTTAGACTCTGCTTACACACTTGTCTTCTCAGTGTGCTGGTATTGTGGCTTTAGTTTTCCCTGGTTTTGGAGTCATTAAGAACCATTTTTTTTCTCTCTTCCAGTCCTGCTAACCCTTTACATTTTCACAGGAGTCAAATTTTACTTTGCTTCATTAGCAAAAGGACACTGAAATTGAAGGGCGTTTGGGGCGAAAACTTTGTGTTCAGCCTATGTGGAGTGTCCTTTATTATAAATCTCTACTTTCACTGTCTCTCTTGCTTCTTCCTAAACTCCCAGCTCCTGCGGATACCAATATGCTGTTTGTGTGCCTTTTAAATTTCTTTCCAGGTGAGAAGAAAAGTGAAGGAAATTGCAGGTCTGTTAAAGGTGGCTGAAAAGGAACAGTGTCTGTTGGCAGCCATGTGGGAAAAGGTCCTGTTGGGCCTGGAGAAAACCAGATCCAAAGGTGGAGAGAAGTTTCATCTTTCATATTTACTGTGTAGATGTACCCAAGTTATTAAGTGGGACATTGATAAATTTTTTTGTATTGCAGAAGGCTTTTTGGAGTTCAGTTTCTGAAGTTCACATTTCGAAGTTTTTCATGCACCCTAATACAAATGTCCAGCTTAAACTTATAATATACCTGTTTATGTTTATTTAATGAACTTAGCTGCAATGTTTCCTAGAACACTGATTCAATTAGCAGAAGTGCATGCACCCCTTCAGATGCTTAGAAAACAAGGCAACTAGCTTATTTTCAAATGACAAATGGGTTAACTTACCATGCAATGAGCAGAATTTTAACAAACTTCAGATTTGGTAAGCCCATGGTAGGTAAAGAAACCCTTTTTTAGGTTTCACAGATTTGTTATCACAGATGTTCTTAACCTAAATATAGGGATATGCAAAAACAAATACTGTTTAAAATATGTATAAACTTCCTTTATTTATGTCTGACACTGATTTCATTCTGACACCAGGTTTCAAGCAGCTGTAAATGCTAACTCTAGACCTTACTGTACTCCCCTACTGTTCTGCCACAACTCCCATGGCAGCAGAATAGCTAGGGCCTACTCTTTTTTTTTGCATCTAACATTTTGTGGAGGTGTCAACTGTATTTAGAAAGATTTCCCATTAGTTAATCTGACACTGTCCACATTGGATTTACATCTGCTTCGACATGTCGTTCATAAAGTTACCATCTAGCCTAAGGCTTCATAGATGACAAGTCACCAACCAGCAGAAATCGTCTACAAAGGCAGAAATGGGCAGTAGTATATCCTCTGTTCCCTGACTTTGCATGTGGCAGCCCAGGAAAATCTCCCATCCGGCATGCTGTGAATGCACACATGACCACTGGTTCAAATTCAGTGGAGTAGTTCTGCAGATGTTCCCAGGTGCCATTACTCCCTGCACTCTTTTATGAGACCCACTGTCATTTCTTGTGCACATATTCTGTGCAGTACTTCTCCTGAAATGATGGCAGGTAGTTTGGAACTGTCTGAATGGAAACTGTAACTGCCAAAGGCAATATACTTAATGTCGTCATTCATCAGCATCACAAACTGATTTTAGTTTGAACACTTATTATTTATCTGACTTGTAGATGGTTGTAGGTAGGTTTTTCTGCTCTGAATAAGCTGTTAAGAACCCGTTGGTATTGAGGGAGGGATCTCCAGCTGGTTGCATGTCCCGGTTAGAGGGACTTCTTTTTGTGATATTAAATGAACTCTAACTATAGATAAACATTAGATACTCAATATTAAAATGGCTTAAGGTAAGTGAAATTAATTCTGCAGTGTTTATTAATGTAATCAGACTTGGGACTTAGAGGTGAAAACATATAGATTTCAGCAGGAATTTTGCTTTAATTTTGTTTGCAGATAAGGACCATCTATCTATAGATCCTATAGGAAGATGA
Source organism: Zapornia atra (assembly GCA_013400835.1). Taxonomy (NCBI): domain Eukaryota; kingdom Metazoa; phylum Chordata; class Aves; order Gruiformes; family Rallidae; genus Zapornia; species Zapornia atra. The sequence continues at coordinate 11,468 of VZTU01002611.1, read as the reverse complement.
ACAAATGAGATAAAAGTATTGGCAGAATCTGATTAGTTTACACTGGGATTTCAGTGCAGAAGGAAGGGAGGAATCAAGCCACTCACCAGATCAGATGTTTCTACACTCATTTGTTAACGTACTTCCTCAAATGAAATTAATGAAACCTTTCATTATAGATCAATACAGTCTTTGACTAGAGAATATTATGGGTACCTATTGTATATGCTTAATTAGATTGAAATTGCTTTCACATTTCTTTATATTAAAAAGAAAATAATCTGATCTCAGCAGTTTAAAAAAAGGAATTACAGAAGTCATCCCCTCCAATGTGGTGTGAAAGCCAGCAAGGGAAGGAAGAAAAAAAGGGAAGAAAATGCTCAGCCAAGTGCCCAGCTTTGTGCTCCAGCTTAGTGGCCCTTTTGTCACAGATACATCGTACTGAGTATTACTTAGTGTATCTGCAAAGGAAACAAATGGTAATTCTCATACTATCAGTGCAGGGAAGCGATGGTGCCTGTTAAAGGCAAGAGCTTGGGACTGTGACTATATGGAACTAGTTTGAGACGTATTTCACTTCCTCTAATATTTTCTGTCCAAAAGCAATTTCGAAAAACTATTCCAAGTTAATGTGAATTGATTAGTTCCTTCCTTCCTTACCTACATCTCCCCAAAAACATTCCTGGATGATCCTTTCCATGTTTTATTTCTTGATGGCAGTTTTTTAGTCCTTGGATTTTCTATGAAAACCCACCCCTAGACCTAGTTTTCTTAGCACCACAGCCCTATTCTTACCAAAACAAAGCCGTTAGTATTTCAATGCCAGTTAATTAGCTGTCTTGTTACCTCGTGCTTTCAGCTCTACCCAGGGTGTCTCTGGGTTTGCTTGCTGTTTCGCCTGGTCTGTCCCAAGCTCTGAGCTTTCCACCCCAGGACTGCTCCACTCCTTAGTCACTTGCACCGCGCTCAGCCAGCTGGGTCCCAGGGTAGGTCTGGGGTGCTGCATCACTCTTCATTCCCTTCAGAGCACTCCTTCCTGCACCCTTCAATGTCATGCTACCCCCAGACCTTTCTCTGGAGTGTTTGTGAGCTGAATTGTGAACTCGTGACATCTCTCTGAAGGAAACATTTGCCCTAATTCTCCAGGGCCTCCAGCTTTGCAGCCAGGAGGCGCCTGTTCTTTCCCCAGGGCTGACATCAGGCTGGACTTGTTGCTGTGCTGTACTAGGTTCAGTGGCCCTCGGCCTCCTTAGGATGCATTGTTTATCAGCTTTACTCCTTCACATTCTTTGTTTGTACAGTGGCAGCTTTTGTGCCAATTTTTTTTTTTCTTTGCCTGGAGTTATTGGCAGAGCTAATTAACCAACGAATATAAAAGCCTTGTTCTTCAGGGCCGAGCCGTGTGGCCACAGAGCTGTGCGAGTGCTGCCTTGTGGCATGGGGGATGAATGGTTGTGTGGGTTGCCCGAGGATGGGCAGATTATCTTCACAAAGAGGTACCTAGTTATTTCCAATAGCGAATGCAATCCCTATTCTTGAGGGGCTGTGCATCGCATCCTCGTGCTGCTACACAGATGGCACAGAGTATGCTGACAGCCACCTTAGAGAGCCCAGGTCTTGGCCGCTGTGAGGAAAGCTAGTGTGTGCTGCTCTGGCTTTGGGTGGCAGAGTGCTTATCCCTGGGCTCACAGAGCCCACCTGGGAGCTGTGCTGGAGGTAATGAACACAGGTGAGCTGCAGCCCTTGGGTCAGCTGCATTTGAGAAGGAAGGGGTCACCCCCTCCACCTCATTCCGGAGGGCAGCCTGTCTGGACTGAGAGGCTTGGCCTCTGGCTGTGAGCTACACCAGACCAAGATTTTCCACATTCAAAAATGCTTGGGGAACTTTTAATTTTTTTTTCCTGAACAAATGTCTGATCGTGACAGGATACATGATTGGATTCAGTATAAAATGCTCCTGCTGCGCACCCAGCTGAGCTGGTCTCTCAGTCTATGCTGTGAGGTAGGGGTAGCCCCCCAGGCAGGAGACCTCCAGCGGCAGTGGCCACGGCAGGCTGTGCCCGGGGCTCTGGCGTGGGCTTCAGCCCACCCGCGCTGCTGCCGTGGGGTGGTCCTGGGCTGCCTGCAGAGGAGTGGCGGCAGGGCAGGGACGGGCATCCCTCCAGCACAGCAGGATGGGTGTCCCTGTCCCCCTCGCACGCACCTTGTGTGGGTGCCTGTGTGGCTGAGGGGGTGCAGAGCAGACGGTAGGGTGGGGATAGCGTACCTACCCATCCCCGGGACTGGCTGGGCAGCGAGAGTTCTGCCCTGGGCTCCTNCTCCAGCTTTTCCCTTCCTCTAATCTTGCTTCACTCCCCCCTGCTCCCTCTCCCTCCCTCTCCCCTTTCCTCTCCCCTTTCCCCTCCCTCCCTCTTTCTAATTCCTGCCGCTAGCTCGGAGCCTCATTCAGCAGCCGCTGCCAGTGGAGTGTAATAGGCTGAAGATGCTGCTGTGTCTGCTCAGTGTCTAGTTGTGAATGGGACTTGCCCCCT
>VZTU01002610.1:249805-332131 GCA_013400835.1 Zapornia atra | reverse complement strand
TCAAAATGAGTTAGTAATGTGCACATGTAGCCCAGAAAGCAAATCATATCCTAGGTTACTTCAAAAGCAGCATGGGTCAGCAGGTCAAGAGAGGTGATTTTGCCCCTCTGCTCTGCAGATGGAGTACTGCATCCAGTTCTGGGGCTCCCAGTATAAGAATGAATATGGAGCTGTTGGAGGCAGTCCAGAGGAGGGACATGAAGATGATCAGAGGGCTGGAGCACTTCTCCTGTGAAGACAGGCTGAGACACCTGGGCTTCTTCAGTCTGGAAAAGAAAAGGCACGAGTGAGACCTTATTGCATCTTTCCAGTACCTGAACGGAACCTACAGGAAAGATAGAGAGGAGCTGTTTGTCAGGGGGTGTAGTGATTGGACAAGGGCCGATAGGTTTAAACTAAAAGAGGATAGATTCAGATTAGGTATCTGGAAGAGAGTCTTCCCTGTGAGGGCAGTGAGGCCCTGGCACAGGTTGCCCAGAGAAGTGGTGGCTGCCCCTTCCCTGGCAGGGTTCAAGGCCAGGTTGGATGAGGCTTTGGGCAGCCTGGGCTAGTGGAGGGTGTCCCTTCCCATGGCAGGGGGGTTGGAACTAGATAGCCTCTGAGGTGCCTTCAAACCCAAATCCTTCTGTGATTCTATGATTCCATGATTAAAAATTCATGCAGTGTACATGCCAGAACCAATGAGGTAACAACATCTACAGGTTTCTAAAATGAGCAAAGAGCCATGGGTAATACTAGCATGAGATAGTTGATGACAGTTGAAAGTCCCAGCACAGGGTCTAGAGGGATGCAGTTTCCATCAGCTCTTAACTAGGAATTGTTCAGAGCCTGGTGCTGGATGACTTGGATTTTAGATATTCTGGGTCTCTGTAGCCCGATCTGGTTTGATCACAGGAATTGCCCTGATTTGGGCATCTACAAACTCTTGTCACCTTTGCAACTTTAGGCTTATCTATACCAGGCAATTGAACTTCCTAGATCTTAAATGAGTTGGTTCTTTACCTGCTGTGCTTGTGAAATCCATGAAAGGTTTCTAAAAGGCTACAGATGCAGATTCTTCCAGAAAATACTGCAGATTCACCTAAGGTCTTTATATGCTGTATTTAGCAATTGACACTCAAAGCTGACTGAAATGTAAACGCAGCCACATGTCAGGGGGTTACTATAGGTCATTCCACCATAGGTTACTGTAGGTCATTTCACAATTAGAGATTTTGAAGAAGCTCCTCCTGTTCAGCATAAAAAGAATATGAGTGTCTTTCAGGCTGTAGGTACCCCCTGCACACATTCTGAAACACAGAATCATCTGGGAAAACTGGAACCTTGAAGGGGGGCAGAGGTGGCAGGTATTTCTTTAATCACAGAAATAAAGCAAAATTCAGGAAAGCACAGCAAAATGTTTCCCAATGAACTCATTGCTTCCAAATGTCCAGGGCTCAGCCCTCAGAGTGCTTTAAATGGTGCTACATGGGGCAAATTCATAGTGAAGTCAGTGTAAATTTTATCCCTGTAAATTATTAATGGAAGAGGACTTCTTTTACCTCCAAATCACAATCCACTCTCTATCTGTTAAAGTCATCACTTCATCTTTCCCTGAATCTCAGCACAATTGCTCCCAGTATAATGTGATGTAAAAAAAGATTATCTGAGGATCTTTTACCCTGTGATATCATTAATAAAAATGCCTGGCTGATTTTTGCTTCCAGACTTCAGCGCAGTCATTCTTTCTTGGCCTTAGGTGTTTATCAAACTTAACGTAAACAGCCTGGTATTGGAAGGTTGTTCTGTCCTAGGTAAAAAACCAAACAAACCACAAGTATCTGTAGTTTCTTTACCAGGATTTGACAGAATGGCCATGCTGTGAAGCAAAGGTACATTTTGATACTTTAAAAGCCAGTGTTCCTTCTGCTGTTTTTAATCGCCTCAAGCCTGCCTCCTGCATGGTAACAGTAAGGCACCAGACCCGGACAGGTTTATTCCTGATCAAGCTCTCCATCAAAACATGTATCTTTCTAGCTAGTACCTGTGGATAGGAGACATGAACTCCACCAGCAAGACTGGGACAAATTAAGACTTCGAAGATTTTTAAATATGTTACAGGGAGATCTCACATTTTAACAGACCAAGTTTGTAAAATGATCCCTTCACTCTGGCATCTTAACCAATTATTTCTGTCACTCAGCAGCTATGCCGTAATCGGGAGAATGCTTCACCCACCAGATGAAGGAGTCACGTGGAGGTGAACACGCAAGGTCTGATTATTCACTGTGGTGTCTGACGTGGCCAGTTTTCCATCCCCAATATGAGCACAAATTCCTCCTCTTCAGATGAGAGTGTTAATTTTATTTTGTCCTCCTTCCCTTTCTACAGGACTGCATGTGGAGCTGCATGTGGATGATAGTCACTTTGACATGGTTAAAACGTGGAGTAAAAGTCACATCCACACTGTTAGTGTGGCTGATCAACAGCTGGGCTTCATACTGTGCAAGAAGAGAGCTGCAAATGGATTGAAGACAGCCCCATGAAGAATATAATTTTCTGTTCCTTTTCTTTCATTTCCGTAATTTCTTCCCCTTTCAGACAGCTTAATAGATCTTTCTCATGCTTGTAACATTTCTCTTTATCTAAATATATTATCCGCATTTTGGATAGATTGTTAAGAGGATCAGAGAGTCTTTCATCTCTCTGTCTCCAAAATCTGAAATGTATCTTTCATTTACTGAGTGCCAATCATAGGAATGATATCATGCCACCAAAGAGATGTGATCCCCAAACATAATTGCTATATGAAAAACTCGCTAAAGGGGTCACTTTAATGGGTGACCTATAAATGGTAGACAGACAGCTCTGGAACAAAAATGTGGCTATTTAGCCATTATGGCAAAGATCAGCAGTTCACAACTGTGGAAACACTGAGGTAACTCAGCTTTCCTAGATGGAAGTGTAGTATAAAGGAATGGGAACTTAATCCTGTATTTATAACCCCTGGCTGAAGCTCTAGACATATGTCCTCTTCCAAATCCATCTAGGTCAGCTGAAGATAATATCAGCTCTCCTTCCCTCCTAGCTGTTTTCATTACCACAGCACGGCCAGCATGAGGGGTATCCTCGTACCTCCCTAGCCAGGCCTACCTCAGAAATTTGAAGGTTTGCATACAGTACAGGCTTTTGAATGTCTTTGCCCTGACTTTCACATTCCTATGTAGCTAAAATCACCGGTGAGCCTTGTGACTCTGTATCATATCTGCTGTTAATGAGGGTGGTCAGATTCACTGCAAAGCTGATGTAAAACCATGGAAAGCAGGTACAAAAGGTCTGACACTTCCCCGAGTTCAGCTGGAAAATGCTATAATAAAGAATCTTTACAAGTATCTATGAACAGTAAAAAAAAAAAAAATCACTACTGTTTTTATTTCAGTCCTGAAAGAACTGAATTCAAGCTGTAAAATCAGGTAGATGGTCTGTCCCCATGTTGCCACTTGGCAGGAGGGAAGCAGACTGAGATGGAACCCAGGATTGTACCTCTTAGGCTGGTTTGGTTTCTTTCTTTATTATTTGTTTTTCTCTAAAGCCATTCACACTTAGGGAAGTTGTATATTTAAGACCATGATAAATGAAGCTGAACATTTTGACCTATGATCCATATTCAGTGGGGAAGCTCCTAGGAGAACGTGCGTTAAATATGATATTGTGTGAGAAGTAGTGTAACGACTGTGTGAGTTTCAAGCCCCTTTAGATTTTATTTCTGCTAAGGTCAGATTCCAGTGTATGATGTGTACTTGTTCGAAGTTCAGTGATTTATAAATAGCAAATGCTTTCAAGGTTTACCTTACTGATTTTGACCTTATTGAAATCCCTGTTGTATGCACGGAACATAAAGAGCAAGCCACTTGACTCACAATCCATCACAGTGTTCAGAAAGGTGCTTTGCAAACAAATTGACAGGGCCATAGTTCGTTCTTGTCTAGTTTTTAGTTTTTGTCATTGGACAATAACCAAAACTGTAGGGGTGTACATTTTAAAAGCGTTTTGTGTTATAAATATGTGCATCAAAGATCTGGTCCTCCACTTACTTTAAAATTGAAATTATCCATAATGTAGTGTATTACCTCTTCATATTACTGTATGAATAGAAACTATGAATATTTACAATGTCGTGTCTCTTGAGAAATACATTTGAAATTATTAATAGCAGATAGTATAATTCATTTGGTCCTCTTTTTAAGAATATAAGTAGAGCTAATTCTGTGTGAGAGCAGGTGCTGAAATACTTTTCTGGAGTGCTAGCAGTATGGCACTCAAGATCATTCTGGTACAAATTTAGCTCTTCAAAACCCATAAAATTTGTTTGAAGGAAGCAGATGAAGATCTCTTTTTAGTCACACCATTACAAGCCATTACTACCTTACCTGAAAAGCCAGCTACTAATAGTATGTGCAATGATAATCTGTGCTCACCTTGCTCTACAGACAGTGCATGTGTTATTTTAAAAAACCTCAAACAGTATGCACCTTATTTTGCAACCAACATCACATGCTTCTATCATGTGAATAATGGATTGCCTAAGTAGCAGATTTCTGGGAGTCACTAAGCCTCAGATGGCAGGGCATCACATGTGTGCCATTTTTATTCTATAAATATCATACTCATCAGGGCCTCGGAATATATGTCATATTAAAATGGTCGTTCTTGTATTTATGGCCTAATTTGCATAGAAAGGTCCTTGTCTCCTCAGAAGTTGCCTGTACTACCATTCTTCTCCCTACCAAAACCTTCTGCTGGATTGATCCTTTTTCATATACACCTTAAATTCTTCCTTCCCTTCTAGTTAAGATTTTCATCCCATGTACAAGTTTAGCAGTAAACTTCTCCAAAACTTCACTTTAAATGTACTGGGAAGATTTAAGCTTGAATTTATCTCCTGTCGAAACATAACAGTAACAGAAAATACTGCATTACTTCATCCCTAGAAACATCTCAGATAAATTCTGGCTAACTGTGCAGGGTCTGGGATTCCTATAAGGGAATTCCTAACCTTTCAATGCTTGGAGTATCATGTAAGGCTGAGGCTAAGATTTTCCATTTGTTGTGGAGCCCAGTCCTTTCTCTCAACTATCACCAGTTTAGCCTAATGTAAATTCCTTTATGATCAAGTGGTGGCACTCAGAAGCATATCACTTTTTTGGGGAGATAAAGCTGTAGGGAACAAACTCAGAAGATATACAGAGAGAGGTATAAATTATCCTTAAGAGCAGTAAGAAATATTTAGGCTAGGCTCAGCCGTTGTCAGAGTCTCCACCATCAGTTGAGTGGCAGTAATCCCCTGTGTGTGTGTGTAATCTTATAGCAAATGTGAAGTAATTGGATTTAATTGAGCCCGCAGTAATAAAGAGTTAAGATAAGCTGAATTATCTTGCATTCGCTGCAGACTAAGAATGTACAAAGGCAGCTACCACGCCAGCTGATGTGCTGTAGCTAGTTAAGCTCTGGAAACTAACTTCATTGTATGCCTGAATCTGCTGTGGTCGCTCTCAAAAGCCACAGATAGGATTACCTCCTGTGCTAATAGATCTACAAATGGAAAGCAAAGCAGGGGGGAAAACATTAAAAAATTAACCCTGAAGCAGATCTGCACTGCCCTGAACAGGTAGGGGAGCAAGAGCTGAAGGCAGGCAGGACAGGCTGGGCCCTCACCCACCCAGCGCAGTCCTTGGACCCCCAGCAGCCCTAGGACAGTCACCAGGGTTGGGCAGGGCTGTGGGGTGAGGACAAGCTGCAGCCAGGCTGGGATGTTGAGTCAGCCATGTGGGTCTGGGTCAGAAGGCCAGGCATGGGTGCTCCAGCAGGCACCAGTGAGCCTGATGGAATCCCCTAGGATGGCGTGTCACAGCCCTCTCTGCCCTAACAGATCCTAAATTGCTTCACAAGCATTTGCTAAAATCACTGTGTTTGGAAGGGTAGCGAACCCTCAGTGGACTCAGTCCATGTGGCTTAAAAAGCAAATGGAAACTCCGAAACAAAAAACACGTGGACAGCAGAGAAGCAGCATGGGACAGGAGAAGGAAAGCATGCATATGTCCTTTCCTGGCTAGCCGCAGGCTCAGTGATTCAGGGAGAAAAGTTGTAAGTAGATATATAACCAGTATAAGGACATCTAGAATACTGCAAACAATTCAGAAGAAAATGGAAAAAAATGGTCTGGACGCTATTGAATCTCGTATTTCTGAGATCTTGCAAAATCTGTCAGGCAGAGAAATAGTCTTCAAAGACCACAATGCATCCACAAGAAGTTACTTTTTCTCCTTCTTAGCATCCTTTCTGGGAAATACACATCTTCAGAGCTTCCATTATACTTATTTTCTTAATATCTCCCACACACATTATCTTAAATGCTCTTTCCCCAAGTGGTGAACAACATTTCAATCAATCAGAAACACGTAAATAAACACTTAGGTCAATATCCCTATCTACATGCAAAATAAGGAATAGAAGTGGCAGTACCAGTGAGACACAGTTCTGGGCTTTGTACTCTGAACCTACAGAGAGCCTGATCTCATCCCACAAACTGGGATGGCTTGAAATTCACAGTAACCTGAATTTGGCTCTCTCGGGCTGAGATGTATCCTGAAACCAGGACCATGTGTCTTAGAGCACAATGGACTCTGCTTGTTTCAGGGAGTCCTATACACACGATTTTTCCAAGTTCTTGCTTGCCTTTGCCTCTTGGATCAGCACATATATGCAAAGCAACTAGAGTCAGACCAGGTTCCTCCCTCTCCCCTTTTCTTGTAAAGACCCACAACACCCAAAAGTGATGGAAAGTTTCTCGTCTGTCTGCTAACCTTGGGTTAGTCTTAACAGACAGCACCTTCATGGCTGCAAGTGGACGAGGAAGAAGGTATACCTCTGATGGGTTGACATGACAAGAAACTGCCTGTGGCACTCAGATTTTACCACATGCCAGCAACAGGTCAGAGCTCACACAAAGGCTCTGAGTGACTCTTCACTTCTCCATCTTTTTAGAAATGGCTCCTCTCTTCCTCTTGCACAACAGTGCTACCTCTCCCAGCTCCCGCGCTGAGTTTGGGACTGTTTTTGGCACCTGGCACAGCTGGCGTCCGAGCGCACACACCCTGGTGTGCAGGCTGCCAAACAGCTCACAGCCCAGCCACAGCAGCCAGGCAGGGCCCCATGGTCTGTCTAGACCTCTGCACAGCAAAGGTCTCTCTCAGCAACCCAGATTAACCATGCAGAGTCCAGGAGAACAACTCAGACCATGCCACGCAGCTCCATGCTCTTTACAACGCTCTGGGATGCAGCAAGATAGCTGAAATCCCAACCAGCATTTGCCTTTAAAGCTCTATATTCTATTAGCAAATGGTCTATTAATTATACCCCAGTGACTAGTTGTAGCAGCAGTATCCAGTGTCTCTAGCTAAAGTAATAAAAATAACCTAATCACTTCTCTGGTTTTCCCACTCAGAAAACTGCTGTGCATTAACACAATCCATCACACAAAAGATTTCATTTTGTTTCTGCATTTCAGCCCTAAAAGGAGGCTGTCAAGCTTTTATGATAAAAAAATAATTACCTCCTTCGACAGTGGTCCCATTTAAATGGATCTTTTAAAGAGACATCTTGGGTGTATTTTTCCTTTCTTTCACCTTGACAAGAAGAAATGAAAGATTTCTCAGCACGTTATTCCCTCCCTCCTCCAAACTCACATTAAAAAACAACAAAAAAACCCCAGCTGGCCATGTTTATTACCTCTCATGTCTTATGAGCGGTTGTTTGTTCAGTCAGAATTTGATACAAAGCTAATTGAAGCCAGTATGCTTTTTGAGCTGTCTTAATTAAGTCTTGGGTGAGGTGACACCAAAACACAGTTTCAGTGTAACGTATTTTACTAGAATATTCAGTATCTGGTGAGCTGGTGTTTTAAACCAGTAATTATTTTTTTTCCCATGCTAGGTGGGGTTGGTAAGAAGGTAGCCTGTCACTTTTCATTATATTACCTTTAGCAAGGCTTCCCATTATAGGATTTGTCTACCTCTGACTGCGTGTACTAAAGTCTTCAGATTGAGGCAGACAATGGACACTGAATTTTTGTGGAAAATCTGACACAGAAAGGTCCAGCTGACCACAAAGCATGGTGTTTTGTACATCTTTGAAAACCCATTCTCAAATCTAGAGGTTCACAGAAAACACTTGAAATCTAAGGGGGAGCTGGGCATGAGTGGCTTACATGTAAAAAGCCTTCTGCTTTTTTCCATCAGATATGGTCCAGTCATAAACCTTTGAAAAACAGTGATTTCACCTGTAGTTTTGAAATCTATAGCTAATTGTCTAGAAATGGCACCCTTCCTGCACATATACTGGGTGGAAGCTGCAGAGGGCAGAGCAAGACTTCAGTTTTACCTGGGAAAAGCTGAAAAGGAAGCCGGAGTTGGAGCAGCCAGGTCAGGGAAAGGACTTGAGGGCCAGGGTGGGAAGGGGGCTGCAGACAGGGGGAGAAGGCAGCTGACAGAAGAACCTTGGGAACCAGCACAGGAAGGACAAGCTGATGAAGGGACGTTTGGACCTGGCTGAAGAATGGAGCAAGAGGAAGGGGAGGTGAAAAGGTGGAAATGGGAATTTTGGAGAACGATTCCTGAGAAGGAGCAGGAAACAAGAATGGTTAAGAAAAGAAATAAAAGATGGACAACCTAGAGGCTAAGACTGGCTGGATGAGGAGGTCATGGGCTGTCCTTTCCCATCAGATTATAAGTGTATTGTCTAGCAAGTAATAAAGTAATAACTGAATTCCTACATTTGACTGCTAAAACGTTAAAATACCAATTGTCATTACTAAATTTAGAGGAACACCCCCATATCAGTGGGATAGAAAACCATTCTCCAATATGGCATTCAAAACCAAAAGCCTCATAATTCTCTTCACCTTGCCTCTAAGACTTTTCTCCCAAACATTGTGTTTCCTGTAGAGCTACAAAACCATCTTTACCTAGTGTCTCTGAGGTGCAGAAACTCCCTTTCCCTCTTACCCTTACCTAGCACTGTCTTTGCTACCATTAGCAAGATAGCAGAGGGAAGCAGCGGACCTGCTGGGAGTGCGCTTGCCCACACAGCTCATGGCTGATTCAGCCCTAAGCACTCTGTGTATTATATTTCTTTATAGACTCTTACCTATGCTGTATTAAATGAGTGGCAGATCATTATAAAAGAACCTTCATAGAATCATAAAATGGTTAGGGTTAGAAGGGACCTTAAAAATCAAGTTCCAACCCCTCTGCCGTGGGCAACCTCTCACCAGATCAGGTTGCCCAGAGCCACATCCAACCTGGCCTTGAACACCTCCAGGGAGAGGGCATCCACCACTTCCACAGGCAACTTTTTCCAGTGCCTCATCACCCTTGTAGTGAAGAATTTCTTCCTAATATCTAATCTAAGTCTACCACCTGCCAATTTAAAACCATTCCCTCTTAGCCTATCATTACACGCCCTTCTAATAAGTCCCTCCCCAGCTTTCCTGCAGGTCCCCTTCAGGTACTAGAAGGATGCAATAATGTCTCCCCAGAGTCTTCTCTTCTCCAGGCTGAACAAGTCCAGGTCTCTCAGCCTCTCTTCGTGCCCTTTGATTATCTTCATAGCCCTCTTCTGGACCTGTTCCAACAGCTCCATGTCTTTCTTATGTTGGGGACTCCAGATCTGGACACAGTACTCCAGGTGGGGTCTCACGAGAGTGGAGTAGAAGGGCAGAATCACCTCCCTTGACTGCTGGCCATGCTCCCTTTGCTGCAGCTCAGGACATGGTCGGCCTTCTGGGCTGAGAGCGTGCATTGTTGGCTCATGTCAAGCTTCTCATCTACCAGCATCCCCAAGTCTTTCTCTGCAAGGCTGCTCTTTTTCACATCAACCTTGCAGCTGCCCAGTCAACCAAAGAGCCATGAAATGTGTTTTACAGGTCTCAGGGGCTGGGAAGGGAGAATTAGGGCTATTGCTGCCAGACTCACAGCAGCGTACCCCATCCTGACTGCACTGCTCAGCCCTGGTGCTTTCAGAGAGTGTCCATCCCAGCAGGTGCTGTTTCTGTCTAGCATGTGGGACTTGTACTTTGAGTCTGTGTCACAGATCAGGGGGTGAATGAGATGAGTACAGAAGCTAGCTAGTGGTTTGAAAAGAGAGGGAGGACCAGGGTTCTGTGCCAGGGAGGGTGTCCATAGACCGGGCCATGCCAGGGAAGGGTGTCCAGAAAACAGACCATGAGAGTGGAGAGTTGTTCTGGGAAAAATGGGGAGAGTGTGAGAGCACAGAAGGTGAGAGGGGCTTGAAGCAGGGGTAGAGAGGTCTGGTTTGGACACTCAGAGGGCACATACCCATACCATGTGCTGTGATTCTTTCTGGAATTTCCCAAACACCATGGTATACACATATGTCACCCAGTCCAGTATTTCTGGGTGGTGACCAACTGGACAGAACATGCATAGAAAATCTGATTCTTTCCAGAAACAGGTAAGCACTTTGAGTGTTGTGTCCAGTTCTGGGCTCCTCACCATTTGAGGGACATTGAGGTCCTCGAGCAAGTCCAGAGAAGGGCAACCAGGCTGGTGAAGGGGCTGGAGGGCAAATCCTGTGAGGAGTGTCTGAGGGAGCTGGGGTTGTTTAGTGTGGAGAAGAGGAGGCTGAGAGAAGACCTTATCACTGCCTACAATTACTTGAAAAGAGGTTGCAGGAAAGTGGGAGATAGTCTCTTCATCCAGGTGACAGGAGATAGGACAAGGGGAAATGGCACAAATTTGCACCAGGGCAGGGTCAGATTAGATGTTAGGGAAAAAATTTTTCACTGAAAGAGTTGTTGGGATGTGGAACAGGCTGCCCAGGGAGGGGATTGAGTCACCATCCCTGGATGTGTTTAAAAAAAGGGTACATGAGGTACCTATGGATGTGGTTTAGCATAGGACGGGAACGGTTGCACTCGATGATCTTAGGGGTCCTTTCGAGCCTGGTCATTCTGTGATTCTGTCTTAGTGTTTTTCAGTTCCATGTCAGTGGTTACTGTTCCTGTGCAATAACTATGAAATAACAGACAATGCACATGAAGAAAGAACAAAAGACAGACAGTGCATTATTGAGAGAGGAAAGACTTTATGTGGCAACAGCAAACTAATTGTCTTGACATGAAGTGTCTGACATGCTCAAATGGCTTTTGCCATTGAAGACTAATGTTCTCTTTTTAAAATAAAATACATTTGTGCCACTAAACAGCATAGGATATAGTATTAAGAAAGACTCATTCCACTACTTCAATTATTCATCTAGCATGTGAAATCCTATTTCCACTACTAATACAAGACCCTGGTTTAAAGGCAGTGGTACTTAGTGTAATATTAATTGCAGTGCATTGCCAGGTAGCCAGGGCAGAGCTCATATAAGCATTTAGATGAGCAATACAGCATAACCGTAAAAGGTAAATACTCTACAGCACTGACATAACATGTCACCCTTATGTCAGAATTCCCAGCTTAGCTACATGCTAGGAAGAAAAGCAGAAATCCTTTGTGATAGCTGGATTCCTTTCCACTTTCAGCCTTGTTCTTAGACCGGTTTTTATAACCTGCCCCATGAGATATTACTTGAGGTCATTTTAAGTAGCTAAACAAATAGCTATGGGGTTTATTTTACTAGCAAGTGCCACCTGCATTGCATTGGAGAGCTGCAGAAGTAGAACAGGAGGAATCTGGGGAATAGCAACTATGAGGGATTTAATTCACCCTTTGCAGCCTAGGATGTTCCTGTAGTTTTTGAGATAATTAGTAGTAAATGAGCTTTTGCTTTGAATGATGAATCTTATGTGCAGTTATTCTAATACCAAGTAATTCAACAGAGATATTTTTATATCTGATGTGCAAATACAATTAAAAACTAGGAACTGGACTGTGCAAAATCACAGAATGTGTGAAGTTGGAAGTGTCCTCTTGATATCTAGTCCAGCCCCACTTCTCCATCAGGGTCAGATAGAGCTGGTTTCCCAGTTCTGTGTCCAGTAAGGATAAAGACTGTATCCAAGGATGAAGACTGAAGACTCCACAGTCCCTCTGGGAAATCCATTCCTGTGTTTGACAATGCTCACAGTCAAACATGGGTTTTGTTCTCATGTGTTCAGACTGAATTTTTTAACTGGTGCTCATTGTCTCTTGTCCTGTCATTAGGCACTGCTGAAAACATCCTGGCTTCCTCTTATTCATGAGTATTTATACACATTGAGAAAATCCCCCTAAGCCTTCTCTTCTCCAGGCTGAACAGTCCCAGCCATCTCAGCCTTTCCTCATTTTTGTGGCCATTCATGGGACACTTTCCAGTATGTTCACATGTCCTGTACCCAGAACTGGATCCAGCCCAGAACTGGACCCAGCACTTTAGATGTAGCCTCACCAGCACTGACAGGAAGGAACATTTCCATCAACCTGCTTGCATTGCTTTCCTTAATGCTGTTCTGTCAGCCTTTCCCCCGTGGGCACATTTCTGGCTCGTGTTCAGCTTATTAACTCTCACATAATTTTCTGCAAAGCTGCTTTACACCTGAGTGGCCCCCAGCATGTACTGGTGCACAGGGTTATTCCTCTGCAGATGCAGGACTTGGCATTGCCCTTTTTGAGCTTCACAAGGTTCCTCTTTGACCGGTTCTCCAGCTTATCCAGGTCGCTCTGAACGGCAGCATTCTGTTGTATCCACCACTCTTCCCAGTTTTGTGTTGCTTGCAAAGGCACTGTGGGTGCACTCTTCCCTGCTGTTCAGGCTGTCCACTTATGAAGATGTTGAACATTATTGGTCTCAGTATTGACCCCACGGAGTACAGTCCAAGTGATTTGTCTCATACTGAGCTTTGTGCCATTGATTATAATCCTCTGGGTCTGGTCATTCAGAGAGTTTTCAATCCACCTCACTGTGTACTTAATTACCCTGTAACTTGTTAGCTTGTCTATGAGCATCTTGTTGGGGACAGTGTCAAAAGCCTTAGTAAAGTAAAGTTAAACAACATTCACCATATTCCCCTCATCCACCAAGCTAGTCCCCTCATTGGAGAAGACACAGGTTGGCTAAGCATGACTCCCATTTATAAATCCATGCTGACCAATCCTGATAATTTTTGGCCTTCAGATGTCTGGGAATGTTTTTCAGGTTTATTTGCTCCATCACCTTCCCAGGGATTGAGGTGGGGCTGACCAACCTGTAGACCCACAGATCCTCCGTCTTGCCCTCCTTGAACGTAAGAGTGACATTTGCTTTCACCCAGTCCTCAGAAACATCCCTCAGGCACCATGACCTTTCAAAGATAATGAAAGGTGGCCTTACAGTGACATCAGCCAGGTCCCTCAGAACCTCTGGTTGCAATCTATTGGGCCCCATGGACTTCAGTATGTCTGGTTTAAGTGCTCTCTGACACCGTTCTCTATCACCAAGGGTGTCTTTCATGGTCCAGGCTTTACCACTGGTCTCAATGGAGTGAGATATTTTAATATTATTTATTATGAACAAATATACAACAGTAATTTATAATAAATACTGGTTAGATTCTCAAAGCTACATAGATGTTTATTTTTTGTTAAAATTATCCACTTTAGCCAATATATATAAAATAATAGACAAAACACTAGGATATCTTGGGGGTGGACTTCTCAGCTATAAATTTGTAATTTGATATTCTATTGAGTAAGGAGTCACCAAGAGATGGGCTGCTGTAAATCTTAAAGAAGCATCAGGGAAGAAGCCTGAGAAGATGAGTAGGCTATGAGAGGTAAGACCTGAGTTTCCCTGCACTGGGAAAATAGTGAGACCTTTGTCAAGTATTTGATATGAAAAATTCTGAGTACAGTAGTCTGGCATTTCATAGTAGCAAACTCAAAAAGCAACCTTCAGACTTAGAAAATTATTTTCCTATCATGCAGCCTGAGCCACACAGCAAAAATATACACCCTTCCACAACCCCACTGATTTCAGTGGAGGTTTTTCCAAGGCGCTAGAGTCAACTCACATAAATCAAACAGCAAGATCAAAGCCAGTGCTGGAAAGACTCAGGCTATCAATTATGATGGAGAATAATAAATGGAAAACCCAGTGACATTTCATTCTATTTCACACGTGTAATTGTCAGAGCTCAGTGACACGATGCTATCAAAAAGTCATGTGGCTGTTCCAAAAAGCACAGCTGCTGATTGTTTTTCCCCCTTGTGAGTTGTTGCATCTTTCTAAAGCCCCAAGCTTCCTTCTGAGGCATCGTTTCCCCTCCCATCATAAAAAGTAGTTTGCGGACTGCCCTTTTAATTAGAAAAGCAAGCCACAGATGTTCTTGAAAGAGAACTAAATTCTGTAACTAAGCCTCTACTCACTGAAAACATACCTCGCTTGGAAAGGCTGAAGGAAAACCGTGCCATGGCTGGGCTGCTTATAAGCAGCCCTCCATTCACTCCCGTCTCTGGGACCAGATGTGACAACAGCACCGTATGCTGCTCACCCTTCTCCAGCCGCTCCCAAGGTCCCCTCTCGCCACTTTTGAAGTTCAAATCTGTGCATGTCTGGCTGTTACCCTGGGACACACTAGGTTCTCCTCACACTGTTGGGGAGTACCTCATCTCACAACTAATCTTTTTTTTTTTTNCATTTATTTTTTTGTTAATTGCAGAGCAAGTTACTATTAACATGTGTCAATTAATCTTGAAATCTGACACGCCTGGTCATTTTGAAGAGCATTGTAGTAATTTCAAAGAGAAAAATGGCAGTGGCAAATTCAGGCCTAAAAAGAACATATGTTTAACACAGATGGTATGTATTCAAACACTTGTACAGTTGAATCCACTTTTAGAGTCTACAAATATAGCCACCTTTTACATATACTGTAAGAAAGTCAGATTCCCAGATTTCCATTTGCACATCAAAACAGTTATATTATAGCCAGGCGTCATGCATACGATGAAATCGTTCTGTTTAAAAACAAAACCAGATTGCTCTAATAGGATTCCATTGTATCTGTGAAATTAATCTGTCTTAATACTAAGGAATAGCATCTGGTTTTAATGGAACAAAAATACCTCAGCCAGTATAGCAAATAACACTGTAAAGTTTCCAGACTTTCCACAGAAGGGATTCCTTGGTAAAGGTGACTTAGGCTTCCCATGTTTCCACATTGAAGGCTGTGATTCAGACATATTCCTAGGAGGGAATAGTTGGATGGGCTTTGCATCAGCAAAAGGAAATGTTAAAAAAACCAAAACGCCAAAACCAACGATGTGAAAGCAGCTTTAATTTAAACCTGCAAGGTTGAAGTGCTCGCGAAACACAGCACGGAAAATTAAATATTGAAAAGAATTTCTTCTCTGCTCCCTTCATAATACCCTTTATCACAGCCTTTTATAAAACTGCACCCGTGGCCCTTGGTAGCACAAAACATTGCATCATTACAGATACACATCTTGAAGAACATTTGTAACCCTAGGATTACATCAGGTGTCATCTCACCACACTCCATACCATCTTCAGAAGAATGGTTACATCACCATGAGCAGCAACTGTCTACTAAGTTTGACAGGCATTTTAATGATGAAAAAATGAAAGATTAAAAATCTGTTTGGAGCATTTACTGCAAGATCAGTTTACTTGGTTTCTTATATAAGAACCTTCTGATAATGGTTCCTACACACACCATGCAAGCAACTGAAGTTCCCTCGGCTGGAAAGGGACTTTAGCCGAAGTTGCTTCTGCTAAAACTATGAGGTGTACCATTACTCATGGGTGTTGTCCCCCTGAAGTAATTGTGTTGTTTCCCTGAAGTCAATTAGATCACAGCAATTTTTGTGTCACGTAGAAGCATTTGCAGGATTGGAGACTGCTGATAGTGGCAGGAAGAGACATGTATGGTAGATGGCAGTCATTTTAAGGGGCATCATAAATTAAAGTTGCTTTAAACAAGCAGACTATTTTTACATACTTAAATGAGATACACAATTGGTTTTCAAATAGAGGGCACATCTAACAAACCAGCAGAATTTCCCACTCTGGGCACTTGCAAAGATTTTAATGTTTTATGAGTGTGGAGTTATTTCTAAACATTTTTGAGTGCTTGAGATATTTTCTTCTTGAAAATGGAAGTGAATGAAGCTGTGTGTTCAAACAGGCAGTTCAAAGACATATTTAAACCATTTGTATCAAACAAAAGGCTCACAATGAAAGGAGCAGCCAGTAAGTATAAAAACACAAAGCATTTAAAAACAAGGCACATGGAGCCAACGTTTTATCATCACTTATAGACAATCAGAAGGAACTTAAACGAGTGCTTCCTTTTACTGCCATTGTCCATGGTTTGACTAGCCTCCCCCATGACATTGGCTTTAACAGCCTTTTTCTCCTTTCCCTTCTTCTATCCTCAAGCCTTTGTCTCCAGAGTGAAATGTTATGAGTTATACCACACAAGCACACTTATCCTGGAACTGGTTTACCCCAGCCTCCTCACAGGCAATATAACCAAAACTGGAAAATGGTCCCAGAATAAAAGTGCTTGTACCACTATGAAGTCATTCAGACAGAGCTGCACCACTAATTACAGGGAAAAGACTTTTTTCTTCTGTAGACCAGGCCTGAATCTTGTTGGTTCTTCTTCTGGAACTAGTCCTAGGCTTCTGGAACTAAAACCTAGGCTGGTTTTAGATGTTTAGAAGCCAGATGTCAAAGTTATTCACTCCCTTTGTAGTTTTTGGGTTTTTTTTAAAGTATGTCGGAGAGTATCAGCAGGTATCCCCTAGTATTGTCTTGAGTAGCATTTTCAGATTACATGGCTCACCTTCAGTAGTAGCCTCTTATATATACGCCTGTGTGGGTAGCGATAAGGACTAACTTGGACTTTGCATCTGTATGGGAAACATATCAGGGTTAAAACACCTAAATTTAGGAGACCCTGGAAATCATCCTAGAGGCTCATTCTAAAATAGTTATCTAGGACCCAATTCAGGTATTTCAGATATATCCGTAGACAATCCTGCCCAGCATCCATTTCAGAAGTATGCAGGTATCTGAAACATCTGTGTGGGCTGGCAGATGTAATACAGACCTGTTTGCCATCCTTGTTTCAGAAGAGGCAGCTGTAGGCCAGATGGTGCAGCCTGGGGCATCTCATCTGGCATTAGATGTCGATGTTTAGACAGCTGAATCATGCCCCAGGCAACTTGTCTGCTGAATTTCTCTCCGGATTCCATTGACTAAACCTCTGTTGACAGTAGTGGGAGCTCAGACAAGTGGCCCATATGTGACACCTACATACAGTTACCACACGTTAGGCATCTTAGACTCAAACTGAATCCCACCTATCATTTTGGGGTGAAATTTATTCCACCCCTCAGTTTGATCTTGAATGCTAATATCATATGGACTGTATGCCTGTGCATCTAATCACTTTCCTGTAGTCTCTGTAATTTTTGCACCTTGACCATGACATGCTGCTGCTTAAGTGAGCTTGCCCCATCCTTCGCTGTAGTCATATCTCAGAAAACCTTTGTCCTGCCACTTCCTGTCTTGTGCTCTGTTCAAATTCCAGCTCCAAATAGGCCCTTCAAGAATAAAACAGAATCTGCAGAGGCGTGAAATAGCACCAGGGTACAATCTCAGCCTCTTTAACTAAGCTGGAGTCACTACCCACTGTCCTGGTTTTGGCTGGGATAGAGTTAATTTTCATCCTAGGAGCTGGTATTTTGGATTGCATTTAGTAAGAAAATAATGTTTGTGAAGCACTAATGTTTTAGTTGTTGCTAAGCAGTGTTTACAATTAAGTCAAGGACTTTTCAACTTCCTTGGCCCTGCCAGCAAGGAGGCATAAGTCTTCCACAGGAAACACACAAGAAGCTGGGAGGGGACACAGCCAGGACAGCTGACCCAAGCTGGCCGATTGGATATTCCACACCATATGGTGTCATGCTCAGTGTATTAGCTGGGCAGGAGCTGGCTGGGGAGAGCTGAGACTTGGAAACTAGATGGGCATTGGTCAGTGAGCGGTGAGCAGTTGCGTTGTGCATCATTTCTTTCATGTACAATACTGTTAATATTGATAGTATGCCGTTCCTTTTCTGGCCTATTAAGTTGTTTTTATCTCAACCCATGAGTTTTACTTTTTCCCTGACTCTCTCCCCCATCCCACCGAGGGAGGAAGTGAGCAGACAGCTGTGTGGTCTCTTTAGCTGCTGGCTGGGTTAAATCACGACACCCACAGATGCAGAAAAAATGTGGTGAAGCCTGGCCTCTGGACAGACATTTTGCTGTTGATATAAACGTGTGGTTTTCACAACAAAATCATCCCATTCAAAAGCATAGTAAACATTACATTTTTCTGAGCTAAGCAGTCTGAAGTAAATCACAATGTGGGGAAGTGGCAGGAGGGGGGAAGCGGTGGCAGTGAATATATTGCTGACTGCTGGCTTGTCTTTGCTTTAGTATTTTTCATGCAACAGCCATCAGCCACCTCACTTTCCAAACCTGTCCCTTCACCTTCCAGCCCTAAGACCAGCAGAGACAGAGTTTTGCCATTGCCTTGCCTTCTGGCTGCTTCTCAGCACCAGACTCCACAGCTCCAACACTATCCATCGCCTGGTGTAAACTGTTCTTTCTAATTTTCATTCATTACTCAGGTTTGGGGCTCTGACCTCCATGCCACCATACACATAAATTAAATCTGCTAACCCATATGCATAGCTTTAGTAGAAAGATACCTAGAGTCAGTAAAGCCTAAAGAGGCATTATTTCCTCTGTGCTTCCACCAAAAGCATTCCTTTCCTTTTTGCTTTTCAAATCATGCTTCAGGCCTAATCTTGCAGGCACGTAGGCACGTGAGAAAATGTAATCACATCGCAGCTCTCATTTGGAATCAAAGAGATCATTCGCCGCATTTGCAAGATGACATTTTTCCAACCCCTTATTGAATCAGAGAATCATGTGGGTTGGAAGAGACCCGTAAGATCATCCTTGCCTGGGTTCACCTTCACATAAGTCTGCAGGACGCTAGGTGCAGTTGGAAGGCTGTTCAGCACCTGCAAGATTTATCTTCCGAAGCTGTAATCGGTAGAAAGGACCTTTAGCTGAGCAGCAGAAGGTTAACAAGAACATGAATCGAGATGCAATAGTTGTTATTTCTAATTGGCCCTGATGTGAACGAGTGAATTTTATTCTCATTCCTAGCAGTTGGCAGTTTCACCTTGTGACTTCGTGTCTTATACAGTTAACAGAACAGAATGGCAGCTCTACTTGTGAAGTTATTGTAAATGTTATTCATAACAAGCTAATTTGTTGTTGTTCTGCTAAACTGGAACTCCTGTTTCTCAAGGGCATTTGCTCATTGTGATTGTGAACTGTTGCATTCACATTTTATGTTTGGTTAATCTAGTGAGCACTGTAACCTGACTTGTCCTCTTTGAGAGTGGTGTGATCATAACCCAGCCCTGAAGGGTGGGGTTACAGTCTAAAGTCTCTCAGAAAAGAAAAAATGGATGGTATTTTCCCTGGGTAAAATCACTGGTGTTACACCACTGAAGTTTGGCTCGGTACCAAACAAGTCAGGAAGAAAAGACTCCTGGCATAAAAAGACAAAAAACCCCACAACAAAACACCTCTTGCTGATAATTCTGTGTGCATCAACATACTGCTGCTAACAGAAAGGCAAAGGGGGGTTGTGAAGATGTTACAAATACCTTGAGAGTTTCTCTGTGATCTGAAACCGGCTGCCAAAGCTCCAAAGCTGTTTCCTTAGCAAAGTCTCGAGCCCTGTGAGAATAAAATCTATAACCTTTATGCCAAAAAGGGGCTGCTGCTCAGCAATTTTGCCAGCCACATAAAGCTAGCGTGCATGGTGTGGTGTGCCACTGGATGTTTTAGAACCAGAAGTGAAGCCAGAACAAATGATAGAGTGGGGAAGACACGGCTGCAGAGCAAGGAGCTGCACTCGAAGCTCCAGGTTCAGGTCCTAACACCGGAGAATATGCCAGATGAGAGTCTACTCCAGCCCTCCCTTATTTCAACAAGGTTCTGTCTCTGTGATGGGTTTTTTCGGTCCATTTCAGCAGAGGTCACACAGCAGAGGCACATCTCCCAGTGTGGGTGGCCCCCGTGCATGTTGTCACACTGAGACACCAAGATTATCTGCAGGGTGTTGTGAACCAGCAAGAGAGGCATGAGTGTCCTCACGCTCGCTAAAAACATGAAGTAACTGATGGCTAAATAGCTAAGCTCACTGAGTTTACTTGCAGCCAAAAAAGCAAAGAATAATAGCAGGTATTCATTTAACTTAAACTGGTTCGGGGCCCAAGGATTTGGCATTACAGAAATCATAAATGTTTATGTCCTGTGACAGACATTTCAGGAGTGTCCAGACTGCACGTAGAAGTGAGCTAACCGGCCCAGACTAGCTGCTAAAGTTTAGAAATAACCTGCTTGCTCCTCGCTCCCCCATCAGAGCCAAGGGCTTGACAAAGTCTTTTTTCACTGCACTTCTGGGCTCCAGCCGACAACAGCCCATTACACGAGCCTGCATGTAACTGGTTTCAGCTGGCTGGTGGAAAAGTCCCATTCCCAATACTTTCTTCTTCCAGCTCAGGATAACAGAACTGACAATGATTACATGATGCTAATGCGATATTTATAACCAGCGTGTTAACTAATCTAAGTAGCAGCACGTGGTTCTTGTGCACTTCCAGCCTGTTTCCTGGGCTGGGGCTGAAGAGTAGGATGGGTTTGGCGTGAAGAGTACACTGATGCCTAAACTCACCGTTAACCCGAGCCCAAGCACTCCTTCCTCACTCCCCCAGCTTGTCTTCATCCCACATCATGGACACAAGGCAAGGCTGGGCTCACTGTGTGGTTAGAGCCATGTTCAAACATCAGTATGTGAGTAATCTACTAATCTTTGGTCTTACATCAGCTCTTACTTTACATAGGCCCAGGCTCACCATGACTTGGAGAGCTGTTGACAGGTTGACCATAAGCCAGCAGTGTGCCCTGGTGGCCAAGAGGGCCAGTGGGGTCCTGGGGTGCATCAAAAAGAGTGTAGGTGATCCTCCCCCTCTACTCTGCCCTGGTCAGGCCCCACCTGGAGTATTGTGTCCAGTTCTGGGCTCCTTGGTACAAAAAAGACAGGGATCTCCTAGAAAGAGTCCAGAGGAGGGCTACAAAGATGATTAAAGGCCTGGAGCATCTCCCCTGTGAGGAAAGGCTGAATGAACTGTGGCTGTTCAGCCTGGAGAAAAAACTGAGGGGGGATCTGATCAATGTTTATAAATATCTGAAGTGTGGGACACAGGGGGAAATGGCCAGCCTCTTTTCAGTGGTCTGTGGGGACAGGACAAGGGGCAATGGCCTCAAGTTTGAGCACAGGACCTTCCGCACCAACATGCGGAAGAACTTTTTCCCAGTGAGGGTGACAGAGCCCTGGGACAGGCTGGCCAGGGGGGTTTTGGAGTCTCCTTCTCTGGAGAGATTCAAGGCCCATCTGGATGCCTACCTGTGTCACCTGTCCTAGGGAACCCAGGTTTGGACCCGATGATCTCTGGAGGTCCCTTCCAACCCCTACGATTCTGTGATTCCGTGATCCTGTGACTTTCATGCTGCAGCCATTCCTGTGTCTGTTAAAGTAGCAGGAAAGAGCAGCCCAGCCTTTAATAGTATCATTTGTATGGAGCCCAACCATCCTGTCTTTTCTAATCAGTATTTTATTATCAATCACCGTTTTCTACCTAGCTTGATTTATTTGCTTAAAAGCACGATCCTTTCCCTCCACCCAAGTTCACATCCACGAGACTGTGCCCCACTGTCCAGCTGAGCAGACCCATTGGCTCTTCAGCACTAGGAAAAGGATTCAAAGTCCAGGGCAAAATTGCACTTGGAATTTAGTGAAATGAAATGTCAGGCAAAAGCAGGTCTAATTCCTACAATCACCTGGTTTAGTTGTAGTGTCTTTTAATAAGATCATACTCGGAGTGAGAATAAGATTTTACAAGGACACTGGTATTTTTTTCCATCCAACATAGTGAAGATCCAGAGATCTTTTCCAGTCCTGTGCTCCTTAACAAAGGAATCTGTCTCCTTTGCTCCAGGATGCAGACATTTTCTGTGACATCAACATGGGCTCCTTCACTTCACTTGGCTTTTATTTTTGGCATCCATGACAAAACGTAGCAGATTTCATCAGCGCAAAACAGATACAGAATGAAGCACTGTTCAGCAATTTGCCTTCCAAATTTCCAAGAGAGTTCAGCCCTGATGGTTTTAGCTCCTTCATTCTGCCACTCACGGGTATTTCAAGCAGGTAAAATATTTTGTGTCTGGGTTTGGGTTTTTTTTTTTCCAGAAACCACTGGGACCAACTAGTTCCAGTGGTGTACGCTAAGGATTCCTAAAGGTATAGCTGAACTCACCCAAAGAGACCTCTGATTTAATAGCATGGACCCAAACATGATGGACCTTGCAATTTTAGAAGGCCCTGTGTTACTGCATTTAATAGTCATTAGTTTTCCACAGCTAATAAAGTAACTTTCTGTAGTAGCTTTTGAGTAAGGAAGCAGTTCCAGGGCATGTGTGGGTATAACTTCATGGTTTCCAGATCAGTGCAAATGTGTCTCTTAGAGACACAACTTCTTTTCTAGCATGTGCCTGGACGGCCCTGGTGTCTGAATTCATGCAAGCCAGGTGGCTCAGCTTTGTTGGTTATTTATTTGTCGGGCTGAAGATGGACACAAGCAGGGGCTTCATGGGCAGGTTTTAGATCATTTATTGTCAGTGCCTTTTTTAATCACCTGCTATAAGTTATTTAAAACCCTGCCAATATTCATTTTCCCCAGAAACTCACTTATCTAGGATATGAAAGCAAATAGGCCCAAAGGGGTGGGAGAAGCTTCCCTTCAGATCACATCAGTGCTGGGAAAGTCTTCAGGGAAACTTGTGAACGTAGAGGTTCTGCATTTAGATGACTCCAAAGTGTTCTGTTTTACAGTAGCTAGTCGGACTCAGGGGTTAGAGGTGCTCCTTAAGCTCTGCTGCCACGGAGACATAGAAAGATGCTGTGGCCAGTTGTCTCCTCTGTGCTGCCGTTTCGTCTCCTTTCAGTGACGATGAGATGCAGCACAGGGCTGCATAACAAGGATTGATGGGGTGCTTGTTTCCAGCTCATGCGTATTTCCTTCGCACCGGACACAGCATTCGTACACCAGTACTTCTCTTTCAGGCATCTTTGCAGGACGAGGGCAACCCTCTCTTTCCCACAATATTTGACTTCAAAATCTCATTCAAAACATGTCACTGTGTGGTTGGATGTTAACGGCTTTTCAGTGTTCCCTTCAGAGGTGTGGGCTTACCCCATACACTTTACCACAAATAACAACACCCTGAACAACTGTTACCGTGAGCAGAAATTTGTCAGCTCTTCACCTTTTTCTCTCCTGCCCCATCCTTGACCACTGCACTTTGTCCAGTTCCTCAGAATGACAGGAATCTGCACAACCAGCTAAATGTGACATCTCTGAAGCCCACACTGGGACAGTTCACAGGCAGAGAGCTCATTTTCTGTTAACCCCACCCACTGAGGTTGCACTGCATGTGCGTGCAAGTAAGAATTTGGTTTGGATAAATTCGGCATTCCTCCCATGTATTCCTAAACAATCAAGTAGCATTTAGGGGCTTTACATCAGCTTCAGAGGTCGGGGTCAGAATAGGTGACTGTCTTCACAAGCCTGGTGCAGGAGTTTCCAAGGTAGAGTGGAGAATAACTGTAGCACTCAGAAGTCCAAAGGGTCTGAAGCCAGTGGAAAATGCTTTAGAAAAGCATGGGAGAAAACATTTAAGAACTTGTTCTTGGATGCTAAATAAAAAGCTGTGATTGAGCAACCACAAAAAATGCAATGGATGAAAAAGCAAAAGATGCAGAGTGATAAAGAAATCCTCAAAATAAATATTTAGAATCTGAGTAGGAAAGGAAAATGTCAGTGATGATAGGTTTTAACTTTAAAAAGGAAGGAGATAGCGGAAGCTGTGAATCAGTGAAATGTCACCAGTCACAGTGAATGACCAATAAAATGTAAAATGATGACAGGGCTTTAAAAAAAGAATGAATTAGAAACAAAAGGTGCTCTTTAAGTCATGGTCAGGTCCATTACAGGATACTGGTGGTGATCTGTAAATAGTGATGGAAAAAAAGCAGAGCTCTTAATTTGGTTCTTTGTTCCATGTTTAAGAAGCAGCGTTGAAATGTTCTGTTGACAAAATTGCCATTCGCAGTAAAAAAATGGGCAAGAGCATCTGCTTTATTTAAACACTTTTGAGTCAGTGAAGTGTATGTTAATTTATGCCAGTGGTGAAGATGCACAGGTCTGGGTTACTGTCCACAGTCAGGATGTATCAGCAGTGTCCTTGGATGGGAATTGTATCACAGTGGGAGGAATATTCTTCATGATCCTATATCTAATGCTGTTGGTTGTTATCATGGAATCATAAAATAGTTCAGGTTGGAAGTGACCTCGGGAGGTCCCTTGTGCACCCCTGCTCCAAACAGGACCATCTGTGGGACCAGAGCAGGTTGCTCAGGGCTATAGGGTGCCCCTAATCTATCTCTACCTCAGGCTGGATGGGCCCCATTGCCCCAGCCTCTGCTCACAGAGATACCCTGCAGCCCTGAGCGTCAGGGAGTGAACCCACTCCAGGTTATCCACATCTTTCTGCATCACGGGGGCACCGAACTGGCTGTAGCATGCAGGTGTGGTCTAACAGAGAGTGCTGGGCAGAGGGGACAACCCCTGCCCACAGCTGCTGGCTGTGCTCCTGCTGATGCAGCCCTGGGTGCTGCTGCCCTGCCCCCGTCTCTGCTGCCAGGGCTCACTGCCAGCTGCTCCAGAGCCCTTTGACCAGAGATGTTCTGTGGACAGTTCTCAGCCTGTATCATTGCAAGAGACCCTTCCTTCAGAGGTGTAGCACTTGGCATTTGGTTTCTTGAATGTCATGAAATTCCTGTTGGCCTTCCAGCCTGTCTGGGTTCCTCTGACCAACAGCCCTTCCATGGAGAGTATTGGCTGTCTGTCCCAAGCATCTACAAACCTAATGAGACTGTGCTTCACAATCTCCTCCAGATCACTGATAACATTAAACAGGTCCCATGACAGACCCTGTTGCACACTCCAGGCAGAAAATGGTCCACTGACTGTGACCCTCTGTCTGACCATCCAACTAGTTTCTTGCCAATCTGCTTGCCCACCCATCCAGGCTATAACATCCTAACTTGGACTGTATGAGACAAACTCAGATGTTCATTGTTCACACGGCTACGCTTTTGGTACTATTTCAGACTTTTACTCAGGTCATGGCTTCATAACAGTGTTTAGTAACAACATGGTTTAAAGTAATCCATGTACTCTGCTTCCCTCACAGATAAATTGGCTTCTGAACGGAAAACTTCTGGTTCATGGTTTTGGACTTCAAATACTTCATCTGCACCAGAACCTCAGACTTCCATGAGCTAAGGCCTCAGGTATCTGTAGCAATTTAGGACTGACCTTTTTGGTAGTTCATGCTACACTGGCAGCGTTCATACAATATGCTCAGCAATCGCATGCTCAGACCAGAGGAGTTTTTTCATTTTTCTCAATGACTTGTGTTTCCTCACACACTTTTTTCTCTGCAGTATCACATTTGGGCCAGAATTCTGGTACTTGACCGGAAATCCAAGTCTTTTCACCCAGTATGCCTACCAGTCATTCGAAGACATTTGTGATTAAAGATGAGGACTCCAGTAGCCATGTGGCACTAAGATTTGATATTAGATGGAATGGAACAGAGTCATGTAAATGGAAGAGGTGATGGATGCTTACTTCCTTAAGGGCATTTTCCTTGAGGAGTATGTTGAGTAGTAGTTGAGTTGAGTGCACTGCCACCTACAGATTGCCAATCCAGCACTTCCAGGCAATGCAGTGCTATTTTTATTTTTTCCATCACCGACCCTGGCTTCTGCTGTTCTGTTTATCTGCTGTCCATGAGTATCCCTTTGGGTAACGGACTTCACTGGACTAGATTCATAGTGGCAGTGACCTACAAGTCATGCTGATGGAAAATTCATTACGGTTTGGGATTAGTTGCTAATCTTTGGGATTATTAAAACTATACCACTTGGACATTCTTCTTTTTGTTTTAATTGCCTGTGTTATGAACAAAGGGCACAGCCAGTCTAGCATCTGGTGCATGTGTATGACTTCATATGAGCACTGACAGACAAATAAATATGAGCTGTTTTCAAAGTGACCTTCTCCTTCCACCCCTATTAGAATGTTCTGACAAAATTCATAATTGACTGAAGTCTTTTTATAGCAGCAACGAACATAATTACCAGGGACAGAGTTTCCAGGCTGCCCCGTCTCCACTCAGCTTCCTGTCATAGCCATGGCTCCAGTTGGGCTACATACGATCGGGGTAGTGCCTTTACTCTGGCAGTGTGCAAAGGCTCGTCAGCCTCCGCTGCAGGGATCTGACTTCACAGCGGATAGCATTTCTAACTGGAAATAACGATGATTTGGAAGTATCTGGTAAACCCCAGCTGGCCATATGTCCTATCGTTCACTGAATGAAATGGAGATTAAGCCATCAGCAGTAGTCTACAGGCAATTTGTTCCTAAATTCCAGAAAAATCCTGTTTGTTCTCTCTATAATACACTACTAAATTATATTGATTTCAGTACAGGTTGCAGTTCTTGCTTCAGCCTATGGTAAGACAAAAAACTCAGGGATTCATGGCAAAGACTTGAACTATACTGTGAGCTTCCTGCAATACCACAAAAATTGAAACAGCTTCTTGCTACTTGGCTGCAATGCAAAGCCCTCCAAGCTCCTGCAGGCAACGAAATCGCTTCTTGCTTTTCAGCTCCTGAAAGACTAAATGGGATAGCAAGAACCTCAGCGATCCACCACAAAGAACGGAAACAAGGGACAGCTAGCAGTTCAAAATTTTAACCTCTTTCTGCTTGAAAGATGCCCAACGCATCTTCATGTTACCCTGAAAGTACCTGAGGACCATGATTGCATCTAACAGGGTACTAGCATGGAAAGGGAAATTTGACTCATTTAAAAAAAAACTCCAATCACCCTTCTTGGGCAATACGCCAGCCTGAGACACATCACTGAGTGCAGTTGCTTGTGAAATAATTAACGCTGGCAGTGGCTTGGTGGATGCGATAGTTTGACTGACAAATGTCACTGAATTCCTAATGTACTCCGAGTGACCTATGCATAGACACATATCGAACAACACGTGTAAATCAGGCACTTCACCAGCATTCAGCTGCCTCGGCACAGAGGAAGAATGTGGAACAGAAAATGTGCCTTTAACGTCAGCTGTGACTGACTTCGGGGTAGTTCTGCAGCATGGGTCCTTACAGAAATGTAGTGTTATCATATCGTCTCTTAAGATGCTTCAATGTTTCAGAAGGAATATTTTTATACAGAGGGTAATGGACAGTAATTATGGACATGACGACAGCAGTGAGTGCAGGCCTGACCTCAGAGTAGGCACTCAGTGCATGAAGAAGTCAGGCTTCTGCTCCAAGCCCATGGCTTGTGGGCGTCTTTGCCTCAGCTCCTCCACCTGTGAAACAGGGATGATCAATCGCGTTGCAAAAAACCCGGAGCAAATGGCATTATGTAAGGTTGAAAGCTCAGCATTGGATGACATTTCTGTGTTTATAGTCTGCTTTGATGTGGCCACTGAGAAAGGACGAGAGCAGCAGGTAAGGAAGCAAGCCAGGTGCTTTCTCAGGACACCCAGATGGCAGTGTGCACCGTGGCAATGATGTCAAGAGAACGTGTATTTCCTGCTTCACAGGAAAATCGTTCATCCAAGCAATTTTTGCTCCGTGATGCTCAACCAAAGCCTGTTTTGTTTACAATGTGAGAAAATTACTTTCGTTACCAGGTACAATTAGTTATTTCGAGAACGTATCCCAAGAAGTCCTCTCGAATGTATGTGCTTGTCACGTTTCAAAGGACTGCTGGCAATTCGTGTCCATAAAGTAGTAGGTAACAAGCCAGAAGAAGACCTAAAAACCAGAATGATTATAAGTAGTTCTTAGAAAACTAATCGACTTTCCCATAGATGAAAAATTTTAAGTGGCAAGCTTTTCACGGATAAAACCTTGGTGAGGAGCAAAAGGAAAGAAGCCCTTTAATTGTGCCAGGAAAGTTAATATTAAAAGGGACACTGCAAGCTAGGCTGTATTTTTTTTTAAAGTAAAGGCTTTAGTTGTTTGTTCTTGCCATTTAAACCTTCTCCGAGCAGACTGAGAGGACAGAAAATGAATTAATCAGGAGTTTAGAGCTTGCCCTTAGAAAAGGGGCAGACTCTGTGTATATGTAGTAGAGGAACATGAGACTACAGAGCCTTACTCAGCACCAGAATTCCTGACTTACCGTAAGAAAGCAAGATATATTTGCATCATTTTGTGGAACAATTTGCTTGTTCTCGTGCTTCTACGCAGCAGCTCTTGTTACCTCATCAAAAGAGGGTTCCTTTTGTTGCAGGAAACATTCTTGGGTCTGTTGTTCCCAGAATTAACTTCTAAGCAAGTCCAGGTGAGGATGCCCCCCCTACCATAGACACACAGATGCTACACCACTCTGAAGCAAACCAGAGGGGTAGAAACTACATGGTGTTGTAGTGTTTGTTTCCAAATAGTCTGTGGAGGTAAGGGACGGGGAGAGACAGATGCTTGGGCGGACACGTGGGACGTGCTGAAGAGAACTACGCTCTGTTGGGATTTTTTAACTGTTATATTGATAACAGAGAGCAAAGGTCAGGTGGTTGAAAAGGAGCAGGTCTCTTCAGTTTGTTTCCCTTTCATCGGGAAAACACACTGTTTGTGCAATCAGCCACAGCTCTCAACAATGGACTGGCTGGAGATGAGTCACTAAAATGAATAATCCTTTTTAATCTCTACGAAAAGCATCCTGTTAGTGTTGCCATATTCTAGGAATTGTTATAACAGGAGCAGCGAAAGGATTAAGTGCTTAAACCTGTCCCACCAGTGCAAGTTTACTGCAGCAGAATTTCTCTGCTGGTAGCAAGCTTCCACTTCTCCTTAAAAAAAAAAATAAATTAAAAACAAACAAGAGAATTTTCCTATTTTTTCTCTGTAACAAGCCCCCCAGGACCCACCAATAATACAGCTAGTTAGAAAAATTAAAATCTAGATCAACTCACAGCACATGCTGAGGATGAACTAAAAGTAATGCTCACTGGTTCACCAAGATGAGACCAGAGCCTGCTCTCAAAGCCTTTCACTGAGAGCGTTACGCTTCTGCCAACAAACCCTCCGGAGAGTAGGAACTGGTCCAACGCTGTCCTTCCTGTGCTTTGCAGCACTGCACCGCTTTCCAAAGGTGAGCGATTCTAGGAAGTGATTAAAATATGTAGGGTAGTCTTTGTAGCATCAGGCTGAAGCCTGTGCTTTCAATAGCAAATGCAAAAAGGCTGTCAGCGATAAAGAATGGAAAAGCTATCCAGCTACCTGACAGGAACGATTAGTCTCATGAGCTATGAAAATTGCTAGAGGAGGCAGATGACTGCTTTGTTTTCCCCACAATACTTAAAATGGCAAGAGCTTGCTAAAATATTTAGTGTTAATGAAAACTGATGACAAGCTCTTACTGGTCTCCTTTCCAGAAATGAGAGTTCAAGAAGACCGCCTCTTTCACAGGCTCTGTCGCATTAAGGGACCCAAAAGACATTGAAGATGATACAACGCAGGACCCAGAGAGACATCCTCTATTAATCTTGAATAAATGACAAGGCTTTATGATCCACAGGTGGGCTAGCAGTGCTTGTTTTGAACCCTTCTCTTTAAATACATCACAAGGGGTTTTTCAAGGTGCTCAGGCTTCACCATCTTGGCTCCCACGGACTAACACTGACCTGAGCAGAAGCAGAGTGGGATGACACCAGCCGTACTTGCATGATGGGGCAGCTGCTGTGTTTGTAGACCATAAAACCTTGTCCATGTCCAAACCCCAGAGCGAATTTACCCCTTGATGTACCTGCCAGTCCCATCTCACTGGCTGCCCACATGAACCTTCTGGAGCTCGCTACCAGCTTGTCCTCACTTTCCTGTGCATCTGGGCTTCTTCCCAAAAGCAAACAGGATGGAAAGGGAACATTCTGCACCTGTATCTCTGTTCAAGGTGGAGCTGAGTCAGAGCTAATATTCGCACCTAGATCTCTCCAGCTCTTGGCACATCTCCCACCTTCATCACGTAATTAAAAACTAAAGAGCAGGACTTCTCCTCTCAATTTTAGTAATGTTTTGGACAAGTAGTACAGGTGATGTGATAATAGTTCTTAGAAATAAAATATATATAAAGTAACTGTTGATTTTATATATATATATATATATACAAAAAAAAATAATACTAATAAAAATACACACACACACCCCCAAACACGGCAAGGTAGTATCTGACAATAGGGAGCTGCAGCTGTGGCCAACAGCTGTGCGTTTCTTTGAGGTAAGAGCCAACACAGTTTGGGATGGAAAGCATCTCAGTTCTTCAGTCCTGCCAGCTCGGGCAATCCCCCCACATAACTGTGCAAGTTTGTCAGGCCTTCACACTTAACCTTTTTTTGCACCTACATTGTTACTGAAGAAACGGCTCCAAATCTCTCACCTTTGATGGTTATAAAGGACTCTTCAGGTTTTATTATTTTATGGTCACTTTACACCCAATTTACTACATCCCATCTCTACTAAAGAGGAAGTTTTTATCCCTCTCCTTGAAACTGTTTGGAGGAGTATCAGCCTTCCACTCTTGGCAAAAGGACAGCTAGGATGGATGGAGGAAGACACTTAAGATTCCATATGTCAGTGTACCTGGTCTTCCAGAACATCCTCTCCTAGCCATCATTTCTTCTTCTGTACTGGGTCTTCCAGGAGCCTGATGAGAATGCAAGTGATATGCTGTCTTTCTTGAAAAAAAAATCTTGCCTCAGTTCCCCTCCCATTAGCTTGTTTCAGAGGCTCTACTTTGTATATCATACTTTACAAATGTTCTTCTCCTCCAGGAAAGTGACTGAGAAGATGGGAAATGACTCTCACTTGCACCTTGCTACGTGCAATACCCACATATCTGATCCAGCTGTCCTTTTACAACTGCAGCAGTTCTTTTGCTTCTGTAACAGTAACAGTTCTGACAAATGCAATGGAATATTCAAAACCTAAACTAGTATTTCTTTTTCTTTTTTTTTCAGCACTGTTTTGTATCAGTACAGGCTGGGGGATGACCTGCTGGAGAAGAGCTCAGTGGAGAAGGACCCGGGGGTCCTGGTAGATGACAGGTTGGCCATGAGCCAGCAGTGTGCCATGGTGGCTAGGAGAGCCAATGGGATCGGGAGGAGTGTAGCCAGCAGGTCAAAGGAGGTGATCCTCCACCTCTACTCTGCCCTGGTCAGGCCCCACCTGGAGTATTGTGTCCAGTTCTGGGCTCCTTGGTTTAAAAAGGACAGGGATCTCCTGGAGAGAGTCCAAAGAAGGGCTACGAAGATGATTAGGGGCCTGGTGCATCTCCCCTATGAGGATAGGCTGAGTAAGTTGGGACTCTTCAGCCTTGAGAAGAGAAGACTAAGGGGGGACCTAATTAAAGTCTATAATTATCTTAAGCAGGGGATGCAGGGGGAATCAGCCAGCCCCTTTTCGGTGGTCTGTGGGGACAGGACAAGGGGCAACGGCTGCAAGTTGGAGCACAGGAAGTTCCACACCAACATGCAGAAGAACTTTTTCCCAGTGAGGGTGACAGAGCCCTGGGACAGGCTGCCCAGGGAGGTGGTGGAGTCTCCTTCTCTGGAGATATTCAAGACCCGTCTGGACGCCTATCTCTGTAATATGAGCTAGGGAGCTGCTTTGGCAGGGGGGTTGGACCCGATGATCTCTTGAGGTCCCTTCCAACCCCTACGATTCTATGATTCTATGTTCAGGAGTGCCAAACACTTTGGGGCAGACCATGACACAGCAGGGACATACCCAGACCAGGGGTTAAGGACTGACTGCTTTCCTAACTAACTGTATGTAATTTCATTCCCATTTTCCCTGCTTGTAAAATGGGAGCAGTGGCATTTACCTGCAACTGTAAGCAGCATAGAAGTACACAAATCAAAAATCTTGTGTATCCATTTGTAGTCAAAGTGAAGGTTGAAGATAGTTGCTACTAAGCTGCTATAATTTTACTTCATAGCTGTGTACACAAACATATCCCTTTGCTTCAGTTTGTGCTGCTTATACATTACTATCCGATGTATCTGTGTTACAGGAAGAACTAAAAAAAATCGGTGGTGGCAAGTAAAATAAGATTCACCCCATGAGAGGGATGAGAACGTCCTTTACCGGACCTCAGTGCCTCACAGAAGAGTTGGCTGCATGTGAAAGGAGGTGGATGATCTTACACGTTCCCTCTCCTCGTACTCGCTGCCACATGGTGAGTTAATATTTGATTAGACAGTGCTGTATCTATGACACCTGTTCACCAGGGAGACTAGGCCAACAACTGATGTAATCTACCTTATTATATACTTAATGATAGAGGAGAAGTGCTGCTTTTTCAGCTTCCCACGTCTGCTTTTCATTTCCTCTCCTACACATTCCTGAGGGGTCATGCTCAGTGTCTTGCAAGAGCAAACAAACAACTACAAAACTTCTCTCTCTGCGACTCTCTGCAATTTGCCTGAAAAAGAGGAGAAGCTGGTTAAAAATTTCCACTGTGCTGTGTTTTTCTGGAAAGAAATCTACTTGCTAATAGTTATTAATATACATATGTTGGCTAGATGTCTCTGACTACAACTGATCAGGACAAAACATACTGAAAAATGTGCTGGTACTAAAGACAAGATGGAAGAGCTTGTATTTATCATAGAAATCAGTCAAGTGCTTGGCCATACCTTCCAGGTACTCTTCACAAATGTCCTCTGAGACAACCTCGGGCCTTGACTAGTAGGACCTCCTCAAAATTTTTAGGTCAGTTGTCTGAGCAGCTGTGAGTGAATCTGTGCAGGGGCTCCAAAGCACCTCATCAGAGCAGAATTCCAATTATTCTCCTGCGCTCCCCAGGTCACAGAGCCTTCCCCTAGGAAATGCTGTGCTTCTGGTTTGCACCACTAGCAACTGCAGTGATCTCTGGAATCTGAATGTAATTTTTATTTTAAAAGGATATGGTTGTGTTCAGGTGAGTCTGCTCAACAGTGCCATTTCTGTATTTCTTTCCATTTGGCCTTTGTAACTTCCATACCTTTCTTGTTAAGAAATCCCCTTCTTTATGGGGAATCCCTCAATTTCCCTCATAACTGTAGGCGTTTCTGGCATTTGAGATACTGTTTTCTTACTCTGAGCAACTGTTATGGTGGTATAACGTAAATATATGTTATCTAAAGGATATTTTCTCAAATTTCCATTTCAGATTTTTCTTTCCTGGTTTAGAGAGTTCACCATCTTTCCTTGAAGTTAAGATTTGCCTTTGGACAGAAGAGGAGGAGAGCTGCAGTGCATTTTTGTTGGGGTAACGGCACTTCTCTGTGTTTTTTGTTGGCAGAGGGAGGGCTGAGGATGTGGCAGGGTGCATCTTCCACTGCCCTGGGCTGTGTCCTTTCCTTACTTCAATGGACAATGCTAAAAGGCTCGGATGGGATTAGCTTTAAACAGAGGTGGTTGACAGTTCCCACTTGCTGATCAAAAGATCTGTGGCCAAAAAAATCTGTGAAAAATCTGTAATCAGTCTACATGGAAATGGGAGCAAATGGTCATTTCGTTTGTAGATGCACCTGCTGAGCTACCAGGAGTCCCCATTAGCTTCTGTTTGGTACTCACCTTCTTACCCATCTGAGTTCCCACAGACGCCACAGCACATCTTCCATGCTACGCTATCTGGAGGAAGATCTCAATACAGCTATAAAACAACTTACTGAGACGCCCCAGGAGTCAGTGTCTGAGCATCACAGCTAGCGTGGGGATTCCCAGATGCGTGTTGGAAAGTGGCACACAGAAACAATTCTTGACCTGTGATTCATGTGATTGCATTTCAGGTCCCTACTATTTAGTTCGCACTTTGATCACATCTCACAAACAGGTTCATGTCCAAAATTAGGCTGGAAAAAATGCTGCTGTAATTATTTAGAGGAAATAGGAAGAGGAGAACATCTTCCACTGCCAGCTACTATGCCCACCAAGATAACAAAAGCTTTGCCAGGAGATGTGGCATGTGCTAGCACTCTCCACTTTGAACCTCTTCCAGGAATCGATGGTGAGAAATAATCACTCCGGCGCGAGCCTGAGAGGAACCTTCTAGAGAAAGCACACAGTGAGTTACAAGAGTCTAAAAGCTGCACGTTAAGAATAATAATAAAGACGTTTGATCAATGCCCTTTAAACTGTTCTGCAAAGACTTTCTCCCCTGCCCAGGCCGTTTTACATGCTTATTTACTACAGTGTAAATCATACTTCATGGAGCTGAGATGACAAATGAAGCCTGCCACAATTCTGCATGAAATGTAACATGTTTTCTTAGATGAGACAGGAGTTGACAGACCATCAAATGATCATGTTCCATCTATAACTTTCACTCTGTCAAGTCTTCTGTCCTCTGCACACCAATTATAATAAATAAGGCTGACTGCATATAGCCAGAGGAAAATGAAGGCAGCTCTCAAACATATGTAAAACTAAAAGATTCAGACATTTGTAAATCTTTTCATCGTTTACCTTAAAGCAGCGCTCTGTTCTCTCTGGTTTGAGGACAGTAAGAAGCTCTAAAGGAAGATCTCTTTAGAAATCAACATTGAAACAGAAGTAAGAATATTCATCAGAGAGTAACATCCTCTTCCAGTGGGAGCTGAAGGCAGAAGGAGGTGTCAGTAAGCCTGGCTGGGTGAAACACTTTTACCATAGGAAGCATTTCCGTGGTCATGAGAAGTAGTACTGATTTGTCCTCACTCAGGTCCTAACACCTCAGACGTCACCACAAGTATACTTTTGGCTAGAGAGCAATAACTGAAACCTCACAGCCCTTCCTTGCATTTTTCAGAATCAGAGAATTGCAGAAACACAAGGATGGAAAAGACCTTTGAGATCACTGAGTCCAACCATACCTGTCGTCTAATAAACTGTATCCCTGAGCACCTCATCTACCCATCTTTTAAATACATGCAGGGTCGGTGAATGAACCGCCTCTCTGGGCAGCCTGTTCCAATATCCGACAACCCTTTCAGTGAAGAATTTTTTCCTAACACCTAATCTGAACCTGCCCTGGCACAGCTTGAGCCCATTCCCCCTTGTCTTATCACCTGTCACTTGGGTGAAGAGACCAACTCCCACCTCTCTACAACCTCCTTTCAGGTAACTGTAGGCAGTGATAAGGTCTCCCCTCAGCCAGTTCCCTCAGCTGCTCCTTGTAAGTTTTGCCCTCCAGCCCCTTCACCAGCCTGGTTGCCCTTCTCTGGACACACTCCAGGACCTTGATGTTCTCCTTGTAGTGAGGGGCTCAGAACTGGACACAGCACTCGAGGCGAGGCCTTACCAATGCCGAGTACAGGGGCACAATCACTTCCCTCGGCCTGCTGGCCACACTATTTCAGATACAAGGCAGCATGCCATTGGCTTTTCTGGCCACCTGAGCACACATTCAGTTGTCAGTCAACCAACACCCC
Organism: Zapornia atra; assembly: GCA_013400835.1. Taxonomy (NCBI): domain Eukaryota; kingdom Metazoa; phylum Chordata; class Aves; order Gruiformes; family Rallidae; genus Zapornia; species Zapornia atra. The sequence goes on along the minus strand of VZTU01002610.1, from coordinate 296,406 downwards.
CAGGTCCATCTCTGTCAGGCAGCTCTCTAGCAACTCTCTCCCAAGCCTGTAGCGCTGCATGGGATTGTTATGTCCTAGGTGCAGGACTCTACACTTGACCTTGTTGAACCTCATCCCATTGGTCTCAGCCCATAGATCCAGCCTGTCCAGATCCCCCTGAAAAGACTCCCTACCCTCAGGCAGATCAACACGTCCTTCCAGCTTTGTGTCATCTGCAAACTTACTGAGGGAACATTCAATCCCTTCACCCAGGTCATTGATAAAGATGTTGAACAGAACTGGACCCCGGACTGAGCCCTGGGAGACACCACTCATGACTGGTCTCCAGCTGGATTTGGCTCCATTTACCACCACCCTTTGGGCCCAACCATCCAGCCAGTTTTTAACCCGGGGGAGGCTGTACCTGTCCAGGCCAGTGGCAGTCAGTTTCTCAAGCAGAATGCTGTGAGAAATTATTTCAAAAGCTTTACTGAAGTCCAAGTAGACCACATCCACAGCCTTTCCCTCACCCACTAAGCAGGTCACCTTGTCATAGAAGGTGATCACGTTAGTTTGGTAGGACCTGCCTTTCTTAAACCCATGTTGATTGGGCCTGATCACTTGGTTGTCATGCGTGTGTTGCATGATAGCAGCCAAGATGACCCTCTCCATGATCTTCCCTGGCACTGAGGTCAGACTGACAGGTCTGTAGTTTCCTGGATCCTCCTCCCTCTGACCCTTCTTGTAAATAGGTGCAACATCTGCCAGCCTCCAGTTGAGGAGGCTCAACCCCTGAATCCAATAAGGGCTGGAGATTGTCCTTGGCCCTCAAATGACTTTCTTCTCACAGTCTGAAGGAAGAGAATTGTTTAGGAAACTTATTCTTCCAGGAAATTATCTTTTAAGGTTTCTCTGACTGTTAATGTTACTTTCACATGTGTCACTTCTGGCTCAGCTGTTAGTGATAGATGGAAGTTTGCATGATGCTGCAGAGATCCCCCCCACTCCCCCCAATATTGCAAGCTCACAATTACATCATACTAACGAAACCATAGCTAGTGGATGGGTGGAGTGATTTCCTTCCCTCTACACTCTGACCTGGGTCTGAAAATAGAGGCTGAACGCTTCCATGTGGCCACCGGATAATTCTTCTCCTAATAACAAGGAACATCATTGGTCTCAGCACCAGCCCGAGCCTGACACATACATTTAAGGCTCCACGCTGGTCTCTCGTGTTCTCACTGGGTGATATAATTCAGAATGCAAAGACTGTTTCTGTATGAAGTGCAGCGGGCAGCACATGGCTGCTGCGACGTGAAGAGTGGAGAGGAAGCTCCATCACAGCCCCAGAAAAAAATGTGGCTGTACTCCTCCCAAGTGCAGGCACTGCCAGCCAGAGCCATTAGAGCACGGGATGGAGATGCAGCAGACACTGAGACACTTGCTATTTCCCATTGTGGGGGGACTGTGTCTGTGGCCAGGTGCCCAGTTTTTGGATTACTGGGTTGACCAGGTGCTCTGGGGCCCATGTGCATGTCTCTGTGTCTATGTTCTGCCTGGTGTAGGTAGCATGGGTTACACAGGACATCAGAAACATCGAGAGGTAGGAAAGGAATTCTCAGAAAGTCAGGCAGCTTTAGGATTTTGGCCATAAAAAGGGACTGCTTTAATACAATGGCTTCTCAGGGAGCCTAGCGTGGAGATATTGCTCACACGAGTCCCGTTTCGTAGCAGAAAGTGTGTTTCATCAAGGAAGTCACCACTGAGAGAAAGATAACAGATGTAACTATGAACTGAGTGCACACCTATCAGGAGAGGCGCAAAGGCTAAGAGATCCCCTGTTTCAAAAGAAACCCTGGGTTATTCAATTATATCCTGTTTTTATCTTGTCTTTGCACAGAATTATTTCTGTCTTTTTTTATTCTTACTGAAAACTGCTCCACTCACCTTTCAGAAGGAGAAGGGCTGGTTGCTACCACGCGTCAGAATGGAGACCAAGAGGTGGGGAAAGTGAAAGCCTTGGGGCTGCTGTAGGCTTTAGTTAGGTTAGACAGAAAGGCTACTCGTTTTTGTGATGTTAGTACCGATCTCACCATAAAGAGAGCGAGGGCACCACCTGCTGTTTTTGAAATGTATTTATTTGGGTCACGAAAAGTCACTCTTCAAGTACTGCATTCAAGAACAGGCCTACAAAACAAGCCTTACTTCTTTGGGAAAGCTTTCTCTTGGCATTTAAGCTTAGGCAAGACAGTTTTAACAAACGATGTTTGCAGTTCACACGATGGGCTGTACTGACTGAATGTGGGGTACTTAGAGATCTTTGAAAGCAAGAAAGCGTTTCACACTTCTTTTCTGCTTTAGTACACGGGTTCTTCTTCACCCAAGGCATCAAAATCTAGTGTTCACAACATTTTCAGCAGAGCTGATTGGCATTCGATAACCACCAAAAAGTTTACTCACTACCTGAAGTAGAAATGACATCTTTAGAATGATGATAGCTTAGGTCATTTTTTGAGCTGGAGAGGTTATGGACTAAATAATTGCTTCTAGCTGAGCAAGACACCAAACTATAGTTTTTAAACAGCTTTTGAAATTTTTCAAAGAACCTGTTTCCAAAATGCTCCTAGTTGAGAAAACTCAGGTCCCTACACACCCAGCTGCAGCAAGTGGTCCCTTCACTAGCAAACTGAACTGTTTTCTACGCACAGATTGGATTTCAACATGCACACAGGCTTTGTTATAAATTGCCAGTTCTGAGACAATTCGGACCAAGCAAATAAAGCCCAGAGCCGACCAGGAGCTAAGCTCCAGAGAGCAACTTAAAAGCCTGAGCAGCAGCTTGGATCTTCTCGAGTTAGAGGCGGTTGAATGTTGGCTTAATTCTTCCTAGATGCCACAAGGAATCAATCAGCCTACAGTCTTGCCTTCTGAGTAACAAGGGGCACTTTGGAAAACCCTGTGTCAGGCTGATCAGGCATAACCAGGCTCTTCTATTTTATGGGCTAGTGAGGGACTTTTGTGAGGACTGGTCATTTATATATAGAATCACCGAACATCCTGAGTTGGAAGGGACCCATAAGGATCATCCAGTCTGACGCCAAATTAGTGCTTGTCAAAACTGCCACCAGAGTTAAGAATCAGCCCTAAAAGGGACGGCCAATTCCTGTGCAGGCGCCTGCAGTCACTTGGCCAGCTCATGTCCTGAAGACTTCTAAGTGAAACTGAGTTCAGAGCAGCAGCAGCAGCCGCCTCTTCACAAATTTGGAAAAGCACCAGAAAGCATTAACAAATGACATGCTTTTGACAGGGAAAAAGATATCACGGCCCATTTCCTCTTCAGATGACAGAGCCAAGATTTGCCTTGCCCAGTTACAAGCAAAATTGTATGAGACACTTTAATTTTTATCCTGTGCAATTCAGTTCTGATTTGGGCATGAAAAAATTCAAGGGAAGAGTGAAAAATTGTGGATAACCTGATTGCTTCCCATGAGCTCAGAAGAAGTTAGCAGAGTTGTGTTCACATGAAACACATTTCAGCAATAGATGCATAACCCACGTTTTTGTCTATCAGTACCAGCTCTTACAAGGTAAGACGAGGTATCAATGCAGTCTCTTGTTTTCCCCTTCTGAAGATGCTTTGTACATCTGAAAGATGTGCAAAACAAAAATCATCTAGGATTGCATCAAGCTTGTGCATTTATTGGTGGCTTATTAAAAATTAATTCACTGCTGCAAATGAACGCTAATAACAAATTATTAAAGACATCTTCTTTTCTTCTGGTTTTTTTTTTTTTACACAAATAGTTTTATTACAAACTTGAACTCTTAAGAAATACACAAGTAAGAAATTACACAAAGGCCTTGGCATTTGCAAAGATCTTTTGGTATTTGCATGGTAATAGTCTATAAAACACTTTCGGACACGGATGTGCTCAAACAATGGTATCATTGCATAGAACTTCTTAAGAAATATTTCTGAGGCCCCTTTGAAGATATTTTTTTTTGGCACAACGTTACCCAAATTAAGGCCTTGCACTTTTCAAAGTCAAGTCATTCAGTGTGTGAGTAGCGTTTAAAACCCTGAAAAATATTAAATACAGAATAAAGACTATAAGCTCAAAGCAGGATTTACTATCATAAACACATATAGCTATTAACCTGGGTTCAGTCTCTGCAACTTCAGCATTGAAATGAGCTATGTAAAATGAACATTTCACATCATACTTTGGTATTTAACACCTAATTCATGACACTGAAAAGAAGAAAACTTTTGTAAGCTTCTTTTTGAAATTATAAACTCAGAGCTTGATTTGCCTAATGGTTGAGATCTATATAAATTACTAAAATATTTATATATATTTTTTTTTCTTGACCATTGCTGCATCATTCTCTATTCCACAGGAAAGTTTGTTCTACTGCATAAAGAAGCTGCATAGTACCAACATAGCAGAAACACTTACTTGCCTATTTGGGAAAACCAGTTTGGCAATCTCTTCCAGATGTAGTCCCATTAAAACCAATAGCACTAAAGACTACAAACAGAAGCAAAGGTTTGCAGGATGGCACTCTATGTTGTGAAAAGATGGTTACGTGTTGCTAAACCACAGTCTGTAATCCCAAACCTCTTTACATTAGTATTGCTTTGTACAGGAAGAATAAGTACATACCCAGTCTGGGATTTTTGAGACGCTGATATAACGGTAACAACAAACTTATCTGGGGAAGAAAAATGAATCTAAATATATAATACAAGACTGAGAAAGGGGGGTCAAACAGTATAAGGCAGAACTGCATACCTCCTAGCACCTTTGCATTTTTTCTGGATAAATGCTGACTTTTTATTCTATCAGTGCATTGCATTTATATAAAAAATACATGTATTTTGATCAAAAGTGCCATTTGGCATGTCAACATTTGAAGCTTATCTTTGTTGTCTCTTTTCTTCTTCAGCAAGGACAGGGCCAGTAAAGCAGTGTGTGTTAGTTATGCAAGTTCCTAAAAGGCACTTTACTGTTTTCATATTGGACAACAATGAGGTACATATGATATATGTCTAGGCTTCATTGCTGTTAAACGAATAGCACCATATTGTGTGAAATTAGTTGAAATTCAAAAGTCATTATGTTTTTCTCATACAGACTTGACAACGGCTAACATTTGAGCGCAGATCCCCTGCTTTCAGAGTTGAGGGAGTCGGTTTCCTGTCAAACACAAACAAAAGGCCCATTAACAACTGTTGTTACAAACAGTTTCCAGGTTTATAATTGACAACGCAAACTCTACACGCAGCCAAGTGCACCCCTAAGTTCTCCCAATGCATGGTCACTGTCAAGCTTCATCACAGTCTATCACTGTGGGGTTAGTTTTAAACATCATCCACTTCTGGTTACTTCATAATTCAGTTCTGTCATGAGGCTGAATGTTTTCTTAACTAGAAGACACTACCTGTTTAATTGGCTGTTTGAAAGCATGCTGCGATTTGGGCAGTAAGAAAAGTTTCAAAGGAACCAAGGACATTTGACTGGGCAGGAGTTTCTGCTAACTCTTGGGACTTTGCAGAAAAAAGGAAAGCCAGCAAAAGAAAGTCTGTGATATCATACAGAAAGGCAACCCAAAATGTCTAGTCTCTAACCTATCATAAGGAGTTCCTCCTTATAAGGCATTTTCAGAGAAAACTGTGCTTACATTCCATGCTATTCTTTAAAAAGGATTATGATTTTTCAGGAAAATGAGGAGTATTTGTGAATTATGGTAGTAGGACAGGTGCCCTGATCTCTGGTTATCTTACAAATTTGAGTTACAGTTTGTAGCCAGAAAAGGGGGATGAAGTTGACAGATCTCTGGGTAGATCTGAATGAATACAAACAACTGCAGTGCTGACTCCTCTGAACGTTCCTCTGACCCGCCTTTCCTAGGGAGCCAGTGCTTACCCCGGTGTTGGCAAATGGGCTCTTTCAGTAGTCTGGCTGATGAGATTATCACAGCCCCAGTTATAATCAGACTCAGTGCTCAATTCTTCTACCTATTCAGTTGACAACTGTCTTGTAGACCAACAGGTAAAACTGTCTAACCAACCTGCTTCATTTTGACCGACACATGCTAAGGAGAATTCATAGATCTAGAAGACATTGAGAGATGAAAAGTGCCCGATGAAGGGTACCAGGTGACAGGTACCAGGAGCGCCCTGCAGTGGAAGAGGATGATTGCCTGCACTCCAGAGGAACACCTGTTAATCAGGCAAGCTACGTAGACCTCAGAGCCAGTCTATATGCTAAAATATTAATAAAATTCATATGGAATAAATTAGGTTTTGCTGAAAAATACTTATGTGCAGGAGACCAGAACTAAGCCTCCTACCGCTTAATTTCTGAAATGAGAACCTCAGCAGAACGGAAGAAATGCCTAAGGCCTCCACCTTTAGATGCTTTTTATTCAGACATACTCCCTCCCAACATTAGGGAGAGGTAAATAATCATTCAGCTCGCTTAGTTCAAACACCTGCGCTAATTTCACATGGTTTCTGGTTAGGTATTGACATCCACTAAGGAAGAATGTTACATTCTAACCTATTTTCAATCAGTACCTCAGCCTATCCCAGTTACGATTCAGTGAATACAATCACATAGTGGAAATGTAACCATTGTTAGATTATTCTGAAAAGCTAAATACCAGGTTCAAATGACACACTATAAACACTAACAGAAGATACATTCATTAATCCCCCCCAAAAGCTATTATAATTTTTCCTTTTTGCTAAGAAAATCATTAACTGCACACACTAACCAGGCTGGGGCGCAGCCAATATTGAACCATGTATTACATTCAAACAATACTTCTCCCAGTCAGCAACAAACCTTGACCAAGTCTCACATACCAATAAATAAATCACAAACTTACTTGAACATCTCATTATTCTCTATAGTGGCAAGCCAGAAGCTGTAAGCATTTGCATAATAATTGCAGGTGCCCCGGCCATGGCATTCAATGAAGGGAGCGCTGCGAAACTCTTCTAGGCAGGAACCAGGAGACGCCAGGGCCTGGCCAGAGCCCTCTGCACCAGCGCTGGTGTGCTAGAAAAATGCAAAGGCATCTGTCAGACAGGGAATCTTTACTTCTTCTGCTGCAGCACCTACTGACTCTCTTGCAGTAGGATTTCTTCATGTCCCTCTCCTTGTCCTCTGTTGTGTCCACCTGCTGTTTTGTCCCTCAGTTCAAGAAGGTGCAAGTAGGTGGAGCTGAAGGGCTCCAGAGGTGGCACTGGGTTCTCTCACTTAATGGCTAATGGTGGCACAACACACGAGCAACACCAACTTTTGGGCAGCTGTATGCACAGAAATCCTTCAGGACTGACAGCAGGACCCAAGCTATCTCGATGGGTCTGCTCTCCAGCTCAAAGGTAATACAGACTCATGTGGTTTGTACCTGCAGAGCTTAACTCATCTCGTGCCCCAGATCATGGTGGTCTCTCTCCCACTGCTGAGGGGTAACAGCTCTGGGTCCATGCTGTTTCCCAGACCATGCCCAGGCCTTGCCTGAAAGGGCGGCTGCGGATAACAGCTCTGAACATGACAGGAAGCAAGCATGCTAACAGCTAACCACTATGGAGGACTACAGAGTGGCTCCTCAAGGCCACTCCTTGGCCCTATTTATTTTACTAGTATAGATATAGCTGAAGAAACTGCATACAAGGTCAAAAATGCCATTAGAAAACTGAAAGCTTATTTGTCAAAAAATGGGATGAGGACAGACACTGGTGTGCTACCACTCTAGGAAGCTGCTGTAGTATCGATATAGAAGGACAATGGAAAATGTGTTACTTATATCATCATTTACTCAGCATTCAGATCCTGTGCTGGAGCTGAAAACGAGAGATCAAGCTGTGTGCGTTTCCTCAAAAGTTAACAACTAATTGCTACTGCACTATTCTCATTTAGTAATTATCCAGAATCTTTTTAAAGTCACCAGAAAGGGTAGAGGTCAACTTCACTCTCCTAAGACCTGAAGTGACATAGCCAGTTAATAAATTTCCCAGCAGGAGTGTAGATCAGAGCCTGAAACAAAGGCTCTCCTCACCTCAGTGTATGCCTCAAGCATATGTCACTTACCATGACAAAGGAGTAACCAATCCAAAGTGAACTCCAGCCTTCAGGACACGATGGTATTTGAATTGTTTGACTGTGAACCGCTATTACCATAGCAGGAGCTTCACACACAGAGCATCTAGAAAGACCAAGATATGAATGAGCTACGAGGATTAATACTACTTCTTTTTTTTTTTCCCCCAGAATTTACTTTCTTTATGGAATCAAAATTAGAAAAATGTTGTCACCTTCAAAACCAAAGGAAAATCAAAATGTTTCATTTGGAAAAAAATGTCAAATGGTCCTTTCTTCTTATCCTCTTCATTCCTCTCCTTTCCCCTCTCCTCACCTTTCCTGGCCTTTTTCCTGGCCTTTCAATTTACTTAGGAACTGCTTAACTACTGAAGTCTTACTCCTATTATCTTCCCTAAGAGCAAAAGGCAAGAGATCTCTTAGCTGAATATTTAAATATATTTGTCTCTTTCTAGTCCCATGTGTACTGTAGTTTCTTTAAGTGTTCAACCTCACGAACGTGAGAGGCAAACAGCCAAGCACTGTGACTCAGCAAGTATCACTCAGAAGTGATCCACTCTGATCAGAGACAAGTAACAGCAATCCATCATCCTGAGCACAGCCCTGAGCAACTTCCAGAGAGAATGCCATCTCTTTTGGAAAACATCTTACAAAGTTAATCACTGTGAATCTAATCTAATGCAGTCTTTTCCCCATGCATTTTCCTTGAACATGGCTTTTATTTACGTTTGTGGCCTTTATCTACAGCAAGAGATTTCTAGCAAAGCACTTTGAACAATGAACTTGAAAGCAACTCTGCATAAAGCTTGTGCAGCACCAGTTCTTTCACTTCAGATAAATTCCTCATGTCTCAGAACTGACCGATCCTGCCTTTCCCGCAGAGTCATAAAAAAATGTGAGTTGGGCTGGAAGTTTTAATATGGGAGCCTGTAATAAGGAATTTGGTAGATATAATCCATTTTTTCCTTGTACAACTCCAAAATTGGCTACTGCGTCTGGCAGTGATGAAAATGATTCAAAACAGATACTTGGAACTAGACGGTCTGATTCCGATTATCAGAGTGGTGAAAAGAATCAAGTGCAAAATGGATTAAGTTGGACTCTGGAAAATGCTCAGAAGGAAAGGAATTCAGAATGAAAGCCTTCTATTTCTGACTTGTGAAGTCTGCTTTCATACCTACTGCCTTCATCTTTAGTGCAGAAGCAAGACAGTTATTTTAAGAAACACATCAATGAAAGGGTAAGTTAAAAGAAGAATGTAAAGCTGCCTCTATTCTTGGAGCTCTGCTTTGCTTCAAGAGATTCCTGGTATTTCAGTGGAAGGCTGTACATGAAAAGAAGTCCCCTGACCCAAGGCAGCAAGTGACACTTTTACACCTTTTCAACTTTTGGACAGGGAAAACTGTTGATTTAAAAGCCTCAACTAATAAAGTAAATTGAAAGAACAGTCTTCTCAGATTCCTTGCTGGGTAAAAAAATGTGTATTGCCATTACCTCACTCTCTGCTATGGCTAAAAGGAGAACAAAACATGTACACACACACCCGTATGCATATACACCCACACCCGTATGCATATGCACACACATATACATATTTATGGTGCAAAAGCTACTATATATGCATAAGATAAGGCAAAATGTGGGTGGGTACTTCCTTGAGTAAGAGTTTAAAAATTGATTGTTAAGGGTTATTTTGGGGTGCTTGATCAGGCATGGCATAAAGGGAACATGAATTGCAGAGATGGGTCATTTGAATTCTTCTGAAAGCCAAGCCCCTTCCACTCACACCCAAAGAGCAACCAAAGAGGTAAGACCAACAAAACCTATAGTCTCTCTTGAGAACCTTGCCCTTGATCTGCCCACTCATTTTCATGGCATACCAACTTCTATGGGTATACTCTACCAAAAGTAGAGTACAGTGTACAGCTGCAGACACAAGATGGATTCTATTATGTAAAATACATGTCAGTTGTTTTGCAGCAGAGCCAAATACTTTTTCTGAACATACCAAGATATTATCAAGACTACAGCTCTCTGGTGATTTGAACCGTCCATTCTCTTGAACAGCATATACAGAAAAACCCAGCAATGGCAATCTCCACTCCCATTCACTTCATATGGCAGGAAGAGGGATTAGCAAGTGCTGATACAGATTAGAAGCAATGATAGGAATCATAGCAATGGCTAATGATTATTAGTATCTAATGATTATCATTTACACTCTAAGTTGGGAATTCTCTAGTCAGATTCATATCCGACGACAGCAGCGCAGCTCACTACACTCTTGATCACACCTCTGCCTTCAGTGCTGGGCATATTATGACCAGATAGTTTTTCCTAGTGGCATAAACATTTTAAATAGACCAAGAGTTCAACATGTTGGATTGATCCACAATAGTTATGCCTGATACAAGTGCTACGTTTTATGCTAGCTGAGAATCTGGAATTAAAAAGCAGATGATTGATTTGGCAACGGTTTCCTTTAATTCAGGCAATAATGGCTGTATTCAGGCAGTATGTCCAAAACAATAGAAGAAACCTGGCACTCTACTGTACAATAAATAACACTACCAATTTCCAACAAAAGGGAACTGAGGCCTACAAGGCCTCTAGCTACGGCTAGTCAAAAAAAAAAAAAAGAGAATTGTTTTTGACAAGAATTGTGAACAAATTAAAACCTTTTTCCCCTTCAAAGTACATCACAGTTTTTGCAAAACATCTTTTCAAAGTAAATCTTTTCATTTCAATTAGACTCAAAATAGACTGATCTATTTGTTTGGGTTTCCCCAAAAACGGATTTCTTTTTGATCAAAGTCTAAACTGAAAGCACACACACTTTGAAACATTTCATCAAAGGAAGTCAAAACTTTAAATTTAAAGGCAGGAAATAAAGACATCCAGACTAAAAGCCCTTCATCCCAGAAAAAATCAAGCACTGTACACACTTTTCACAGGCTTCTTCATTTTACAAGCATAGCAGAGCTGAAACCATTACCTGCTGATGAATGGTCTGATATTATCACCAGTGATAGGAGCCATACTCATTGGCATGGGTTCAGGAGTGGACAGCCAGTAGGAATAGTCATTCCTTGATGCAAAGTTACATACATTGTTGATATTGCAGAATAAGAAAGGCATGGTACTAAATTTACGAAGACAGCTTCCTGCCGTGCCTGAAATGTTAAGTGAAAATTACTTGTTAACCCATTTTTACTGAATTATTGCAAACTGCCAAAGATATATTTCCTGGAGCAGCTCAAAAGCAGACAACACTTGCTCTGGAGGGCAGAGTTATCTCAGAGGAAGTGACTTCTCTTAGGTACATAAGGAACAGGACAAGGCAAGGAGTAGCTCAGTCTCTCCTGTAAAATTATGGAATAATTTAGGTTGGAGTAGACCGCTATAGGTCATTCATCCTAACCCCCTGCCAGTCACATCAGGTTGCTTGGGTCCATGGCCAGTTGAGTTTTCACTATCTCCAAATACAGAGATTAAACAACTCTCCTGGGTTCCATTTCAGTGTTTGAGCATCAGCACAGTATAGTTTTTCTTTATTTGTTACTGGGATATCTCTCATACTTGTGTCCATTGAATCTTTGTCACTGAGCCTCCCTGAGAATAGTTTGGCTCCATCTTCTCTACCCTCCCTCTAGACAGCAATAGAAGTGTCCCCTTAAATTTCTGTTATGGCTGAGCCATTATGACCTAGTTCCACCAGACTGTCCAGACCCCACTAGCCATCTCAGTAGCTAGCTGTTGTATTCACTGTGGTATATTAACCTCTTGTTCTGCGATGCCCAAGTCTGGGCACAATATACCTAACATGGTCTCACAACTGCCAAACAGGGGGGAAGAACCACTTCCCTCCATCTGCTGGTTGCGCTTTTGCCAATAGAGCCCAGTAGGCTGGGTGGTGGGGAATGGAGTAGCTGTTGCAAGGGTATACTGATAATTCATGTTCAGTGCTGCTCACCAGGAATCCCAAGTCCTTTCTGCAAAGCAGCTTTCTAGCAGTCCGTACTGCTGCTACTGGATACACCAGTCGATCCCCAGTCTGTTCTGCTGCATGAGGTTATTTCATCCTATGTGTAACCCTTTGCATTTGCTATTACTGACCTCTTTGAGGTCCTCCTCAGCCCCTTTATCTTGCTTTCTCTGAATGACAGCTGTGTCCACTAGGGAATCAACCATTCCTCCCAATCTGGCATTACCCACAAACTTGCTGAGAGTGCACCCTATCCCATTACCCAAGTCTTCAATAAATTCATTAAACAACATTGTCCCAGTATTAGTTCCTGAGGGATATCACTAATCAAGCACTGCCACTCAGACTTCGTACATACGATCACATCCCTCTGAGCCTCATGGACCCACCATTTTCCCACTCACCTTATCATTTACTTAGCCAGCCCGTATGTCACTAATTTAACTTACAAAGATACAATGGATGGCCATATCAAAGCCTTTGATGGAGATTTTCTTAAACTAACACTGCCTCCACTATACACCAAACCATTGTTTGTACCACCCTAGAAGGCTTAATAATGCACCAGGTAGCTAATAATAATTACACAGGTTTCTTCGGCACAGTTCTATAAATGAAAGAAACATTTGGTTTGTAATGAATTCTGAGTTTTAATTTGGTGTCTACTTACCCAGATCTTGGCCGTGTGCTCTTTCATTGCCTTGTACATAAAGCAAGGAGTAGCCATTGTAAATCAGCCTTGTTCCAAATGGACATATTGGGTCTTCAGTGGTTTGACTGTGTCTGGTAACAAGGAAGCCATGAGCAACAGATGGTGCACCGGGTGGACCCATAGCCCCAGGCAAACCTTCAGGGCCAGGTGGACCAGGGAATCCTCTGGGCCCTACAATACAGAGAATCTCCTTTTATCTCTGCAGACAGCTGTACCCTGCTAGATAACTAAAGAAGTATCATTAGATACATTCACATCTAATCTCCTATGTTAGTTTTCTAAGAAGGCATCATAGAGTTTTATTTGAAGAACTCCTGGGCTTACCTGGGGGACCATAAGGACCAACTTCTCCTTTTTGCCCAGGTTTACCATCAAACCCTGGACTACCAGGTGGTCCAGGTACACCTGAAGGTCCTGTCACCCCTGTTGAAAAACAAGCAATAGTTATTACTGGATATTACTTCATGTTAGTTCTGACTAACAGCATGTTAGTGCTGTGAATTATTACTGGATATTACTTCATGTTAGTTCTGACTTTTTGACTTTTAATACATTCAGGCATAGGCACACCTCTACATAAACTAACAGCATACAGACTCAGTGTGTACACTTCAATATCTAGAGCACATATGTGGGTTACTGCAGGTGAAGTGATTATAGAGAAGAACAGAGAAGTAAGCAAGGAATGTGCTTCTAAAATTACTAGTATTTGCCTGTAATATGAAAAGGAAGAGCAGTAATGTCTTTCCTCTCTACTTATCATACAACTCAATTGAAAATAGACCATAGAGTAGGGTCATGAACACTAGGAAAAGCAGTATTCTCTTAGCTTCTTCCCTAACGGGTTTTCAAAAGTATATTATGTCTTTGCTTTGTTGATTTCTAGGTGCTTTGACTCCTACATAAACTCAGCAATGCTGACTTGTGGAAAAAGATGTTTACACCATCACAACACCATACCAAAATTTCTGTGGCACATCAGAAGCTTTAGATAGCCACAGCTGCCCTGTTCCTGTTCACTCCAAAAGCAATATTGTGTTCATGTATTAAACTGACTACTGGAGTGAAAGATCCCATCCAAGCAAACCCGTGTTGTGTTCAGTCACTGAGATTATTACACAGCTATTTTCCTAATGGACAACAGAGTTGTAACCACACCTTCAAGAGCACACTTCTATAGCTATTATAGTAAATAGAAAGAAGATATTAATTATATTCCACCATAACTCCCCATTATCTTCTCATAAAACAATCACGAACAAAGCTTTCCCTTAGAATCTTAACAACTTAGGAACACCTCTGAGCTCCCACTCTCCATGTCCTGTCACTCTGAAGGACATGTGTTCTTGTGCCAGCATTTCATTTGTCTTACCCTCTGCTCCATTCTCTTATCCCCTAATAAGTTTAATTTTTGCAGTTCTCCTTTACTTTATAGAAACTGTCATGTCTGGCCTAAGAGATGAAAGCTAGAACTAGGGAGTAAGCTTCCTCAGGAAGCACTTTCCACTCCAATGTGTTTTTCTTTATGCTTGTCTTCTCCCAGAGACATGTAATAATTAAGTCTGGATTCAACATTAGAGACAGAAGAAACAAACACATTCTGGGCAAAGGATAAGCAGAATTTTGCAAGTCATTCTGTTTACTGCTGATCTCAGACACTGATGTGATGACTGCAGTGAGAGCCTATAAAAATTACTAGGAACGCATCCATTTCTGGGATTCCTTCAAAAAGAAGGACTCTCTTCCTTGTTGCTGACACAATTTAGGTGACTTATAAGAAGCTGGATAAAATTATGGTAAAAAATCTTACAGTGCCTAGCCTACCATTGGTCTATTTTTACATTACTTAAAATGTATTTCTATTGGCAAGTTAGAAACTCTCACCTTGCTGTCCTTTGGGACCTGGAAGACCTGGGAAACCTTTGAGACCAACTGGTCCTACAGGGCCAGGTAATCCAGGATCCCCTTTAACAAGCTGAAAAGCACCTGGTGGGCCTGGTGGACCTTGTAAACCTGCCAAAGTGAACAGAGGAAATCAGCACATTTAGTATTGCACAATTAAAAAGTGAGAAAACAAGGTTACCTTACATGGACATTTATGTAGTCAGTGAACAGAGCCCACAGCTAAAAGGTATCAGTGTGCATTGAGTCGGGTCATACCTGTTAAGATGTCAAACCTGAAGTTAACTGAGGGCAGAAGACAATAGGGGAAACAATGTGGGCCATGGATAACCCTCTGGTAACACCTAAGTAGTTGCATGTCCTGCTGCTGAAAACCACATCGCTACCTCCTACATTCCATATCTCCCACCAGTCAGGGCAGAGCAGGCCCACAGATGTAGCTCTGACCAGATGCATGGTGACCAGGGTGTGCAAACAGGGAGAACTGATGGGGGTGGTTTGCACAGCAGTTGGCTCAGAAGATCTGCACACTCGGACAGTTACTGGGCTGCTGCCTGCTCTGTTCACCATCCAAGTCTAGGCTGCAGCACTGGTGGTCACGCCAACTAACTGATGGCTGTGCAAGCCTACTTAGAAGCTTGAGGTCTCACACCATTGTTAAGTAGACTCTCTTTCTAAGAACAATAAGGAGACTGTCACCTGATGAAAGAAAATAGTGTCCACCCCTGCAACAGCAAAGCTCTGGCTGAAACCCAGACAGAAGCACTGCAGCCTACCTATGCTGACATCTCCACCTAAACAAACCTCACAAGGACTGAAATAGCTGTCCAGCCCTTAGGTTGCATGGAGTTCCCTCAGACAGTCTGCAGATGACAACAGGCTGAGTGGTGTAATCAGTACACTGGAGGGAAGGGATGGCACACAGAAGGACCCCGACGTGCTTTAGAAAAAGACCAATGTGAACCTCATGAAGGCCAAGTGCAAGGTCCTACACCTGGGTTAGGGCAATCCCCAGTATCAGTACAGACTGGGGGATGAATAGATTGAGAGTAGAATTGCAGAGAAGGACTTGGGGATACAAGTATATGAAAAATTGGACATGAGCTGGTAATGTGTGCTCACAGCCCAGAAAGCTGATCATATTCTGGGCTACATGAAAAGAAGTGTGGCCAACATGTGGAGGGAGGTGATTCTACCCGTCTACTCTGCTCTGATGAGACCACACCTGGAGTACTGCATCCAGCTCTGGAGTCCCCACTACAAGGAAGACATGGAGTGGTTAGTGTGGGGTCAGAGGAGGGTCATGAAAATTATTAGAGGGCTGGAGACTAAGATTACAGACAAGGAAGACAGTTTTTACAGTGAAGGTGGTCAGGGATTGGCACAAGTTGCCCAGAGAATCTGTGGCTGCCCCCTCCCTGGCAGTGTTCAAGGCCAGGTTGGATGGGGTTTTGGGCAACCTGAGCTAGTGGAGGGTGTCCCTGCCCATGGCAGGGGGGTGTGGAACTAGATGGGCTCTGGGGTCCCTTCCAACCCACACCAGCCTGCGATTCTATGGTTCTAGGATTCCATTTAAAGATTCTGATAATGACAAAACCTCATTATTGATTTTTCAGAGCAAGAGATAAATACATTCACTCTCTACCAAATATTTATATCTAATCTGCCCATTCAAATGCTGATACCATGATATCTGTCTTCATGTTCTACCTTTTCAAACTGAAAAAAAGGGGGAGGGAGATATCCATTGATAGTTACAAATAACCATTTTAACCACCACCTGGGAAAAAAAATTATGATACCTTTAGATCCAGGAAGACCTTGGTCACCTCGTTCACCCTTAATGCCTGGGAAGCCAGGAGTTCCTTTGGGACCTGAAGTCAAAGGAAATATTTACATGAAGATTCAATAACTTCTTGATTTGGAAGGATATGTGCGGAGTAATCCCGTATGACCCCATGATCATGTAAGGGCAATGACTTTATATACAAGTTCTCTTTAACTGCTCACAAGAGCAAGATACAAATAACTAAATTGGACAAGTAAGAAATCACAGAAAAGGCTAAGAACCTCGAGGAAAAATGCAATGTTCTTGTATGCTTTTTGAGGCAGCTTTCAATGTCCTGTTTCAGTAATTTGTAACAGAGAGGCAACGTTCTTTGAGCACCTTTTCTGAGAAGGGATGGATATGAAAGAAACATCTTTTCATACTTTTAGGAATATGGTAAATTTTCTTCTCACCTGGGATGCCTGGAACTCCTGGAGGTCCCAGATCACCCTTTTGACCAATACCTCCTGGTAAACCAGGACTACCCTGTATAAAACAAAATGTGAAGTATAGTTATCCTACACTATTGTGATACAACTCAAGTAGGCTGTGTATTTTTGGACACCTATGAAAAGAAATTAATATGAGAGAAAGGCCATTAAGTTTAAGGAATGGTTATTCTCCACCATGATTAGATGAGAAGCTTCTCTTACAGGAATAAGCATGACACCTTGTTCTGAACTTACACCTTGCTTGACTGACAAAGTTGCTAGATCAGAATAAGGTCTCACTAACAGTATAGCTAATAAAAAGGTTCTCAACCATAGAACATACTGTTATGAAAAACATCAGTAAGTATAAGTCTCAGCAAATACTAATTTCAGTGAGGCACAGAAGGTGGTTATTAGTTAGAAAATGAAACAGGGTAATTCTAGGCCACAGCAGACCTGAAAACTTCTACATTCACATATGGAATGAAATTAAATGTGATCAACAATTTATAATCCACTGAAGATTTTTACTTTTCAACTGGGCTAAAATAGTCTAAGAACTTAAACACTTCAAACACAATGTGAACTCCTTCTTCTGCCTTCACTATTAAAAGATGTTCCCATTAAATTAATGGTAGCAGGTTAATTGTGGCCTCACTTCAAGGAAAAGCAAGCCCATATTTCAAAAGAGACTGCAAATAGTAATTTAAATCACTGTCAATTTCCTTTTCTTCTTTTGTCATTTGTATATCACCTGCTAAAAGCTTTTAAGTATAGTGTAGAGTTTCTACTTGGCCAAGCAATATGGCAGTGATAGTCCCCTATATAATAAAATGTGGAACACAGGTGGAGGAAAGAAACAAAATCCCTTTGCTAAGTAACTTACCAACCAGAGGTTGGAAATGTGAATTGAGTACTCAATGAAAAACCATACCAATGGTAGGATTCATCTCATCATACTTGGAAAGAAATAGATGCACAAGGGACAGACTTTTTCTTTTATGTAAATTAGATGTTTATAGTGGGGTGAGAAGAACGGCTCCCTACAAACATCTAATGCTTTCCACTGATTATAAAGGGAGAAGAAATGATAAGCTCAAAAATGGATGTAGAAAGTGAGACTTGCAAAGTTCGATGAAAGAAATGATACCCTCAGGGTGATAAGGGGAGTATTAATGAAGTAAGATTCCCTAGTTTCCTTCAGTCACATTGTCACAGTATGCAAGATTGTTTAAAGAAATGTCCCTCTCTTTGTGTCATAAGATATAAACTTCCATAGGACAAACCAGGAGGGCTAACATTCATTCAGAAGACAGTCACGAGTCAGACAAATCCAATTAAAAGAAGGTCTTTCTTATATAACCTTTTTTTAGGTTATAATTATCAAATGAAATTATTTATAAGAAGAGTTTATTGTAAGCTTTCCATCAAAATACATTTTCTACAACAGTGCAGTTTCTTAAACTTTTTTTTTCCTATCAGATATAGCTTGGCAAACAAAATTTTGTTTTGGATCTGTTCCAAACAAAACAAATTATTGCAGTTTGTGAAAATGATGAAAATGTTTGTTTTCTCATTTCAATGTTAAAATGCCTAGAAAACCCCACAGGATTTGTATTTCAGAGCCTGATCTCTGCATTCAATGTTTTGGGATAGGAATGGCTGTCACCCATGTTGTAATAAAAACTCCATTTTGATATAGGTTACCATGTACCTGGAGATCTGTATGCGCAATAGAGCTGTAATCAGGGCAGCAGCCTGTCACACTATGGAGGATAAAGACATTATCTTTGTAAGTATCACCAGAGGAAGTAACTCTCACTGGAGCATTTCACACAGAGTTAACAATCCAGTCCTGTGTACTGTGGCTCAAGGATAGTAAATGATTTTCTTCCAGTTGAAGGAATCAAAATCCTTTGACATTTTCCATTCTTGATAACCAGTCTTAGACTGGAATATTAACCTGTGAAAAGCTTTAGAATTTCCTGGGGTATAGGAATTTGTCCCTTCTACAGAAGTGATGCAAATTCTTAAAATAGGCAAATGGGAATGGTTTATTTTTATATTTACTGCCTTCAAAGCTGGGATGGGATGGGATGGAATGGGCTCAAAGACAAAAAGGCACAGCCAAGATTTAGCGTCAGGACACTGAAGCAAATCCTTAAAGTCTCTGAAGTGACTCCTGGATGCAGAAAAGGGTGAGGTAGATATCTGCTTTATCATGCATAATGTGGATGTTTTAAGTCCACTATCAGTATAGTGCTTTTCACATCAGGACCTTATTCCCAAATCCTCCTTCCATCTGTATACTAGGAATTGTTGAGTCATACCTACCCACTTTCTTACCACTTCTTCCATAAATTTTATTATTATTTTCTTAGAGGGAAAGAGGAAATGGTAGGTTAAACTACAGAGCATGTATGTCAGTATGGAAAGAGGCAGCAGACACTCCAGGAAAAATTGTATAGAAGACCAGCTATTCTGGGTGACTGTCTTATTCTACTTCATTCTCTCCAATATTTCAAAAAGGGACTTGTTTAGATCAGGGAAAATGAATAATATATGACAAGAGTGTATTAATAGCATTGCCTGTTTGTATTTCTAAATCAGCAGCTATATTTCATCACCAATAGCACTGAACGTGCACTTTATTTGAAAGGTTTCGTAACAAAACCAAACAGTTCAGGTATTTTCAGAAGGCAATTTATCGTGAAATATGCAACCTTTAAAATTAACTACTAATGCACTTGCAGGATTTATGGATATGCTGCAGCCATCCTGTACTGTTAATACACTGTAAATTATATTCTGGGTGTTGTATGTTACCACTCACTATCTATAAATTTCTAATAAGTTCATTAGCTCACTGGGGCTTATTGGTAGGCAGCCTGTAAAAGGAGAGAATTGAAATGTTTTCAAACTGACTTTACATCAGCAGCAGTGAGTCCAAAGGCATTTTGAGCATAAAGCATCATTACTTTGAACAAGAAACCTCTATGATTAATGTATCCATTAATTACAAGAACCGGCTTTCAGCAAATCTGGAGTGTACTGAAAGTAACTTACTGGCAGTCCCTGGTAACCTGGATCACCTTTGACTCCCGGACCTCCAGGAGTGCCAGGCCAGCCACTGGTCCCCTGCTCTCCCTTGTCCCCTTTCAGACCTGGGGGTCCTGGTGGCCCTGTTGGACCTGGTAAACCTAGAAACCAGAAGGAGAGAGTATTTAATGGCAACATCTGTTCAGAGCAGTACCTGATGGAGGACGAACTACAGATGGGTGGAACCCGAGTCATTATCAGGACATTTCATGCAAACAAGTCGGACAATCTGTTGCCAGGAGCTCTGTATGATTCCCCATCTGACCAAATGTCATTTACCAGTATGTGGCTGATGGAAAATAGTGAAGAGTTTTCTGTACATACAGAACAAACAGTATGTTCTCAGGTATGAACATATGAGAGACATACCGCAGCTCTGCTCTACTCTCCTCCTTAGTCTCTAGCACAGGGAACCCAGCAAGATCATTTTGAAACACATGAACACTGCAGGACACAGAAACACACAGCCATGGATGCCTCAAAATACTAAATGAAGTCTAGAGAGAAACATGGAAATGGGAGGCAAACTTTTCAACGTCATAGAGACTTCTGGACAAAACCAACAGCCAGAGGACAGAAAATCAGCACGTTCTAGAATGTAATGCCAAACTGCTTATGAAGGCAATCTTTTCTCTGATCTCTGAGACATGCAGTATTGATTATGTTATTAAATAGTTAGGTGACCTATGCTTAACAGTAGGATATTAATACTAAAGAGAAAGTATTACCTGGAAGGCCAGGTTGGCCCTGGGGTCCTCTGTCTCCTTTAGGGCCCTCAATTGCACTCCCTGGTAGTCCAGGAAGACCTTGGCTGCCCTTTGGTCCAGGTGGACCAATATATCCTGGTTCTCCTTTCAGGCCTGGGATCCCTGGGCTTCCTGGGGCTCCTGGAAAACCCACGTCACCTTTTGCACCTAACAATTGAAAAAACAAACCCAAAAATATGCTTAGAGAAAGGATCACAATCACTGAAACCTTCTGCCTTACTAACCACTCAGAGTCAGCTTTATTCCTTAAGAAAACTTTGTCTGTGCCTTTATATGTTTGTGTAAAAATGCAAAACTTTAAGAAAACTGGATTATTCTGCACATTGCATTATGACATAAAGTATGAAGAAAACAATAGTTTGATTGGTGTATCTTCTCTTAGTTTAACTGATCACTGGGCTATTTTAATTCACTCTAAATATAGATGGACATTCAGCACATCCCCATCAGTCCTTCCACAAGGAATACAAAGCCCCCAAACCCTTACTCCATTACAATTATTACTGTCATAGCTAAGTAATGGATGTTTTGCTTGACTAAGCACAAAAGGACTTGTTCCTGGAGAAAAAGGGATTTAAAAAAAAAAACCCCTAAGATCTAGATTTAAACACTTGGTACTTACTTTCAGGCTTGAACGAATCATTAACATTTGCAATTCAGTTTAATTTTACATTATGATTGAGTAAAAGGAATATAGATTAGCTGGTGTGAGTGCAATAATAAGAGGAATGAAATGTATGAATAACACTATCCCTGGCTTTTTGCCTAAACAGAACAGGGTCTTTAAATCCTGGACTTGTTTTATTTTTGGAACTACAACACATTTGGAAGACAAATTAGGTCAGCTGGATATCTTTTTACTCTAACATCAGATATTTTTAAATGACAGAGATGGGTGAGGTGAGAAAAGTGCTTTCTTAACCTAGTATTTTACATGCCTTCCTGAACTATGATTAGAAAATGTGCTTATTAAATTAAGTTCCCTAACATTAGGGCTTTCTCAGCAATTAGTGACTGTTAATTACTCTGAGATGGTAAATAGATGATATTCTAAAATTCTGGTTTGTTACTTTTGACTGTTCACACAAGTTTACTGTATCTATAGAATCAATGAGTGAGGTAGAGCATTGACATTTCAAGCTATAGAAATTCTTTAATATCTGCCATGTCATGTTTATTTCAGAGATGGACTAGTTGAATCTTTGTTTTCTGGATGCTTAAAATTGAAAATCCTTTAATTGTACACAATGTCTTTCAGCAGCAGCAGTTTGAAATTTCCTCACTACTGTATCTATTGCAATCTAGTGTCTAGGACATACTTATTCCATAAAATGGAGCATGGCACATTACAGATACCATGAATAAGCATTGACTCAAGCCATTTGAGCTGTTCTCACAGCCCAGTTTAGTGACACACTTTGTGAAGACCACAAGTAAGACCACAAGTGGTCTTGAAACCGTGGTATCCCCGGGTCTGTACCAAAGCTAGTGAGTCCTGAGTCCAGGTAATACCTGTTTTCAGTAAGATCTCATTGGGTCCCTGCTACCTTTTGCATCTTGGCATCATGCTCCTGTGCACAGCTTAGACATGCTCCTCTGAGCTACAGAGAGTAACTGTTTTACCAATTAATTAAATTGCATCTGGGCTGCATAACAGACTCAGGTAAAAAAAATTACTGCAGCATCCTGGCCATGAAAATACTGTATTTAGATGTCCAGTGCACAGAGCCTCACTAGACTTTGATTCTTGCAAAATTAGTAGGAAAACAGAAATACTTGGAGTCAAAAGCACAGCACACAAATACAGGAGTTATTTATATTACCTCAGCACAGCACAGCTTGCAGTAAATTCCACACTATGAATAATTACCTATTTTAGGGCATATCTAACTCATCTCCAAGATGCTGCCACTGTAACAGAAATTAGTATTTGAGGCTCTCAGAGTTTCTGCTTGCTCTGAGAAGGTATAGCATGTAAAAGAATGAAGCACAAAGTACATCTGAATTACAGATTGATATTTAAAGTATTTTGGGAGGGATGTTCTTTAAACAAGCAGCGTTTTACCTTTATCTCCCTTTGCACCTGGAAATCCTGGAAGTCCTCTACCTGGAATACCTGTAATATAGAGGCAGCAAAAAATCAGGTGATGAGACAGTACTTAAGTTTAACCTGTAATGAACAAAACTCTATTAAGAAAATGTAAAATTTAAATAAATGGTTTATGCAAGAGCTCTTCAGGGCAGAGACTTTATTACGCACTGGTATTGTATCTAGCACAATGGGTCCTGTAGGACTGACAACCCTACCCTAAGGAAAGGCAAGCCTGCTCCATTATTTCACAGCTAAGTTGCAGACTGAAGTGAATTCCAAAACATGCCAATTCTTTAAAGTACTGCCAGCTTTTGTGGGAAAAAAATAAATTAAAAAAATCTTTCAAGATTACACTGATTAAACACAGTTGCTCATCTAAATGAGCAGCTTTACTGTGATGGATGATAGCAGTTTGCAAGACACCAGAGTAACTTTATTTTCTAAGGTTCCCTTCAAAGTACCACAAACTCAGCACACCCTTCTACCAGCTACTCTTGTGTAGCATGTCTCTGTCCATTTTCATACCCCATAAACTTAACAACACTGTCACGGTACCTTGTTCACCCTTTGCTCCAGCTGCACCTGGAATTCCGTCATAACCTGGTTCACCCTTCTGTCCAATGGATCCAGCAGGACCAGGTACTCCAGGTTCACCTGAAAAACCATCGCCATTTTCACTTCATGTATGAATCAGACCTTTTTTTTCCCCCTACTTTTTTTTTCTATCAAAAAAAGCTTTGCTTATTCTTTTCCTCCCACAGAGAACAAGCAGATCCTGCTCAACGACTGCAGCCTGACTTGTCTCTGAAGTTCCTTCTGAATTAAATCACTGTGAGACAGGAATCAAGTATCACAGATTTTAACATGGCTAATATTGGGAATCTCAGTGACTTCAGAGTGTACGAACTCCAGCAAAGACTTGTGAATAGCACAGCCCATTGTCCAATGAGATGATGTGTCCTGAAGCCAGTAAACTAAGAACACGAGGCTCCAAGTCCAAAAATGTTGTTGTAGTCATAACAGCAATGGACTTATCCCCTACTCCATTCCTTCTCTAACATTTGTGTAACCATGTTAACATGGAGGTTCAGGTTTGGGGCAAAGGATCAACTTTACTGCTTTTAAGTGCACCCAGAAACAACATAACTAATGGCTATGGCAACAACCAGTCTGGTGGAAGGTGGTAAAATCCCTTCTGCAAACAGTGTAAAAGAAGTACTTGCCTCACACCATGCTGACTCAGATTAACCTCGGAAACAGCACCCAAATTTTTCACTTTTGAAATGACCAAAGGCAGCAGGAAATATCTGACACAAGCTGAACATAGAATGTCACAGTGTTTGTTTTAGCCACTGCCTGTAGGTAAGCAAAACTTTAAGTAGCATTTGGTGGTTTCTCTTTCTTTCTTACCTGGCTCTCCTTTTAAACCTGGAATGCCACTTAAGCCAGGAAGTCCTTTTTCACCCTTTTCTCCATGGAGACCAGGACTCCCTAAAGAAAGGAAGACACAATGGGTTTACATGTGGCATATTTCATTTAAGTTTCACATTAAGTTTTTAATTTCGGTTTTACTGAAGGATAAGCACTTGCCTGGAAATCCTGCCATGCCAGGGGATCCTTTGGGACCTGGGGCACCCGGCATTCCAGGAATTCCTGCACTACCCTTTTCACCCTTATCTCCAGATAAACCTGGACTACCCGTTCTTCCTGGTTCTCCCTAGAAGAAGCAGCACACATTATAAAATCCACACATTAATTCTGAAACAGCTTTTTCTGTTTGCAAAGGTACGTCACCCCTCTTATCCATCCGACTTATAAAGAATTTAATTCTTTTTCCATTTAGAAACAAAGTAATTTAGGATTAAATTTGGCATTAAATTCCACTATCACAATTATTGACTTTTCTAGCAATTGCTTCATAATACCAGCATATTAAAATTAGCAGTTTTCTATGCTTTTTTACTATGGTTTTCAGTGTCTTTTTCAAATTAGCCTCTTAACTTATTTATTACACTTAATCATCTTCAAAATAAAATCTTTTTTAAGTCTTCAGCAAGTTTGCTACCAGATTAGTAAGTTTTATTTTTATAATTTTTACTTATAAATTAATGATTATTGTCATTGAATAGCTAGGAAAAGGAATGTGAAACAAATGAGAAACCTATTAGACTACTGAGATTAAATTAATTTTACAGACAGCATTAATACAGTTCTCCTTTCCAGTAATATCTGAGCATTTTACAGGTTTTTTCAGCTTTCCTCTATCCCTCTAGAAGTACAGAAACACTATTTCAGTGTGATTATTTGCTCCATTTGTAAGAGGCCCTTCTCACTTTACTTACTTAGCATTTTTAAAAGTTCTTCCCTGGAGATAATGGTCCCATCAAACAGAATGCATCCAAACCTGTGCATATGCACACCTATCTAGTGTTTCATCAGGTAGTGTTTCATCAGGTATTTAAATGAGCATAATAGAAAATATAATTAAGCATCTTAAAGGCCAGTAGCATCTTTTCAAATTAAGTACTTGGTAGAGACAAATAATGAAATCCTTAGGGATGTAAATACCTTCTCTCCAGGGGACCCTGGAAAGCCAATTCCAGGAAAACCTGGTGGTCCTTTGTCTCCTTTTTCACCTTTTTGCCCAGGGAACCCTGGTGTGCCTGGTGAACCTGGTACTCCGGGAAGACCCTTTTCTCCAGGTGTTCCTAGTATGAGAAAAGGAAAAATGGGTTTATCAGAACTAGTGGTATCCTAGCAGTGTTGACAATGTATTTTCCGTGCTGCCTTAGCTCTTCAGAGCTAGAAAAGCAAGGCATCTTGTTAAAACAGCCAGTAAATTAACTCTGGACAGTCACTCTCTAACAGGGACTTCTTATGGGAAGATAAGCTCTCCTCATCAGAGAAGGTCGTAATCTTGATTCAGAGTAAACAGAATTCTTGCTAAGAATATGATTTGAATAAAAGTTTATGTTGATTTTAATAATTTCTAACAGAACCACAGTGATAAATGAACTCTGCTGTAGCGAATTTTTCTGTCTCCCTTTACCATTTCAGTCTTTCACCTTTGTTTTCCTAAATATGACAGGCACAAGGCCATCTAAACAGAGTTCAGAGAAGTTTCTGTGTTGAGAGATAGGTTCTTCTCCATTCTCTTTTTTACCACTCCCCTTGACAAACACAACTCTTCCCAGACCTACAGCCTGTAATTAACATACAGTACACAGCATCTTGACAAACTTTTAGAAAGGGGAAAATACACAAGCAGCTTAATGCAGTTTACACACTAGCAGAGACACAGACAAATCACTTGGAAAACTGCCTGCCTGCAACAAAGACATAAATCCTACACATCCAGCTACTTGAGTATTACAATACAATTGAGAAAGCAATGTCACAAAAGCCTAAAGCACAGACATTGTGAATAGATCCCTCATAATGTTACAGATTAACTTGAGGTTTTCCTCAAGTTTTCCAGTAAGAGGAAAATTTCCAGCAGTCAGTACCTGGCAAACCCATTTCACCAAGCGATCCTTTTTGTCCTGGAATTCCTGGATCCCCTGGGTACCCTGGGGGGCCCTGATCACCTTTTGGTCCTATGGACAGCAGAAAAATTTGAAGTCCCATTAGTTACGGTGGGTTAAAATTCCTGATGAACAGTCTCTCTGTTGTTAGCTTCAGGCATACCTGGATGTCCTGGAGTACCAGGTTCACCATCTTTCCCTGGAATTCCTGGTTCTCCATATTCTCCACGTAACCCTTTTTCTCCGGTTGCTCCATGGTCCCCTGGACACCAAGAAAACAAACACAGTGAGATCAATTTTATAAATATTTACTGTAATGCCATATAATAATCCTGCAAGACAATTATGGTCACTGTTGCTTCCCTCCACTGAACAAGGATATGGTGGAATTGCAGCTTCATACACTGTAGGGGAGAGTCATCCTTGAGTAGAATACAGCTCTCCAGTCACTACACCAGTGCTGAGGAAAGGTACAAACTATTATAATTTTATGGGTGCCTGTGAAATTTCAAGGCAAGTGATACCTTCAAGAGAAATTGCAACCAAACATGTGCCTGACTTAGATTAATGAGTGACTTCAGAAGTGCCAGCCAACATCAGGTATTAACAGAAATGGTTGATTTGACTGTTCTGCTGTCTAAAAAGGTACATGTAAACAACCAGTTCACAGCCAGAATTTGCTGTTTCCTCAGTTCTACCTAATGTTAAAACATCCTCACCATTCTAGAAGGCTCCACCTCCGATTCTGTGGTGTATCTCTTCTCCAGCTTTAAGGACCACGCGTTTTGGTCATAACCCTTTCTGATAGCATTGCATATAGGTGTAGAATCACAAATAGTGTCTTTTTGTCCTGGTTCTGGGTAGAACCAAGACACTTTTCTGCACAGTTGGTAAACTGGAAGCTTTTTAGAACATTACTGTGATATTCGTGCCTAGAGAGAGGAGGGCAGCTAAAAGATTGGCAAAGTTATAGAGAATAACTAGGTTTGTTTTCTCTGCTGGTACCAAGTATCTTTGAGTTGTAGGAGATGAGATGGGCAGAATAAGAGCAAAAATTCATAGGCTGGGGTCTGTTTGGAACTTATCCTACCAGGCTGTGAGAACCAGGTCAATCTGCAGACTGTGTGTGGTCAGGAAAATATAAAGCACACAAGTTTGCAGGGATGCATTATTAGTGCTGGATAGATGAAGTCAGAAACCGAAGAAATTAACCATTTGAATTTCTCAGCAAAGACTTCTTTATATGCATGTAACCAGTGTCCCTAGCTTGGATTTCCAGAAAGGAAATAAAACCCAAATATCAGTCAGTCATCTACAGGCCAGTAGCTGATAAGAAAGTAACGAAAAACAACCTATGTGGATTTAAGTCTTTTCATACCACCATATATATCAAGATCAGAAACAAATGAGAAAAACTAATCAAAATAAAATCTTTATAGGCTGGGAGCCTCATCAAATAGGGGAAGTGCTCTCAGAAGCTGCATCTCAGCTTAGAGGCAGATGCACTCCAGAACTGTTCCTGCCCTCCCTTGCAGTCAGTGGCTGTCCATGCTGGGAGGCACTGCCTATCCACGTGCCCAGGTTTCTCTGAGACCCAACCAGGACACACGAGCCCATATCCCATTCCAACAAGTAGTCAGGACATGGATGTAAGAGAGAAGTACATGGACTAGGAAACTCTTCAGTTCAAATATAACATGGTTACTGGTGATTCCCTGACAATCTAGAAAGGGGTTCCAGCTCTGACCTGGGCGCAACAGAGAATACATTGAGGACATGTACAGATGCGGCTGACTGGAAAGGCTTGTAGACAGGATTAGACTGCAGAAGGATTTTGAAGAGTTGGAGGAAAGGTTGAAAATCAACATCAGGGAATTCAGGAAGTGTAATAAACCACATAGGTGGTAAGGAGAAGTCAAAAGCATGCATACAAAAAAGAGAAATTGCATAGGCAACAGTGCAGAAATAAAGGACCCAGGATTATAGATAATCACTGAGTCAGCTGTTGTTTCAAGGAATGGAAATTTCATCCTAGCAGGGCCTGAGTTGACGTACTTCGCTTGTTTCCACAGTGTGCTCTCTAGCAATGATGCAGCTCAATTGTGGAGAAGTCAGAAAGGGCAAAAAGAATAATTATTTCAGAAAACATGATGTACAAAAGGCTGAAGGATTTGGTTGAGGGAAATGGAAGACGTGACCTCAGTAGCTCTCTCCTAAGCCCTACGCTTCTACTTTAACTAAAGCAGTTATAATTTATTTTAGAACTCTCATGGGATTTTTTAAATAAAAAGTAAATCACAACAGAAAAGGACAAATAGTAAATATATATATAAAACATACACTAGTTTTTTTTTTTCTTTCAAAAGAAAACCAGGAGAGAGAATGATCTTAAACAACTAAACTTTCATGTAGCAGTAAAAATAAAAATCCAACAAGACTGGAATGTCTATAAAACCTAGTATTTCCACCACCATTAAGTTTCTAAATAGAAAGCTGATTGGTTTTCTCCTGTGTATTTCCAGTTGTTTCTGAAATGACCTTTTGGTGGCATAGACATATGTCTTTCCTGAAATGTCTTCAGGTCACAAAGATGTGTGCCACAAAAGGCTGCATGCTTTTTCTTACAGTATCAGTTGGCCTTCCACTACATATTTTACATGAAAGGCAGCTTTTTTCTTCTGGAAAGCTCTAGAATCTACTTATAAAATTTCTCTTCTTTTGACAGAGTCTTCTGAAAAAAGAGATAAAATAGATTTTATAATGGCAATTTTAACATCTTCCATCCTAACAAAACCCTTTCTGTCTATGAATAATCTTTGTTTCTATGGAATTGAAAGATACGAGAAAAAATATCCGCATTTGCTGTTTGAAATTCTTTAATCTTATTTTAAAAACTCTGTTCTAAAACAAAGATACAGCTGAACTCTGAGCACTGCTGCTTGACAGTATATGAGTATATTCTTAATATAATAAAATTAATTGCTTATCCACAGTCAGAGACTAAAGTTACCTTTTTCTCCTTGATCTCCTTTTTGGCCTTTGAGACTAACCATGTCCATGTTGTCCATTGTTCCAGGTTTTCCTGGGAGACCGGCTTCACCTTTATCTCCTTTCACACCGGGATCACCCTGTGGTCCAATTCCACCTTTGAAACCTGGGCTACCTGTAAAGAAATAGCACAGAATATTATAGTGGAATACAAAGCTTTGCAAAAATATTTACTGAATAGCAGCAAATTCAATTAGCTATTTATTAAAAATTTGAGCACCCAATACCATGCTCTGGAACATGTCATTTATCTTATGTGAAGTTTTTTTATACCAGGACTTCACAATAGCCCTGTCAAAAAAGTTGACATATTTTTCCCGCTACACAGCCATTAATTTTAGACTCTCAAAACAATAGGGACAGGAGTTTGGCAGTAATACAGGGCATTATTTGAAGGATTTAATTAAGACCTTCCTCATTGGTTTTTATAATTTCAAACACAGTATTTTCCTTGGAGCACTATCTATGGCATCCTCACACCTGGCAAACCCTTACATTGTTGAAGAATGGATCAAAAATCCTGGTTAGGTGCCCAAATACTTGACTGCTCCTAGGATATGGCTTTCTAAATTACACTACTCATAACTTCCAGGGAAGTTACTTAACACAAAAAATTCCTTAGGCCACGCGTACTCCTTATATTTGGTTCTTCCAGATTAATCTTCTTTAATGAGAAAGGTGGATTTTACGATTTTGATTTTGAGAAAATCTCTCTCTTACCTTTTTCACCAGGAAACCCTTGGTCTCCAATTGGTCCAGGAGTTCCTGGCAATCCAGGAGTTCCCATAACTCCCATTTCTCCTTTGGCTCCTGAAACCAAATTGAAAGAGTGAGTAATGTAAAGAAGTACAAGAAATTAAATTATTTACACCCTATCATATTAGGAATTATACTACTTAAGGAAAAATGGAACAAAAAAGATGATTAATCTAGAATAGACCAATAAAGAAAACAGTAAAAAGTGTTATGCAAAGCACAATAAAACACAGTTTTTAATGTTATTTTTTAGATTCTTAAAACTTCCTAGTACAATAAACAACACTGTCATTGACAAAGACATTATTAAAACCACATTCTGTCACAGGATAATCCTCTTTCAACATTACAGGCTAAAGGCTAGTTCCTGCAAGTTGCTGGATTTGATCCAGCAAAGGACTTGAGTAGCAGTTCGATTAGACACGCACAGAGCTGCTTTACTGACATCAGCCCCTGTGGTTTCCCAAGTTTGGGTTCTTTGATGGATCAAATCCTAACTGAGGGAAAGGGTGTGCTAGCACAACTTAATAAAATAATTGTCAAAGATGCCAGTATCTGAGGAGGATGTTTACCTGCTGATCCTTTCAGTCCAATGGCCCCCTGTGGACCTGGCAGGCCAGGTAACCCCACAGACCCTGGTACTCCGGGTTGGCCCTGGCTACCTTTATCCCCTTTTGGTCCTGGCATATCTAGGCCTGGGATACCAGGGTAACCCTTGTCTCCTTTTATTCCAGGAAATCCTAGGAAAAACAGAAGATACAGGATTAGTCCTTAATTGAGCATAGGGAATACCATTAACAAGAGTATCTGATAATGTCTACCTGCAGTCCAGAAACTACATGGTATGAAGAATGAAAACTCAAAGCCAGACAGCAGAAATAGTCCCAATTTTCTAAGTGAGGCTTTGATCCTGTATAGATTACCCACCAATGATCGGAGGAGACTGAAAAAAACCACCCTGACATGACCCCCCCCATGCACCCCCACTGACTTCACACCACAGAACAGTTCACAAACAATGCTTTTACCAACGCCAATATCAATTTATGCCAAAAGTCCACTCCTAAGCACTGTGACAGGAGCATTTTCCCCTCACCTGGTGGTCCCTGGGGTCCCGGCTGCCCAGCAGGTCCTGGCAATCCCTGCGGACCCATTCCTGGAGCACCCGGAGGGCCTTGCAAGCCTTGCAGTCCTGGGAGGCCAGGGTCACCTGCAGGGAGAGACATAGCCTGAGTGTCCTCCAATGTTATTTGAAGTCGTCTTTGCTGAAGATGGTGCTTGAGAAGCACTTGGCCAACTAGACCTTACTTCAGCCTCTAGTACCTCCTGCCTGGGCTCAGAGGAAGGGCTGCTCTTTGCTGTTAACATTTGCTACCAGTGGTTGGTAGGAGAAAATGAGGGGAAAGAAAAAGGGCAGTATTCTGAGATATCAGTAGGATCTCTCAGTGGTGAACAGGCTTTTTGCTGCATGTATGGGGGAGTCACTTTTAGAAAAGAAATAGAAAAGCAGATCTGTAATTTTCTGGTGAGATTACCTCTGAATCCTTGCTGTCCAGGTATGCCCGGAAAGCCTTGCTCGCCACGTAAGCCAGGAAGTCCTGGATTTCCCTTTTCTCCAGGGATGCCAGCTGGGCCTGAGGGGCCTTGCGATCCCTTAGGGCCAGGGAGACCTACACCAGGTTCACCCTAGCCAAAGAAACACAAGAGATTTGGAATACACACATTAGAACAAGTAATCCATTCAGTGACCTTATTTTAAATCACTCAGGGGCAGAGAGATATACTTGACTTCTGGGGAGAACCATAAGCCCTTTAGTGTTAATTTCACATTTCTTTGTATGCATAGTGGGAAATAAATGATGAAGGACAATCTGGGGATCTTGTGTGTTTTGGGGTTGGTTTTTTTTCGAAAGAGCAGGATCTTTGCACAGATTCCTGTTTGCACAGGCACACACAGATAACAGTAGCAGCAGCTGACACTTACTTTTTGCCCTTGTAAACCTGGTACACCTGGCAAACCATCCAGGCCAGGCGTTCCCGGAGTCCCCGGCAGACCAGGCGAGCCAGGCTGACCTTGGAAACCTATAAAGCAAAACAAAGCTCACATCATTACTGTGTCTGCTTTTAAGTGTCCTCTGCTGTTTCTGCAGGCTTCTAACTGAACTAGTCACATTCTCACAGGAGCATATAAAAAAAGGTCTGTGTAGTCTTTTATGCCAAACTTCTAGGGATACCAGCACCCAGAAGTCTCAACAGATATTCGAATGCTGAGCTTCGTGCAGCATTTGGATTCTGATGGCAAAGAACTACTCAGAATAAATAAATGTCAAGTGTCTCCACTTGAATGAATAGCTTTGTGGGTTCATGCCATTGAGAAACATCCTGTCTATAAAACTGGGTTCCCAAAGTCTTCTTCAGAAAAAGCAACTTAATGCCTGCGGCCTCAGACTGAGTGATCCACCTGTGAATCAACACCTTTTGTTCAGCATATGTTGCATGGCATGTCCTATATGCACCACTGAGGGTTACACACAGGTTTCTATGCCACAGCTGGCCCATGCACTGTGGCCTTGAGAATGCAGGAAGGAATATATACAGAAGTTGGCAAATGACTTAGAGATAGGACTCACTCAACACCAGCACATGCTCAATAAATTGAGATGAAGCTCCTCTCCTGGGCAACAGTCTCAGGAAGTGGAAAATCCAGTTTTTAGGCTAAGCCCCAGGAAAGTCATTGGGCAAAGCTGAATTCAAGGAAGGGTCCTTGAAAGAAATGTATTTGATATGTCATTCCTTTCTTGCTGGCACCAAAGAGCATACAGCAATCCTTTTCCAGACGCAATGTATCTCTTCTGTTCAGGCTTGTCCCATGCCTGCCTTGGAGGAACCAGAGGTGTCTTTCTGACCCTCCCAGTTCTTTGGTGTATGGAATCATAGTAAATGAAATAATAATGAAGACACACAAGAATTTTGGGAATTGAGATGGCTGCTGAAAGCTCAGACATTGAGTTCTAAATGAGTAGCAGCACTATGAAATACATCTCCCAAAATCCAGAACTAGAATATGAACATTTAGACTCCCTCTAAGCTATGTGCATACCCTGACCATGGCCGTGCAGAGAAGATAAAGCTCATGCTAAGCAAGCCGGTATACTAACCAAACCACCTGGCCACCTGGAACACAGCAGAGCTGCTAGCTCTGGCCCAAAAATGTTGTTATGTCAGCATATTTTTTTACCAAGTATGCACAGTGTTTCTCAGAGAAGTCATCTCCTCTTTCAGCAACTTCAGTTGCTTCAGCGTAAGATGATGTATTACATCACTTTTTATTCTAGCAGTAGCTTTGACACTGCCTGTATCTGCATCACATCATTGCACAAAGCAAGTGTGTGTTGAAAGCATGCTTATTGTGGTGCTTGTGGAGTTTCCCAAGGGATGTTCTTCAGTTGCCTCTCTCATGCATCTCTGGCTGGTAATGCAGGCTTCCATCCATACTCCAATTAGATCATGTCTGTAAGATGAAGTTATTAATCTTACCTTTGGGTCCTGGAGGTCCAGGAAACCCTATACCTGGCTGCCCAACAGCACCTTTTTCTCCTGGAAGACCGGGTCTACCTGGAAGCCCAGGATTCCCTTTGTCACCTTTGCAAGTGAAAACAAAACATATGTTAATACAAAGGCCAGTTTCTGGGGAAAACAGCCATTAAGATCATCAGACAAAGATTAACAGGCTACTGTACCTTGGGGTCCAGGAAAGCCAGGTGGCCCAGGAAGACCATCTGCCCCAGGAGGTCCAGGGAGTGATATAGTTCGTCCTGCTTCACCCTTTGCTCCTGTGAATGTAAAAAGGTATTGAGTACAGGAACTGATGAAATTAAACAAACGAGTTTCACCAAGCCAGAAATATGAGTCCATCTACACTGCTACAAATGACTTGGTATTAAGTATTTTTATAAATGTTTTATAGAAAACCAGCATGAACTCAGTCAGGATGAACCTAAACCATCCTGCTTGGACTAACAAACCTTTCAAGAAATCTCCCTCAAAGGAGGTTATACTGTTGAAAGCAAACATGATTGAAATTAGAAAATATTTTTACTTCAATCTTTAATTCCAGTGATCCTTTAAGTTGTTTTATTTTCTTTTTTTTTTAAAATTTTAAAGCACACTATAGCATTACCTGGAAGGCCTGGTAAACCTGGGGTTCCAGCAAGGCCTCTGTCTCCTTTTTCACCAGGTAACCCTGCAGCACCTATTCCAGGAGGGCCAGGAAAACCTCTTTCACCACGTACTCCAGGGAATCCAGGTTGGCCAGGGGGACCACGTTCTCCTTTCAAGCCAGCTGTACCCTAATTTTTGCAAAGTATAAGTGTATGTCTTGCCTGATTGGCAAGAAAGAACATGTCATCCTCTCCCTTTATATATATCAAAACTTGGATTTAGCACATGTATCTGTAATACTGAATAAAGTGGATTTTTTATCACTCAGTTCAATGGAAACATAACTGGGTTCCACATGAAATAGCTCATGGAAATCATACCCAGTGTGCAAAGGAGCTAACTGGACCGTGTAGTCTATGTTCCCAGTGCTGGATCTGGGAGCAGATGTGAACACTACATCTGTATCCGCTGAACTTGTTATCAATGAAAAACTTTGAAGTGTTCGTTTCCGTAAGAAGTATGCTAGAACAGAGTTGAATCTCTAACTGCATTCCTTCAATCACCTCCAGGTATCAGTTAAACCATCCACATTAGGTCTCATTATCAAGATGTGAAAAAGGGAGAAAACAACAAAACTACTGACCATGCGAGGGACAGCTCCATGGGGGAAGCAACCTTGCTTTATAGCACTGAAATTAGCAAGCCATGCTGAATACATCTGAGACAGATCTCTTACATGCATGACATGTAAAAAGAAAGGGTCAAAATCTGACTCTCAAAGTCTGTTGTTGAAGGACTGTTTTCTTCCCTAGCTCCTGGGAAACTAGAGTCTTCCTCTGAGGAAGAACAAACTACTCAAAGGTAAGAACAAGATATGGAACAATGAACGAGGTCAATAAATACATTGCATATATAGGGCATAAAAGCATGTGAATTCTGATCTGAAAGACAGAATGTATGGGACAGTGTGTAAACATAAATAAACACGCAGTAGGACAATACATAAGCATAAAGAAACACACATACCGATGCTCCTTTCGGACCCTGGAGACCTGGCAATCCATCTTTTCCTGGTCTTCCTTCTCTTCCAGGAGTACCTGGTTGTCCTGGGAAACCAGGTTCTCCCTTTTCACCTTTCAGGATAGAATCATAAGAAAAATCTCCAGGTTCTCCTTTTGCACCAGGGCTGCCCATAATTCCTGGAGTGCCGGGGGGGCCCTGAAATTTCATAAATTCAGATGTCATCAGTTGCCTTACCAACCCTTCACCAGATACAAGAGAAAACAAATCTTCAGAAATTAAAGAGTAGACCCAGATCAAATGAGCCATTATGCTTTCAATCAAGAGAGATGAGAATATTTTCCAGGACACAGCAGTGTGTATAAGGAATTAATACAAATATTTTGTTTCAACCATTTTGGCATCCATCATATCACAGGTGTATGTTCTCAGATGGTGCTTATAAACTTGCACCACTTACAGAAGTGCAGGCCATGAGACCAACAAAATGACTCTGAATTTTCAACTGACTACCTACTGGATTTCAGTTTTGCATATTTATACAGTATCGGCACCTGGGTAAATGAAGCTTTTTAAAAAGGCATTTTCAGAGTTCAAGTGTCTGCCCCAACTTTTAAATGATGAATTCTGGAACACCATGGAACCTATTTCCCTGACACAAATGCAACAAAAGGATCTCTACATTTCCATGATAATTTATAATACCAGCAGAAGTACATGAGAAGTACTACTCATACAAGAAAACAACACACTTCCAGTATGCAAAGACAAACTCAGCCAAACTTACAGATACAAAATTACTTATGCAAGCCACACCCATGATTTTATTTCTTTCAAAACTTTTAAAATCAACTATATTAATCCAATATATGGATTGTTCTTGAAATTAAATTGTCTTATACAAAACTCAAACGTTATTTGCACAAGAGCTAATGTTAACTGAAGGCTGAAAACTTCTCCTTTATGACATTTAGCTGACACAAAATGCATGTTTCCCTTCATTACTAAGATTAATTGGTTTTGTACAATTAACAATCACAGTCTGTTGGTACTATCAGAATACTACACACACACTCAGCTAAGAGTTTTTTAAGCTCCCTGGGAAGAAGTTAGCTTCACCTTTGGACTTCCAGAAATCCCATTTTTCCCTACATATTTTCTAGGACTTACACGCACTTTTCTCATAGAAACAGTCTCTAATGTCAAGAGCTACCCACTAGGGTAGTAAAGAACAGACTTCATGGGCAACGTCCACTGCTTAAGGCTGATGTGTGCCCTCCACTTAAATGTGAACCAGAACACGGTCAAAGGTAATCTTTCCTTGAGCTCTGGTGGGTCCTGGATCAGACTCTGATGCTCTGGCATGCCTGTAAAAAAAAGTGAGCTAGCAAGACTGCCTTCTATGTAGATTTTCCAAGCTAAACTATATGCTGGATCAACACCTGGCTGAACTTTGTGGAGCAAAACAAGCTTAAAAGCATTCAGAGCAGCAGCCAGTCCTCATCTGATGAAAGACATGAGTAGAACTTAAAAGGCAATAGAAGGAAAACACAAAGGTGTGGCAAAACAAGTGCTGAGAACAAATACCAGAGATTAAAAATACTTTGAATACATTGGGATGCCTCTTATTTTACTCTACTGTTTCTTTCATGGAGCCCGTTGATATTATAGTAAATTCAGTTGCTGTATAATACCATCTTACTTATCATGGTGGAAACAGAGAATGGGACTCCTCCATTCCAGCAAATGTTCTCTGGCCAAATTCAGGCATCTAGGCTTTATTTATACTCAAGGAAGAGAAATAAGATTCCTTGAGTAAGGAATTCATACGGGTGGGATCAAATGTAGTGCTAGTACAGCACTCATTGGAGAAGTAATTTCTGTTACATTTTAGACAAGTGCTGTACTTACAGCTGCTTTGCTTCTGATATCCAGCCTCACTCACCAAGAGCTGTGTTGCACCATGTCAATATAACTACAGGTGTTCATATTATCAGGATGGTACTTCACTTTCCTGCTAACTAATTGTGTTTTACAGAATATACCACACACATCTCCCAAAATTCAAATGAACTGTGAAAGCGTATTTCATGCCAGTACTAGGTAGCTTACACTGCACTAGATGGCACTGTCTCTCTCTCTCTCTCAACATATATGGACACAACAGCAGAGTTCTTGGAATGATTCACAAGAAAGTCAGGCCAGATATGCATGTGTTTCCTGTGAAATCCTACTTTTTACCCAACTCCTCTGCTTAGCTTGCTCATCCAGAAGATCATGTGTCCTTCTGAGTTCATACGATGAGCAAACACAGAAATATAACCCATTTCTGACAGCTCGCTCTTTCTTTCATAGCTCAACCACGCTGCTTCCTAGTTTATTTTGCTAGGCACTGCTCCTTGATTTTATCGTATCACTGTGCTGGTCTGGTTTTAAACAGAACTATTACCCAACCACTGTGATGATCAGAAGTTTTTCGATGACATTTCTCATAGGACACATAGCATTTGGCAGGGCATTACTTACAGGTACCCCTGGAAGGCCATCAAGTCCAGGTAAGCCTCTGTCACCCTTGAAACCTGATTGTCCTGGAAAACCTTATCAGAGAGACAAAAATATAACTCTGTTTATTACATGCGTTTTCAAAAACTTCATTGTATGTGAATTTTTTGTGATCTTCCTCAAAACATCTCTTTCAAACCCCAGTTTTATCAACATAATGCTGCTACAGTCAGTGAAGCTGTCTGGATGCATGTGCTCGTGTGTCAGCATTCATCAACTCAGAAGTTCCATTTGACTTAGGAATGAGTTCATCTTACTATTTAGACCTATCATGTAATCACAGCAATCTTGAAACTACCTAAGTCATATTCATTTTTCTTAACAGCCACGAGAACCGACATCACATATAATATCCTATTTTCATGTGGCACTTCTCTTGCACAATAGCAGAAAAACAATTCATTTTCTGACCACAGATTTTAAAGCTGGGATTGGGAATGTACCTGTGGGCCACCATCAGGCAAGTGCTTCCCACCTTATTTTTCACTTTTGCAACCTTCTGTGAAAATATTTGGGCCACAGATTGCAAGGACCCTCCACTGTGGCCAATTTCTGCTTCCTTGGTAATTCTTGTTGCTTGCATCAGAAATTTGGAAACAGGCCAAAAAAAATGAATATTCCATCCTCTTTTCAGTAGTTTCACAAATAATTTGAATAGTGGGACAAGAAGTAATTAGTTTTACAATATATGCTGCAGTTTTAGATTTTGGCCTATAATTTGGCCATTAATTCTCAGGTAGTTAATGAGTTTTTACCTGATGGACCTGGTGGTCCTTGTGGTCCTGGAAGTCCAGGAGGTCCTTCTTTATCACATAAGGCACAGGATTCACCTTTTTCACCTAAAAAACCAAGCCAAACAACCCAACAAAACTAGTGAATAACAATATAAAGATTTAAGACAACTGCAAGCAGGTGGATTCAGGGGCAAATGCCAATTTATTACACTTCATGTTGAAAGAATAAAAATAAATGTGCTACTTCTAATTATATGCTTCAAAGAGAATTTATCAGCAAACTAATATTCAAGATTCTTAAAAATTTTTAAAGGAATGGCATCAACTTCAGTTTTATCCTAGGGATAATACTTAACAGATCAGTTAAAAGGGACCAGGTTGAAGAGGACCAAAAAGAAGAAAAGAAATATAAGCTGGGCATAGAATAAGCAAAAAGGTTAAAACAGAAAAAGGAAAACCTTTATAAGCACTGCAGTTTTAGAAAAGCAATGAGCAGAATGAGATTAGGAAGGATCAACCATCATGTAAATGAGTGCAGCTCATTTTTTTGTATGTCCATTTAGTCCATGCTGCTAAACCACATGGCTGACAGTCCTATTTATAGGTGTTACAATTTTAGCTCCAATTATACTCATGGCAATGATTCATAAACCATTTCCATTCCAAACGCATCTGTCCTACTCTAATTCTTCAGCCCAGAATTCACATCTTAAATTGCCATGAACAGTTCAATTTACACTTAATGGTGCTATACTCAATCCATTCTTCCCAGCTCCTCTTTCAGCTCTGCTCCATCCTTTATCACTTTCCAGCAATGTGTCGCCCAAGTGAAATGTAAATTAAGTTTGTGTCACACAACTCAATGCACAACATCCTTCTTTCACTCACCACGTGCTCAAGAAACACCTTCCAAGTCCATGAAGTATTTAAGTAGACTTTCTCTGGATCCAGCTGAACTCCTTCACCTCTTTACATGCACAAGCTTGAGGGTACAGAACATTAGAAAGCAATCACTTTAAATAACTTTACCTTTCTCTCCCATCTCTCCTGGAAATCCATCTCTTCCTGGAAGTCCAGGAGTCCCTGGTGCACCAGGTTCTCCCTGTTGGCATTGATCAATTCCATCTGCAATGGAAAAGCAACAAAGAATACTGGTTGACAAGTGTAAGTTTCCATTATAAGGCTGCATTTATGAATGTCCCTGCTGTGGATGGAAAATTACTGGGTTGATCCTGAAGACAATTGAGAATATTTGTGTTCTCATGAAATTAATTAAGTAGAGTCCTTTTTGTACCCTGACTTTTGTTTTCAATGTTTTAGGAAACCTTCTAGGCCAAAAGCAGCTTGTTAACATCTATTTAACTTTTTCATACTGATCAAGCTTTCTGAAAAGAAGAAACTTAGTATGTTAGGAACTGAAGTGGGTAACACATAAGAATATTTAGCAGGCGTCATACGAGAATATAAACTGTGTTCGCTATGTTAGATGATACCACATAGGTTCTGACTCAATACAGTATGACATCATTTTGGCCACAGCCAGTAGTCAAAATGTTAACATGAAATTTGGCAAAAAACCAGTTAAAGGAAAACAAATTGTTTCCCATTATACACTTCACAAAAGCTTGAGAAGTGCCTGGGGAAGGAGCAGTTATAGAAGCATACTGCATGAAAAGGAGGTATTTTTAGGGCAAGGGAAGATTTAGCTATGTAATTCCATGTGCTAGGTGCTGGATTTTGCACTGCCTCATTGGCAAACACAACAACAACTAACCAGGCATCTTCAGCTGGTTTTGAACCAAGTGTTTTGGTTTAGAAATTCAATAGACAGTAACATTCTTTCAGTAGTTTTGGACTAACGTAACTATTGTAATAGGGATATCATTCTTTATGTTGAAATGACAATTTTAATTCACAGTATCAGTATAACCTACAGCAAAAGTTTTCCTTCAACAACAGAGTTAAAACAACAGTTGCAAAGAACTATTAAGCATGGGCCAGTTTCCTATGTACTTTTTTCACTGCTTCATTGCAGTGTGAAACCAAAAGCATTTTTCTGTTTAAAACTGCTTCATCAGAATCTAATTATACAAAACTGTGGGATTTTGTATCGTTACTACTAATATTATTGTGTATTGGTCACAGCACTACCAGCTTTTCACAGGCCTCTACACAGCAAGCGTTGGCGCCATTCTACTGTAAGGTAATTTCATTTTAGAGTAAATACTTCTAGCAGGCTAGTATCTTGGTCAGCAGCTCTTACACCTCCTACATAGACTGGTACTGCAAAATTGCAAATTGTGATACCGAACAGCTATCTTTATGCCAACAGTATCAGTACCTGTTATTTCTGTAACTATATATATACCTCTAAATTGGCACATTAGGACTCAGAGGAAACTAGTATGTATTAGCATCAATTATTTAGTTATATTGTCACAGCCCACAATGTACTTCTGAAAAATTTTTAAAAACATTTTGCAAAGAATCCTTGTCCCAGTAAGAAAACAAGCAGCTTGATGCGTCATGGAACAGCTTTTACTCGGTCCATTAACAACTCAGATATGTTTCTTCCACAACTTAGTTACATTCTGACTTTAGCTTTTATAAACTTGTCTCCTTATCATTTTTTTTATGTGCACGCAATGTGTATTATTGAGTCTTCACTGTAAAAAGCAACCAAGTACTTTACCTACCTGTTTTTCCTGGAGGACCAGGTGGGCCAGGCAACCCCGGGGGACCTGGAAAACCATCTCTTCCAGGGGGTCCAGGTAAAGGGAATCCCGGAGAACCCTTTTCACCTTTTTCACCTCTCTCCCCAGGGACACCAGGTGATCCGACCCTGTCTGGAAGGGGTCGGCCTTTGGAGAGAATGAAACATACATGAAAAAAAGTTACAAACAGAAGGACAGTAACATTATCAGCACATTAAAATCATAGAATATACCGAGTTGGAAGGGACCTATAAAGATTATTGAGTCCAACATTAGCTTCCATTTCAGAGAGAAACAGAAAAATATTAGTGGAAAATAAAAAGGGACTGTATTTTCACTCTTGGCTATTTATACAAAATTGAGGTTACATACACACTACAGGTCAGGATAACTCACTTTGATTAGATCCCTAGACAAACACTTATTTTGTACTAACTTCCTTTCTCAGATTTAATCAACTTTTCTTGTATAGGAAAAAGTGGAGACATGGAAGTTAATTCAGCTATTATACTTGGAAACTATTATAATCTTCCTTATCTCATAAGAAAGCAAATCTTAACACTTAGAAAGGGACAGCTTGCCTAAGAACTTCAGTAAATAAGTATTTGGCAAAGCTATCAGATTTCAGGAATGCTAAAACCAAAACTGTTTGTAGGAATAATAAACAAACAGCAACCAGTAAAGAGCAGTTAAACAGCTAGGAAAAGCTACGTAAGATTTCCTTTTAGCTCACTCACAGTAGTTGTCCAGTCACACAGGTCTTGATACTTGAACTAATCGCTAGACTCATCACTAAACCATTCTGAGCCATCTGCAATGTTGCAGGAAGATACAAAAATCACACAAATCTCCATTTCTGGAGGGTAATGACAGGCTAAGAGCTACTATTATTCTTGTCTTGTCACACAGAATTCTTTAGGGACTATTACAGCCTGCAGTTGATAGTATCTCCTCCCTAAACTGTGAAAATTTTCCTGGAAACTGTGTGACCCAGGCTCACATTAACTTCATATTTAGCTCACTGTCAAGCTAGAAAATGTGAGCAAAGGAGCTAATAGCAGTGTCACTGCAGGAACTGCTAGGCCCAGGTGTCCACAAATGATTTGCTTAATTTTTAAAAAGCAAAAATCATAGTTTAGTTCAAACACATGTACATGTATATCTAAATATAACAGTAGTGTGGCCAT
Organism: Zapornia atra; assembly: GCA_013400835.1. Taxonomy (NCBI): domain Eukaryota; kingdom Metazoa; phylum Chordata; class Aves; order Gruiformes; family Rallidae; genus Zapornia; species Zapornia atra. The sequence goes on along the minus strand of VZTU01002610.1, from coordinate 253,791 downwards.
GGATGTGTAGACTATGAAAAAGGCAACATTTGCAGGCAAAAGAAATAACTTTTACTAGATTGAGTGACACAGTCAGAAAAAGCCCACTAAACCAGGAAGCCTTCAGGAATTACTTTGATCTAATAAATATTATTATTTCTCCCTACAAGTCTCGTTTTATTATATTTATGCAAACACCTATAGAGCTGAAGCGAGAGCAAGACAAGTCATGTCTGTATCAGTATGCATACATAGGTACATCTGCATATATCCATGCCCATGCTCATGTTTTACAGCCCTTCTTGCCCAACTCTCTGGGCTACCTCTGATGACCCATGCGCTATAGTTCTTCAATTTAAGTAGAGTTATCAGGACTCCGCATGAATAGCAAGGCTGGATCACATCAGAGACCTGGGAAAAGCAATCTATAGGAAGGGTCTAGGAGGACGATCAGAGCCCCGGAGAGGCCACCGCCTGGGTGTTCTCTAAATCAGGCAGTAACTGGCAGCAGCTAAGAACATCTCTCAGAACTCTTCACCCAAGAACACAGGAAAAATGTGAACAAAGTCAGTGGCCATACATTCATACCTGGAGGTCCTGGGATTCCTTGTATACCAGGGAAACCTTTAGAAAGAGAGGTTTATGGTTAGGCAGCAATCAACTTTTAACACAGGCTATTTGGATACACATTACAACCTAGTACACCCTGAATAAAAGCTTAAAGTTAAATAATCTATAGATATCTGCAAACAATACACTTATGGAAAAGGCCGTGCTGTGTGGCAGCTTCTCCACTGATCTTTCTTTAATAGGGTAAGGCCTGTAATGGGAAAAATGGAAAGGGAATGCCTGGTGTTCCCTGTTTACTGAATAACTTTGGAAATTATGCAAGCCAATTTTAAGATGCAAATTTAGCTCTGAGGACTCTGAGGATTCTATGCCTCATTATCCACTTTGTGCTCGTGTTGATTTCCATCTTTCTTAATCTCACTGGATTAAGATTAAAACTAAAAGGCAGTCCTCTTTATGATGAGAAGTGTTCTACATACTACAAGTAAATGTAATAACCTGAAAAAAAAATTAATAACTAGAACATTTCACTGTTATGCAGAGCACCTGAGCTAACAGATAGTGATATTTTCATTTCATTTCATAGGAAAGCCAAAAGCATAACTCCATCGAAAAGACAAGATACAATACATACCTTTTTCACCTTTTTGACCTTTCAGTCCAGGTAAACCTGAAGCTCCAGGCTCTCCTTTTTCACCAAAGGTATCTATTGGTCCAGTATCTATAACCTGAATCACAGGCCAAAGAGTGAAACACTAGAAACATATAACTCTGCCCTCATTTGTGTCTCCCCCATCCCAACCTGATGCCATTTTGCTTTGTGAAAATAATTTTGTTCAGTTTTAGTTATATTTGCAATTTCAGTGACACATAACGACTGCTGTGAGAAGGTTGTAGCTGCTCAAAAATTACCAGAGAAAATACATATTTCTTATTACACAAAAATTCCTTTATGTCAGTAGTAGGATTAATTGGAGAGTTTTATAACAGTTTTTTGAACAAGAATGATGTCAAGTAACCTTAGCATGGTCTAAGAACTGACCTGCTAGGTTTGTATTACCTTAATTTTTAAAATATTCTGTTCTAGCAATTTCTGCTAACATCGATCTGAGCTTGACATACAGGATACTAATATTTGCAATAAAATATTCCTAAAGTGTGCATCATTTTCCAAATCAAATTAGCAAGTATTGGGAATTTTCCCCATGTTAGGGAAGCAGCACCATCAATGATCTATTTTTTGCTCACTAGCCCCATTTTTTATTTGAAGTGTTAAAAACATTATAAAGTGCAAAGCTGACAGACATTCTTTTGAACTCTCTTTTGGATACTTTACATCAATTACCAATGACTATCATTTCTGTAGTCCAGAATATGTGAAAATCATTGTCTGAGAGCTCCTTTCCCAAATTTTAAACTTACTTAGAAGAACTGTATCCAACTTTTGTTTTCATTAAGAAAAAATGAGGACATGACTGATTAGAATGAGATCAGACATGCAGTCTCTTTTTCCCTCATTGCTTGAGCACTTTGACTTCCACAAAATTTATAATGTCAAAATCAAAACAAAAATTTATTTTACTTACTCTTCCTGGAGGTCCTGGAAAACCTTGTTCACCCTTTTCACCCTAAATCAAAATAAAATTTACATTTTAAATCCAGCTCAGATTTTCTTTCCCACAAAATAGGATTTCCTTAGCAACTGAAGGCTTTGATACAGACTCAAACAACTTCCAAATGATAAGTACCTGGACTATTACTTACACAGTTAAGTAACTAGTTAGTGGGCTTGTACTGCTTTACACTATGTTAAGAGAAACTGGGATTTTTAGGAAAATACATTTCTATATATGCTGGCTGGGCAAAGAACTTGTGAAAATAAAGCCTGCATTGATCAATTCATATGAGAGATATAAATCAGATACGTTAATTTTGACTTTATCTCTGAGTGATGACTTTACAACTTTGTAACATCCATTTAATAATGCTTTGTGTACATTTAAGTTTTAATGCACATCTATGATCACCCCATGCAAGCTCTTAACTCCTCATTCTGTGTGATGGGAAGCAAAGGCAGCTACTACGCACCTTCGCGCCAGGCTGCCCAGGTCGTCCTGGAATCCCAAACCCACCAGGCAAACCCTGTGTGTAGAAGACAGCAAAACCAGAAGAGACAAATACAGTTTTAATTTAGCTCAGGGAGCATCAAATTTTCTAACTAGCCACTAATTCACCAAAAGCCACAACTTTGGAGTAAGCAATCCAGACAGCTAGAAAATTTAAACCATTTATAATACACAGTTCTTCGTCTTGAATGTAAGAAACACCACTGGACATTCAGTAGAATACATACGTGTTCTCCTTTTGGTCCTGGTTGACCATCTTCTCCAGGCTTTCCCTGTAAAACACCAAGTTCCACTCTGCTTAAACAAATAGCCACATATATGGAAATTTTAAATACAGTGGGTGAAACACCAGAACAAAACAATCACTACTGTAATGAATTAATTGGCGTGCTAACACAGCCAACAGCACAGAGGATACAAAGCAGGCAAACTGGGACTGCCTACAGATAATGTTAATCAACATCCTACAAGCTGCAGAATTAAATAAAGTCCTGCAAATCTGTTCCCAGATCCAGGAATAACACATGGATTTCCCAGTTAAGGAGGCTTCAAGACAAAATATATCAACAGCACAGGAAACTGGAACTAGACCCAGAAACACTTCCCTTCACAGCAATACCTTTATATATATATATATATATACTCTCCAGCCTCCCAAAACCTATATTCATAGACATTCAATGGCACAGTTTCAGCAGAAAGCTTGGAGAGTATGAGATCATGTGGTAATCTAGTAGTAAGAAACACTTCCTCTAAACTGAAGGACATAATTTCAAATCCTAAAACAGATGATAAACTAGAATCCAAGACTTCCTCCTCCAGAGCAAAATGATTCGCTATTAGACCACCGTGTTATCCTACAGAGGGGATTGGATTCCCCTGAGGTAATCAACAGGTACATGATAAATGGCCTAGATGGATTAACCTACTTTCCAGTAGTCTCTTCCTATGGACTATGAAATGACTGTGTAAGGTACTGGAATTACGCCTTACCAATTGCCAACAGAACCATCGTCCCCCCCCTCTCTTCTCTTCTCACCTAACCAAACTTCATTCCTAACGCACTACATCACCACTGGTCAGGCTCAGGCCTCAGAGAACCTAATGACTATTCAACAAGCCACCCAGAAGATATACATCAAGAGAGACATCAGGAACCATTCGTACATCACGAGAGCATTCCACTATCAGGAGCACACATGGGGAACCATTCACACATAGCACATTCCGTCATCCACCCTGGGGCATTCCCACAGGCCAGGTGGAAGCTCCTAGCGAGACAAAGGATCCGTATGGCTACAAAAAGGAAGC
>VZTU01002610.1:162867-249703 GCA_013400835.1 Zapornia atra | reverse complement strand
CCCACTCTCTCTCTCTCTTTCTATCTCTATCTCTCCTTTTCACCCCCTTTTTCTTTCTTCCCCCCTTTCCCTGCACATTTTTTCCAAATAAAGCAACCTTCACCTTGATTCCGTTTCGAGTCTTAATTCTGTTCTCTGAGAACTGAATTCAGAACTGATCAGGATAAAACACCTGGTAATTGGATGTCACTCAGGGGTTAAGCCCAGCCACCCCCAGCCACCCAGAGTGATCTGAGGTTAGGTTGGAATGCAAGGGGGTTTAGCCTCTGCCAAACTAAGTCTTGTCTAGGTTGTGGATCATGACAGACTGGCACCTAGGTTTGTAGCCTAATCCACTGAAGGCTGGATCTTAGTTGGTGTCACGGTGCTTGGATTGTGTACCTATCATCAGCAATATGATCATGTCCCATAAACCCAAGAAAACTGAGCTATGAAAGGTACAGCCTGACCCATGCAGAAGTTTGGATGACACTATGGTATAGGTCAGACTAGGCAAATGTAACTGACCTTATAGCCTCAAACATCTAAAATCAAGCAGGAAAACAGCAAGTAAATGTATCTCAGTCATCTAAATTTTTCACTACATTCCTTGTCTTTTTAAGAAATGGTACCTTTCGGCTAGGCGGGCTTATTTTGTAAACTACACAGAGAGTATTTGAAATAAATTCAAATGTTCCATTTAGCTGAAGTCATTCCTACAGAGTGCTTTGTTTTGCTTTGCTATAATTCTATTCTACAATTACTTAATCTTGCTTCAGATGAGATCAGTGGGAGTCTTGCCTTTCCCTTCAGCACTGCAAGCTACTGTTACATGTCATTGGTTATCTGAAAGCATCTTACATACTAATAGTACTGTATGTTACTACTACCTTGACTTGTAACACCAAACTTACCTCTTTGAAATAGACCAAATTTACTAATTCATTACTTAGCTAATAGAAACAATGCGACAACTGTAATTATGGTATTGATAAAGTTGAGCATACTTACCTGTGGACCAGGATGCCCAGGTTCACCCTTTTCTCCTTTGAATCCTGAACCTGGTAATCCCTGGAAAATAATTACACCCCAGATTATTAATATTGTCAAATCCTCAAGTAAAATTCCTTTTATCAAACAGCTATAAAGATATTTAGGGCCATTATATTATTCTTCACAACTTTTATAGTAATTAAAAAAAAATATATATGCAATACTCACTGGGTTTCCCCGTTCACCCTTTAAACCTGGATCACCCTAATGAAATGATAAAAAAAGATTAGTCAGCAAAATCTTAACCATTTTTCATTTGAGTTGCAAATCATTCTTCATGTAAGTAAAAAGCACATTTTCTCTACTTCAAGAACTATCCCTAATAGAATGGTGTGCAGGGAGTTAGACAAACACAACATGGGAATCAATTAAGCTAGTTTATTATATGTATTGCTTAGACTTTGCTAAGATTTCAGAGAACTCAAGATTAATTGTTTAAGGTCTCACCTTTTCTCCCTTTATGATTTCACTCCCTTTTTCTTTCATATGTGGTGCTGGTCCTGGGAGTCCTGGGGGTCCCCTTACCCCCTGTTCTCCCTGTCAACACCAAATCCAGAATAATCCATTGAAAAGAATACTGACATTACGAACAACCATAATTAAGACCAATAACATTAAAAAGAAGTACCACTCCTTTTAAAAATATAGATTAAAACAAAACAAAACAAAAAAATCAGCAAAATCAGATAGAGAAAGGGATACATACATAGCTATAGGAGACACAACTGTATAATGGGTCACAGACTGAGACTGCCATGACGACAGATCTCCTTTTAGGGTGAAGACTAAAACCAATTATTCAGAACGTATCCAATTAATTATTATAATAGTACAAAAGCTTGTTAGTTCCTCCTTTAGCAGGAAGGAAATCAGGAAGAAAGAGATCAAGTGTATCAATAACCATTCTGCGATTCTATGATACCTGGAAGAAAAAGTTAGTTAAAGCTTACAGTGTTCCATCAGCTTTACAATTTTACAACTGTCTGTAAAAGCCAACTTCAGGGTGATAACTGGAACTTCAAGGTGGTAATTCTGACCCTGCAATGTATGTGTCCATTGCAGGGTCAGAATTTCATGTCCTTATATAATGCAAAAGCATTGTCATTTACTGCACAACACCTCTAGAAAGGTTTGATACTTTTCTGTCAAGCAGTAATGCATAGCAATACCATTTATTTTTTTGCTAAAGACAAACATGAGGAGTCCAGAAAATCGCCACATACTTGTACAGCCAATGTTTTCCAAGAAATTTTATGATAATAGGGTAATCTCAACAATAACTGGGAACCTGGAGCACATATTTTAGTTTGGCTCCGTTCAAAAGTAAACCAGTCTGTGTGCTCTGAAAAGTGCTCCTGGTTGAGTCAAAACACAGTAAAATCAGACAACTGAAAAATCTGGTTCAGGATTATACACTGCCAATCCAGGCTCTGGCAGACAGGCCCTGATGAATGCTACCACAATTAATTCTGGTAATTCTGGACTGTACGTTAAATCTCATCCCTCAGAACTCAACCATTCTCAAATAAATCTCCTGGGGAGTCCTAATACACAGACTAAATATTTGCAGATCTGCCTACTGCAAACTATAGTTGTACTAGTCACAGCTGGAAAACGTGCTAACAACCTAAATTAATGTCAGGTATAACATCTTCACAAACAAAGTCTGTGACCATTCATGACCTTTGTTCATTTAGGTTTAAGTTACAGATTTACTCAAGCCTTCCAAAAATTACAACACTGATTGATTCCATAGATTGATTCTACCAGTTTCTTTATTTAAAATAAAGCATGAAGAATGTTCCTGGCAGTTGTTCTTTAGAGGGTTTCAAGAGACTTACCTTTTCCCCTTTGGGACCCTGAAAGCCCAAACCCATGTAGCCCTGGAAAAAAAAAATTACACGTTTAGTCAATTTTTATCAGCAGTGCATATGTGCATATATGTGTGTGTGTGTGAAGGTATCTTGTACATGGCAAAAGTAAAGAGAGGATGTAAAAGACAGGATACATTTTTTAAATGTACATATGAAACAAATAATTATGTCCTAAATCTCCCTGCTTGTGGGGGAAAATTTTATTTTTATTTGATTTTATTGTCAATATGCTCTTTTTTCGCAAGATTTTATTGAAAATTTTGACATTTTTAGATGAGTTCAAATAACCACAGAATGTTATCCTTACTGATTTGATCAAGTGAGATAACAGCTCCAAATGAACTTGTTAAAAGCTTTAAAAATGTGTTAAAAAACTCTCTTTATGAGGCCTATTAAGGCATATATAAAGTGTAAAAACCTCACTCCTTTTGAACCATTCTTTCAAGCTTTTTGGGGAACCGGTATGCCAAATTAAAAAAATTAATAAATTTGATCTTTATAATAAAGAGTCTTACCTTCTCTCCTGGGTGTCCTGGTGGCCCTGGGGGACCCTACAAGACAGTAAATTTTAGCATGCATATGTACATAGTACACTAGTTGGAATAATGTCTTACTCTATAGAGACAGCAAAAATGCAAATCTTTCCATTAAATCATGATACAATTTTCTGCTACTGTCTGTAACTCACAACTTAGAATAAATAATAAACCAAACAGAATCTGTTCAAGGTCTCTCATCAGACCTTGCTTTGCATTTAAATGTTGGACCTAATCAGCACCTAGACAACTGGCCAAGAGACAATCAAAAATAAGTCTATGGTACTGCACTGTATGATCACTTTTTTGCAGATTTTTTTTTCAACTTTTCATGCTAAATATTAGTCCTTACTTTTCTTTAAATTTATTTTCAATTGAATTTAAATAAATGTATTTTAAATTAAAATTTATCTTTTCCACATCAGCAAGTGAAAATCCTGACTAAACTGTAGTACTATTTTCCTTTACATCACTTTTGGTTTTCTTCAGAAGGGTAAGAAATCTCACAAAGCCAATTTAATAGCCAGAAAACACTGGGTGGACTTCAGCAGATGAAAATAACTCGAACCTGCTAGTGTTACCTGCACTCAGTACAGGAGGAGATGATATGAGGTATGTGTTAGACCTGTCAAAATGTCAAATAGCCAAAATGCCTTCACATTTGGCAATTACCATAAAAAAACCCCAGTTAATATCCAGATTTCCTACTTACTGTGGATGCCCATAAGAACAACTTCAGCAAAAATTTTGATTCAGACCTGGCTGCTAATTTATAAAAAGTAAACCATAAAGCCAAGTGCAGGAAGAGGGGAAAGAAGGAATAACCATTTCCAACAGAAAAATATCCTCCAAGCCTGCAAAAAGAGAACATGGCCATAGGAGCAGCTGCTATTGAAAATCTATGTTAGCCAGTCAATCCTACCATGGTAGAGTCCAGGAGGATAAAGGTTGAAGGGTGGGACCACAGGTTATCCTTCCCAACTCCCAACAAACCGTGGATATACACACCTTGTAGAACTTCCCTATAGTAAAGCTCTGTAAGTGCAAATCACCATGAGAGGAAACTTACTGGTTCTCCTGGAGGCCCTTGTGGCCCCATTGGTCCCTGAAACCCGCGAGTTCCAGGTGGACCCTATGAAAAATAAAAATGGCATCATTAAAAAGTGGTATTTATTTTGTAATTTCATGAAAGCAATATAATTTTAATTCAAGCTCATTGCTATTCAAGCATCATTTAGACTTACAGGTAGTCCAGGTTGGCCAGGAAAGCCTTTATCACCTTTTAGCAAACTAGGAGGTAAAAGACCAATCACTTCACCTGGATCTCCCTATAATAAGAAAAGAAAAATACTTGAACATCCATTCAAATACATTCAAAACCATGAATATTGAGATGAGAATAATGTTGGGGTTATGTAAAGTTCAGAATCACTTGGAAAGCTGACTTAAAGAAACTCACCTTACATCTTTTAATTCAGCCAAAATATAGCAAGAGATATTAAAAATTAAGATCATCAACTGTTCTTTAAAGCCACCTGAAGACATTCCATTACCAAATCTTCCTTCATACCCTAATTTCCTATACTGTAATGGATAATCAGAAAGATTTCGCCCCCGAATCTATCACTACTGCAGTTTCATCACACCACTGGAGCATTTTACCTGGTTGCTGAGAGGAATGGTAACCTGACAATCTCTTTTCCAGGCTGAGATCTTCAGTCGTCTATCTAATTTTGACATAAAAGCCATTTATGGCATCCTTTTTCTTCAAAAAAGGAATTCGCTTTGTCTTAATTTAGAAAACTGTTCTGACCATTATCTAATTTTTTAAGTCTTTCTTTCTGATAGCAAAAGATCCCACTTTTCCTGTGATTTTGTACGAAGTTGCAATACTGGAAGTGATTTTATTTCAGGAGTTGTGTATCTGTGCATACATGCCTAGAGATGAAACATTTGAGTACTCTGGTGTTCCTAGCCTACGTCATTTCACAGAATCACAGAATCACAAGATTGGAAAAGACCTCTAAGATCATCAAGTCCAACCGTTCCCATCCTGTGCTAAATCATATCCTTAAGTCCCTCATCTACCCTTTTGTTAAACACATCCAGGGAAGTTGACTCAGCCCCCTCCCTGGGTAGCCTGTTCCAGGCCCTGACAACTCTTTCAGTAAAAAATTTTTTTCCTAACACCTAATCTGACCCTGCCCTGGCACAGCTTTGTGCCATTTCCCCTTGTCCTGTCTCCTGTCACCTGGCAGAAGAGACCATCGCCCACCTCTCTACAACCTCCCTTCAGGTAGTTGTAGGCAGTGATAAGGTCTCCCTTCAGCCTCCTCTTCTTGAGACTAAACAACTCCAGCTCCCTCAGCTGCTCCTCATATGATTTGCCCTCCAGCCCCTTCCCCAGCCTGGTTGTCCTTCTCTGGACTCGCTCCAGGACCTCAATGTCCTTCTTATGGTGAGGAGCCCAGAACTGGACACAGCACTCGAGGTGCAGCCTCACCAATGCCGAGTACAGGGCGACAGTCACTTCCCTGGGCCTGCTGGCCACACTATTTCAGACACAAGCCAGGATACCATTTCTTCCCATGTAAGAGATAAAGAACAGGGCATTTTACAACTTCAGGTAGTCACACCAAGTCTGAGATTACATTTACACTTATATTTAGTTATATTTAGTTACAAATTACAGCTGTTCATTTTAAAGGGCAAAAGCTCTCTGTTGACATTCAATATTTCATTCTTCAGCTCCCAATATGCCCTCAGATACCTACTTAGTTGAATTTTTTTTCTTTATGAAAACTGTTTAGGATGTGTTGGATGCTTCTCGTATTGCAAGTTATGTCACCTTCCTCCACAAACATCTATTTGAAACTCATCAGATAAATGAAACGTCAATATCAAAGCAAATGTTTGAACCATAAAATCTATCACAATCTTTATGCACTATTTGGTGGCCTCCACACTACTTAGACATAATTAATGATATATACTATTTTCTTCTTGTTGTAATCCATGTAGTACTTACACTTTTAAAACCTGCATAGAACAACACATGTGTTCAGTTGTTATTAACTGGACATCACCCCACTGCCTTTATTTAGTGGGGCTGCAGAACAGAGCACAAAGTGAAACAAGCCAGTACAATTTTTTAGTCCTTAAGTAATGACTGCACGTCTTAGAGCATGTAGAGTTCACCCTAATTCTTATTGTTAGAAGTAGGATATGAACAGACGTAGTAAAATGTACCTTCATTCCAGGAGGTCCTGGGGGTCCCTGAGGAAAAAGACATATTTGATGTTATTTTTCCTCAGTATTGTATATTGTACATCTTACATTCTACACAATTTCACATAGTTCTATTTGCGTTTCAAGAATCAGAGTTAAAACAAGCAAATCAAGCATGAAACAATCTACTTACTATGCTCCCAGTCAGGCCTGGTAAACCTGGGGGACCTACTGGACCTCTTTCACCCTAAGGGGAACAGAGAAATTGGGGGTTGTTTAGGGAACATATGCTTCAGGGATGTTTTTATTTCAACATAGAAGTGCTGTTCTAAACACATGTAAATGTCACCTTTGTGCCATTACATCCTGGAATGCCAGGTGGACCAGGAGGGCCGTCTTGTCCAGGAATGCCCTGCATGAAAAGAAAGTGAAGAAATTAGGAATATTAGCAATAATCCAGGTCCAATGTCACTATTAAAACTTCAATATTCTTTCTAAAAATATGTATACTTCATACATACAGGAAGGCCTGGGTTTCCTGGAAAGCCTGATACTCCTGGGGGGCCCTGCAAATGGCAAAAACATAAAGTGAGATGACAAACCCACAGAACAGCAATGACAAACTGCAGCTCAAATCACATCTCCAGTGGTAACAGACAAAAAACAAGTAGCAGTTTTTTGCAAACTTGCTTGACAAAATACCTCAAATCATCAAAACCTCTCAAACATGGCACTGTAGCAATCAATAACTGAAAAGAACTTTCTGTATTTCTTCAAATTTTTAAGCAGCAATATGGATTTCCTTCAACAGGAACTGGACCAAAACCTTAGGCATAGGAAAAAAGGAATGCAGAGATCCTGTCTTCTCACAAGCATTGTTCTCAAAATAAAATATACTGTATGCACCACTTCGTAGCAGAAGCGGATGTTAATGCACTGTAAAGATGCTTCTCTCTTACATACTCCACATCTCTGTATCAATTCATCCTTACTATCAAAAAACCTACCAGGTTGAGATAACTCACTCTCCTTGAACAGGTGTTTCCAGTGTAATGAATCAGGAGGTGACTTGGCACGTCATTTTCATCCTACCAGCTTATTAATTCCTGCAGTATTTCCTAACACAAGTATTGTGAAGCAGAAAAGATGTATGGGAATCCTGTGCTCAGATAGCATATTTGCATCTTCTAAAACTTCATAATTGCTAAGATACAGTCTATTTGCACTGCAGCACACAAACACATTTGTCAGGAGATGCCAGTTCTCATTAACACTCAGGATACCCCAGGGTATCATGCACATCAGAGACTGAAATAAGGATTTCTTGATCTAGCAGAACATCCCCTCTCAATAACTCAGAAACTGCAGTTGATTGAGTAAATTCTATGTGCTGCAGCAACTGCAGAGAAATGGGAGAACAAAACTGAGATGACATTTTGGAAATCTGTGAAGGAGAGGGTAGAGCTGAAAATGTATGCATCATTACTGGTAAAGTCATTCAGATCCTCTTTCATCATCACAATGTGAAACATGAAAATGCTCAGAATGAGACTGGCACCTCACAAAACCCCAAAGGACAGGGCCCTAACATAATGTGTTAAAATAAGTGTTATATAAGCACCACATTAAACAGAAATCATAACAGGGAGGTTACACACATATTCAGAGCCTCTTCTAGCAAAGTCAAGAGATCTCTATCCCTGACTTTAATTTGTCTCTGCACCCTGTGCATATTTTTAACATCTATCTGCTCATGGGTGTGTCAGCTTCTCTGCTGGAGTGTTTCAAGAAGGTTAGATGGCAAACATAAAGGAGAACTTTGCAAGGGGTAAGAAGGTTGTTTCATATTCAACCCGGAAAAAAGCCTCTCGGTATGTCAGAAAGATATCAAAAGCATATTCAAACCAGTGATGTTGATGCAGTGGTAAGTACCAGGTGAAAATGCAAATGGACAACAGCACTGACTGCCCAACACAGAAAGAACTTCAAAGGCAAAAGCAAGATTTTTGATATTTTTATGCAGCACAAGGGGATGCCATTGATTAACTCAAAGAAGAAACTAACCCCATCTGGCATTTGAAGGCAGCCATGGAGAGTTAAAGACATATAAACCCACAGGCAACACAAATGCAAAAATGTAAGTTAGAACTCACTCTTGTTCCCTTTGTTCCTGGCAGTCCTGGTTCTCCAGTATCACCCTACAAAGGAAAAGAGATAGATTTGTCTTTCCTAGGGACAACAATTTAGAGAAATCTGAGTGTTTTAAATATTAAACCTTAAATTCTTACCTTAAGCCCTGGTGGCCCAGGAGGACCTTCAGGTCCTTGCATTCCAGGAAACCCAATCACACCCTGTAGTCCAGGCAACCCTCTTTCTCCCTGTGGAAGAAAAAAAGACTTATCAGCAACTAAACAACTGAAGCTGCTTCTACAAGCAACCCACATATCCCCTGTTTCTGCGCTCAAGAAACCTGTTAGGTGGTAAAAAGCTACATGTGACTGCAAACATTTCATAATGGCATTTGAAAGAAGGATTATTCTAAAGAAAGATATATTTCTGGCTCAATAATAGGTTGGCAGAGTCTGAGTGTAGCATAATAGAAAAGCACTTCTTGAATGTCAATGAAACCTCTTCTGTCTCCTTAGCACTCTTCATAGCGTGTTTATACCTCAGAGATCAGAAAGGCCACATCCCCTCTAATAAAACTTACCTGCATTCCTGCAGAGATACTGCTAAACCCTGGTAGAAAATGTAACACCTCAAATCACCATTTAAGTCCCTTAAAACTGCAAATATTGTTCAGTCACTACCATAGGAATAGCCAATATTACTCTTCTTGTGTATCATTCACAACAGCAGATTCTGATGACCAGGCGTCAGTTGAGTTTCAGGGTAGCTCAGAGCCTGAGAGGTTTGAGACACAGGATCTTCCCATGAAGCTAAACATACAGAATGTATATGTCATCCTTTAGGTTCTTCTTTAGTGAGTTTTCTGTGCTGTTCCTTTCCCTACAACCCTAAATCTATTTAAAACAGATAAAACTAGAGGCAGAAAATCCATCCACACTCTAGATCAATATTGCAGCTATTACACTTTCCCTATACTTGGACTCCCAGTGAAACCAAGAGGAACACTGACTGAATAAAGGCTGCAAGATCTACACATAGGGGAGAGGGAGAGAAATTATGCATGTCAAAGCCTGAAAACAGAAAATCAAAAGCCATAAATTCCTCATAGGAAGTATCTAGAGTTGTCCTTTCATGGTGTGGTATGAAACTGAGAGAATCACTTCATATTGTCCAAAAAATGTGGGAATATTGGATGAATAAAACATTAGTGAGCAACTGTAAAAAGGACACGTTTGGACCACAGCTAAAACACACAGCACCTGTTTTACAAACTCCAGACACAGACACATTTTCAAAGGATACCAACAAAGAAATACAATCAACAAGGTTCAAAGCACACAAAAAGAAGCTACACAAAGATTTATGTACTTTCAACAGAACAATGAGAGATGAGATTGCTATTTTTAATTAACAAACAATTGAGTATTTGGATTTTAGGACGGTGAATAGCAAGAAACCTTTCTCCTGTATGGTCAGGACAAAGATTCACAGCAATATGCTGGTAACTTGCAGGAGTCAACTGAGGACTGGGCACACAAGAGAAGAAAAACATCTGAGTCTTGGAGAGATAAATCTTCAAGAATAACAGGCATCTTGCAAAGAAAAAGTTATGATATGCAGGCAGAGGACATCATGGATGACCTACAGACATAGTGCTAGTTACAGTTTCAGAAGATAAGAAGTATTTGAAGATTTGTGGAGTTACTGCATTGATATTGGGTTTTTGCTCCTTGGCTGGGAGAGGGTTAAGAAGATGAAGAGACAAAGAAGAAAAGTGATTGATGGGTAAGAAGAGCAGGGAAGGCAGAAGGAGGGGAGAAAACTGTAACTGAGATGATAAGGACATAATACAGTCCAATCAAAAGAACTCATTTATTAAATAAATAATTCATTTATTAAAATTTCCTGCCAGGAAAAAATCTCATTCTGCCTCTTTCCTCCCACAAAACATTTTTTTTCAATATAGAGGTTTCTTCTGAGGCAAAGAATTAGTTCTTCCCTAAAGTGCCAAAATGGCACAATCTCCATTTAGTCCCCAGTACTCTTTGTTGTGGTTTGAGAATAAAGTTTGCTAGCAACCCAAATCCCAGGCAGTGTGTTAAGACCACAAAGCACAGCAAAAGGAAGCAAACAGAAGAACAGCTGAAGAAAGATATTTCTAGGTCAGCTGTAAGAGACACAAAGTCCAAATTCTAAAGTAACAAATTGTTTTGAAAAGTATTTTAAGAATGTATCAGGATCCATGCCCCTGAATAAACTTTGAAGTCATTAAAAAACTGAGGGCTATCTGCAATGCTAAACAGATTACTGAGGTTCACAAACCCATACTTTGGCTGGCTAATGGGCACTGCAGTAACAAGTGTATCTCTACAAAATCAGATGTGTCACTTCAGACCAGGATTCCACATTGAACATTGGGCTGTTGTTCTCATGACCAGCTGGGAGATTGGACTAAGGAGGGAGAAGACGCTCAAGGACAGAGAACAGGGTTTTCCGTTGCTGAAGGAAAGGACAAGATGTGCAAACGAGAAGAAAACAAAGTTATTTTGACATCTATAGGGAAATATGAGTCATGTGTAGCACAACTAATACTTTCTGCATTCAGATGTTCTGTCCATTTGAAGATTTCAACCCACATTAAACCACTGCACCCTGCAGCACAGGGAAATAGCCTTTCCTCCATTCTTAAGGAAAGATAAAACTGAGGTTTACAGGTTGGATTTCCATTTCATCTAAGGCTCCCTTAAGACTGTTCTGGCACTATAGAAGGGCCTTAACGTGCTTGTAAATCACTCACTAAGGTAATGACCACTTCAGCTTGCCAATGAGGTTAACTCAAGGCTTGAAATAAATAAAATCTTCAGCTCGCAAGGCAAATATAGTCATTTGTCTCAAGTCTGTCTTCAACCTCCCAGGCTGCCCTGTCTGAGGGGTAAAACATAGCATCAGGAGCAGAGCTGAGACCTCAAGTTACTTCAAGCTAAGGTACACCTAGGTTTCCCTAGAGACATTTTATTTGACTGACTTGAACTGTTAGGCCAACAAGAAAAATAAATGGCTATTTGTCCAGGACTTCTGGACATCCAGTCAAGCTGCTAAATGTCCAAGGCTTAGAGAGTGTAACTCCTGAGCATGTGGAGTGCTGTACCATTCCAAATACTGCAGACTCACGGTTTCTCATAGTGGAACCAAGCTCATCGTTTTGCCTGTGATTTGCCAGACGGAAGTAAGGAAACATAAAGGTGACTGACTGCATGTGTGAGAGCTGCCAGGTCCTTCTCTGCAGGCAACCTGTCACTGTGGCACTTATTCTAACAGGGGAGGATGGAGTTATAGGCTGTTTACACCTCTCCCTCTACCTTCCCATTTGATTTTAATGCAAAATAAGATTGGGGTAAATAGTTCAAAGTAAGTATTGGGTAAGAAGCCCATACTGATGCAGTCTCAGGCTACACTGTTAATGGGACCTTACTCTTCCATGACACCCATTGAAACTCAGAAGTTAGGACAATCTATTCCACCAAAACCCAGGGACCTAGGTATGTCTCATGGGTTCCAGTCACTTGCTTTAGTCCAGTTATCAGACTGTCTCTTTGTGAACAGTCTGCCAAAACTTGTAAGGACAGAAGCAGCACTGATGAACAAAGGTCTTTCTTCAGTACTCCTGCTCCAGTTAGTACCAACTTCCATCATGAGATTTTTATTTTTTTTTATCAGTGAAATTACACTAAATTACAGTAAAATTCTATCCATCTCTAAGTATCTACACTGAACAAGGGAGTACAAAATCTACTAGAACCTGTAAAGTTGTGTGAATGCAGAGTTCCATGCGTCCTGATGCCACTGGGTAGATTAGCCCACAAAGATCACCGGGGCAGCAACATTTATACTGCTGTGGTCCTAACAAAAGTGGCTTATTTGGAATTTCAGGCTCAGATGAAGCTATCACTTATTGTGCTGTGCAGTACAGACATAAGCATGTCCTGAAGATGCCTTGCATTGCAAGGAAATACTTGAGCAGCATCCTTTCCCAGCTTGCTTGCCCAGTTCCTTTCTTCACTCAATGTTCCAGCCAAACAGCCCAACAGCTAGTGTTTGCACTACATTTCTGCTGCAACTCCGGAGGCATCCACACTACATAAATTGGCAAGCACCGGATCATCGCTGCTACCCCACTTATTTTTCCCTCAGCACTGAGATTTCTAGCTGCAATGTGTGAAGAGCAGGAGACACTGACTGCAAGGGCTATGTATTGTTCAAGTTCCAATATTCACAGCTGCAAAATGTTGGCAAGTAATCTTGAAAGACCTTCTGCTTCTTACACATCAATTCATGAGACTCTAAAACAGATGTAACCAAGTCATCTGTACCTCTGCTGATTCAATGCAAACTGTCAGAAAGCACAAAGGAGAATTCATTACTCAGCTCACAAAAATGAATGTTCTGCCACTCAGCTGCTGGAAATGCAGAGGAGCTCTGTAAAAAGACAGCAAGTGCTCAGTCGCTGGTGCACTCATTTATTAAGCAAGATGCTTGTGTTGGTCCAGCTTTTGTGAAATGCCTCCAAATGCTGTTGTATGAGATGATAGTTCAAATTAAAAGCAACCAAATGGACTTCTAAACAGAGGTGAACCTGTTATGAGCCTAAGTACATGGGCTAATAGTTTTTCTGGCACCCACCCTTCCAAATTAGCCATGAAATGCTCTTTGACTCATGGAACAACTCTAGATTGCTAAGCAAGAGTCTCACATGAAGTAAGAATCACAGAATCACAAGGTTGGAAAAGACCTTTAAGATCATCAAGTCCAATCAAGTCCAAGAAGATTCAGAAGATTCAGCTGTAATAAATTAATATTGAGGGGGAGGAAATAATCACCACCCCATTATAAAATATTTCCTCTATTATTTTGTCTAGGGACTGATGGATTGGGAGATTTCAGACTTGAGACTGGTAACATGGATATAAATCATACATTTCCAGAAGTGTGGGCTCACGGGCTGTCTAGGCCCATATGAATATAATGTTCTCAGGCTCTCCAGAGACTCAGGCATGTGGTGAACAATGTGCAGATCTTCCCAAAGCCATCTAAGACATGCTTCATTTGTCTCCACCAGCAATTGCCCTGCAGCTGAAACCACAGGACAGACACGTGCCTGCTCTCCAGCTGAAAAGGCATAAAATGAAGTCTCAAGGAGAGCTGTCAAAAGGCAGCTGAGCTGGTCTACTCAGCAAAGGTGGCTCTTCTCCTCCTCTTCCTTTTAAAGGGATGGTGATGCCTCACCCTTCTTTACACCATTGGTACGATTCCCTCAGCCTCCACTGCACCACTTCAGGTCACTAAATTTACTGACATTTCTTTAGTGACTGAGTTTGCTCCTGCCCTCAGGGAGCTGAGGAGCTCATCAGGTGGCCAGGTGGCTCCCAAAATTGATGCAAGGCCATAGCAATGTGGGACATAGGGCAGAAAGCCAGCATGAGCAGTTTCCCACACCAGCACAGTGGAGTTTGCTGGACTTCATCTACCAGAGCTCCTCAGATGTGACTTTGCTGCAAGAGGAGCTGAGCTGGGATCCAACAAATGCTTGACCTTGCCAGAGAAGCCATCTTCAGGGCAGTGTTGTGGCTGACTCCAAGGCCATTACAAGCTTAGACTTGGTGTCCCACAAGCACACATACTCCCCTCTTCCCAAAAGCTAATTCTCATTGAATTGAAATGCCAGCAAGGGCATGTGTGCAAAGAAATCCAACTGCTTCATGATGAAAACTGAGGATGCAGTTTCCAAAAGGGGAGAAATCGTGCCTGACAGTTCCATATTCTTTTCTATTCTTCTTTTATGCTCCATCTGATTTTAGAAACAACCTCAAACATTGCTTTTGAAAGGAATTAGTTTGAAGCCCTGGTGCAACTGTTAACAAGAAAACCTGTCACACAAAACATTCATCACATTTTGATGCTGCAGTGTGACCTTGCAAAGCCTACAGAGATCATCATAGAATCATAGAATCATAGAATGGTCTGGGTTGGAAGGGACCCCATGGATCATAGAGCTCCAACCCCCCTGCTACAGGCAGGGCCACCAACCTCCAGGCCTGGAGCTACACAAGGTTGCCCAGGGCCCCATCCAACCTGGCCTTGAACACTTCCAGGGACGGGGCATCCACTACTTCTCTGGGCAGCCTGTTCCAGCACCTCACCACTCTTTCTGTAAAAAACTTCCCCTTAATACCTAATCTAAACCTTCCTTCCTTTAGCTTTAGTCCATTCCCCCTTGTCCTGCCATTATCAACCCTTTTAAAAAGTTGAATCCCCTCCTGCTTATAAGCTCCCTTCAGGTCCCCCCGCAGCCTTCTCTTCTCCAGGCTGAACAAGCCCAGCTCCCTCAGCCTTTCTTTGTAGGGCAGGTGCTCCAGCCCTCTAATCATCCTTGTGGCCCTCCTCTGAACCCTCTCCAACAGTTCCACATCTTTCTTGTATTGGGGGCCCCAGATCTGGACACAGTACTCCAGATGGGGCCTCACGAGGGCAGAGTAGAGAGGGACAATCACCTCCCTGTCCCTGCTGGCCACCCCTCTTCTAATGGAGCCCAGGATCCCATTGGCCTTGCGAGCTGCAAGAGCACACTGCTGGCTCATGTTAAGTCTCTCATCCACCACAATCCCCAAGTCCTTCTCAGCAGGGCTACTCTCAAGAAGCTCTTCTCCCAGTCTGTATCTATGTCTGGGATTCTTCCAGCCCAACACCTGACACTTGGCAGTGTTGAACCTCATTAGGTTCCCCCGGGCCCATCTTTCCAGCCTGTCAAGGTCCCTCTGGATGGCTTCCTTTCCTTCTAGGGTGTCGACCACACCACTCAGCTTGGTGTCATCTGCAAACTTGCTGAGGGTGCACTCAATTCCATCATCGATGTCATTGATAAAGATGTTAAAGAGCACCGGTCCCGAGACAGACCCCTGGGGGACACCGCTTGTCACCGGCCTCCACCTGGACATAGACCCATTGACCACCACCCTTTGGCTTCGGTCTGTTAACCTGTTTCTTATCCACTGGATGGTCCACCCATCAAATCCACATCTCTCCAATTTAGAGATAAGGATGTGGTGGGGGACTGCATGATAGCCTTTCAGTGCCCTAGATGGTTTCTACCTGGACTATCCCAAGCCACATGAATGCATGGTTTGCATTTGCTCCTTCAATTGATGTAACTGTGAGTGCTCAGGTGAACTGGCTTCAGGCTGTCAGACCAGGCATTACACTGCACAGTGGGAAACGCTACTGTGTGATCCGAGTAGCACTCTCAAGTCTCCGTGTTTCTCTCCACACTCTTTTAAGCATGTGTTAGAGAATCATCATTGGCTCAGCGTTAGGTCAGTGAAGAGACGGAGGTGAGGAAGGAGGAATTCTTTATCAGACGAGTGTTGCTTACCACCAGAGGGAGCACGGGCCCTGGATATCTTTCAGGATTAAAATAAACACATGCAATAAATATCATCTGTTTGTCCTCAGCTGCACTTACCATTTTCAGTATTTTATCAAAAGTGTGAAGTGGGTATCAGTTAAACAGAATTACTGCTATATGCTCACAGGGCAAGTGTCCTCAAATGCACTAAGGGTGCTTAACATTACAAAATTCCCACTGCACATTCTTCAGCGCTCCAATTTATCTGTGCTATAGCTTCTGGAGCCACAGGAGTAAGGAGTAATTAATTACACAAACATAACTGCGGAAGCAAGCAAAGAATCTGTGTAGGAGCTCTGTAAAGATCTTGGCTCACCCAGAAGTTTTGGGGCTGAGTCCCTGACAGTATGCAGGATGGAAGAGGGGGCTGGGAGGGTAAGTGAGCAAAATCTGGATCCTTGCACTGCTGGGAAGCATCTGAGAAAGCTCACTCATGTGGAAACATGAGTCCAGTGTTTCTAGCATGACTAACAGAAGCAGTAACCATGACAGTTTTACATCACCTTCACAGCTCCCCAGCCAGGCTGGCTGTGGGGCTGAGTGAGTCCCCTACACAACTTCAAGCACTACCAGGGCCACTCTCTACATTATACACAGATAACGTCAACAAAGAGCTACCCCACAGCTGCTGGGTGACAGCGCTGTCTGCCATGAAGCTAGTTCTGCCACCTCCTTCTCTCTTTGCTCTCTCCGTGGTGACTTTCACCGGTGGACTCCTTCAGTCCCACAGGCACATGAGCTCTCAGGCTGCACTTTGAGGTGGGAACACTGAGAAGTGCCCACTTAGGGTGCCAAAGCCGGTGCCGTACAGGTTCATACACACAGGGGCAGAAGCTGCACTCTGATCATCAAGTGATGGCATCTCCCTCTCTCAGTGCTGGTTTTTCACTCCCCAGATCACTCTTCCTGCTATGAAAAGTATCCGTTCCCAAGCTTCATAAATCTGCAGCACTGGGGAACACGTGCAGTTTGATACAAAATAAACCCAACTTGCATTAACAAATCTATCAGTATAAACATTTAATTAGAGAGCTGTTCAGGTTTACAGTTCAGGGACTGAGCCTGTGCCTCATTCCTGATATGAAAGAATGCTTAGACTGAGCCTGTGTCTCCTAAGCACGAAGGACTGCTTAGACTGAAAGCATATTTCAGTGTCGCCTCATGGCTGCACAGAGCATTCCTCAGGAAGCTGCTAAGTGCTTCCCAGGAGGATAAAAATAGAAATAACAATCTTTGATTATCCTTTTCTCTACATATCAGTATGTATGTGTTTAGTTGGTGGGCAAGTAAGTGGGCGGATACACAGTGTGTCTGAATTTGATTTAGAAGCTGAACAAGAAGTAAAATAAGCTGAGTGAAGTAAAATTAACATTCAAAAGTCAGTCGTGGCTACAGACTCAGGCTCCAGTTAATTAGTGACTGCTTGCCTATCAACATTGTACACTTTCAGTAAACCAGCTGAAATGGTCCCTCACTACACAATTTACCCAGTCTTCTTCACATGACATCTCTTCTTGCTCATACCATTGTTATTCCTAATTTTCCAACTGCAGCAGTCAGTTTTTTCAACAGAGGTGCCCAAATTCAAGTTTTTAAGACATTTCGAGCCATGTACACTCAAGGTCTCAACATTTCCTTAGATTTGTCCATCTTTGGCTGATGTACTTTTCTTGTGATATCTCTCTGGATGACTCCAGTGTAGATAAATGTTACAGACCCAGAAATAGCTTGGATGATGAGGACAAATATATTTATCCTGACAACACCACATTATTTTGCTTGTTTACCCTCCATTACAAAAAAAAAAAAAAGAAGAAAAATGCACTGAAGTTTAGTGAGGTACATGCACCATCCATTCATTCATTCATTCGCAAAAGATAGCTTGCATGACCCCTAGTTTGAACAATTTATAAGCCAGGAGCAGTCTACCTCAAAGCACCATTGAGGGCATGGTATATGAAGGTCAGGAATACAAAGACAAGACTGACAGATAGCAGAAGCCAATAGACAGCAAGTGAATTTGTTTTCCAGCCGTGGAAGTCTCCCTGCACAAAGCCTGGGCAGCTTAACACCAAGGTATGCAGTTCATTGGTTTTATGTTTGAGCTTTTCTTCTTGATTTTTGAAAAAAAAAAAACCAACCAATAATAACCCCACAGAGCTCATGACGTTTCAGGAAGAGGTCACACAAACTTTATACCAAAGGTATGCATGGATTCTTCCAAACTTTATAAAAAAAAAATCAGATGTGGGTCAAGGAGCTTCTTCCCATCAGTTAGAGCTACCCAAGGGAATAAAGGAACCTCAAAGAACCACGAGAGAAGAGGATGTTTGAAGGACAAATGTCTTCATGGTGTAAAAAGAAGGAAATTCTATCACCTGGAGACAGGTTGAATCAGAAGTGTGCTCTATTTCCCACCCCTTCTAATCATCTGTTGAACTCATTAGGTCTGAGTAACTCTTCCTTTGTTTAATTGCACATTGTGTGAAATCACTTCCAGTGCTGAA
The DNA here is from genome assembly GCA_013400835.1 of Zapornia atra. NCBI lineage: Eukaryota > Metazoa > Chordata > Aves > Gruiformes > Rallidae > Zapornia > Zapornia atra. Next base: position 230,937 of record VZTU01002610.1, on the reverse strand, counting down.
GGTTCAAGAATATAGTGGGCAAAAGTGCTCCACGCCCTTCCTTCTTCATTAGTGAAAATTATTTAGCATTTGTTTGCATTTGGCATTGTTTAAAGGCTCACATTTAAAGATGAAACAGCAGAACAAAAAAAAAAGAGGTCTTGAACTTTTCAGGTTTTTTTAATTTATTTTTGTTCAGATCCTAGACCTGGAATGAAATGTGACGTTACATGCAAGTTTTATTCTCTTGCCAAAGGTTTGTCATGGACATATTTACAGAAAATAATCTCTTCCATAAATAGTAAAATCATGGGCAGCTGGTCCTAGGCAGTACAGACTGCAATAAAGTTCTCATAATGAAGTAGCTCCTATCTTAGACAGTACATGTCAGACAGTACTATTCCAGACAGTGCTATTCCAGCTGCTTTTTGGGGCTAGGTTTGACATGGCATTTCTAAAGTTTTAAACATTTGGAAAGTAGGAGTAAAATATCTTTCCACAAAAGCTAGAGCAAATATTCTAGCTTCTGTTTTTTAATCGTGAAAATACCAGAAGGTGGGCAACATTGTGACTCAAAAGAGTAAATCAGTGTTTCTCCAATTTAATCTTCAGAGTCTTTTGACTCAAACAAAAGCACTGGAGGACAGAAGCTACAATATAATTTTTTCCAGTACCTTCAGGATTGTTCAGCCTAGACAAATTAAGTTGTCAAAGATGTGATAATGATTAGTAATAATGAAAAACAAATATTTTCCTTATTTTTGACAACGTAGAGGGTATCAACATCACTACTTGTCAATCAGAAGTTGTTATACAGCTTAGTAGGTGTCTTTAAGATTTAAAAAATAAAAATAATTAAGATGGCAAGGCCGTGTAAGGGGGCCTGTGAGGGGGCCTGTAAGAGGACGTGAGCTCGGTGATGTATGACTGCCACCCAGAGGAGCCCGCGGGGAAGTGACACAGCTGCGGGATGAGGGATGCGCACGGACAGCTCTCCCCTCCGCGCCGCTCGCACCGGCACGGCTGATGGCCCCTGTCCTGCCGGAAAGCTGGCTGTGCCCAAGGGCTGGGAGGGTGCAAAGGCAGGTCTGTTATCGTTTTGCTATCAAAATCCGGTGTTGTGCCTACAGCTGGAGAGTTCCGCTTTTCCAAGCACTGTCGTTTTCTTCTGAGGAAAACGGTGTCCCTCAGTTCCCATGGCTTGGCACTGATATAAACACCGATATAAACTTAGAGCATTTAATACCTAGAACTTCCTGAAGAGATCCCTTTGGAGGCGTTTCACAAGGCTGCCCGTGTCCTTGCTATATTTCCACCTTCCACCTCCACATTTTCAGGCAGGAATGAAATTTGACTTGACAATTTGCACCCTTAACTAGCCCATCTCATTCAAGGTGCTGCTCACAGCTGGTGGCAGCAGCACTGGCTTCTCTCTTTGCTGCTCCACTCTATGAGCATTTGGATTTCTTTCCCTTCCTTCCCACCTAAGTCCTGATGCTGGAGACAGCCAGCACGTTAGGCTGCACCTCTGTGCTGGAGTCCCTCCACCCCATTACTACTACTTAAACCAATGTATTGTGCAGTTTTGCAGCATCTTTTGGTCTTGGCTTGGCAGTCAAGCAAACTGCTCTAATAAAACTAATGGTCACCAACCCCACCCCTTACCCCCCCCCAGCTCTTATTATTACACTAACTAGCCATGAATACTTCTCTTAGATCCGTTTACAGTCAGTAACAGTGTCAAGTGAGAAGAGTGAGAAGACGTCTGATTTGATGTCAGTGTCTGTGGTCACTCACTCAGCTCAGTATTTACTTTAACTGTGCACGCTGATCTTTGACACAAGCCTTAGTGAGAATTATTTTTGTTGGCATTTCAAAACATTTTAAAATGTTCCAGCTGAACTCCACTGGAAGCTGTCACATGCTTTCTTTAAGAGCTACAAAATTTATGGGTAGGTTTTGCCGTTCTAGTTACTCTTCAAATATTCTAAGAAACACAGTTCTCCAGATGGGAGTCTAAGTTGCTTTTCCATTAGCTTTCCCTGAATTTTGAATTTCTTCTGTTAAAGATGGTATAGGAGATATTACCTGTTACTGAAAGCTAGTAAGTTGCCTATGACTCAATTTACTCGCTGTTTTGTAAAACACTCTCAGGTATTGCACCTACCTGAAAAGAAATGTAAATCCTTTTTACTATTTCCTAAAAATGCTTTTGCAACTGTTCTTGCTCCTGATATTAGCCTTCTTTCTTGGCTAAACTAGAGAGGTCCTCCAGCTGGTTAGGAAGTTGCTTGCGTGATCGAGTGTTCCAGTAACAATTTTTTTTAGCAGCTATTTCAAGTTTCATCTTTGAAAATCCCATTTTCATGCTGCTTCTTACTGTTCTGTCTCCTTCCAGGCATAACATGGTTACAAGTTTCACTATTGCTTCTGCTTGAAGTGGGTTTTGAGAATTTTGTACGAAATTTGGCTTTTTTCCTCTCCCTATAGAAATCCAAACTTTAAGAGAATTCAGACCTGCTTTTCAGAAAGCCAGCATGATATGGCTGGATGTTTTCAAGGACTGCTGTATGCTATCTCACTGAAAACACACTTTAAAATTTGAAACAGGAGGTAGCTGAGCAAGAGAAGCAAACAACTACTTACCACTAGTATGAGATCAAAAAACACACCTAAAACTGAAACAATCCCCAAGCTGCTTTTTCCCTTTTGGCTAGAAAGACTAGAAAGTGACTTAAGCAGATTATCGTACTACTCTGCTTCCCTACTAATAATTATATACGCCCAGGTGCTTCTTGTGAATACCACTACTGATTATTTAGTGCATCAAGTATTAAATTCTTGTGTGGGAACTGACATATCACAGAACTGTCAAATATAATGGCAGGCTTGATTTGAGATCCCCAGCAAGCACAATATCAATTGAATGGCAGAATGCTATAAAGCTGCCTGAGGGGCAAACAACAAGATATAGCTACTGCTGAACCCCAGACATTTCCTGTCCCAGACTCGTAATCCACACCCACAAAACCCTGTCTGCATCGTAGCGTACTGGTGCACAGCAAGATGAACATCCACACAGCCAAAGCAGACTGCAGGTGCTGTCACACCATATGGCCAGGTATGAAATAACTGCATGCTGGGACAGAAGATTTATTAATCACTATGTAGTTGGTAGACACTGGAACCGTGACTCTGTTTGTATGGACAAAATTTTAGATTTGGGAAGATTCCAAACTATACTTGGGGGTTGCACAGGTGCTGAGCAGCTCCACTTCCTGAGAATGCAGATTTTGAAGAAGTGGAGATTCTGTAGGCCTTTTCTCACATTTGCCATCACATTTCAGAAACTTTACTGACTTCATTGAAGGCTTACATGCTTCAGATCAAAATAAGGCCCTGTAATCCTTTGAGAAACCATAATGAAGACGTATACTATCAAGAGTTGTACAAATATAAAATTTATATAAATATATATTTATATAGTCTCTGCAAGGCTATAGAGCATGTTTAATTTCATGAAGAAATGCCTGAGATTATACCAACACCTTTACAAGCCAAGAGATTCATCTGGCAATAGCTGCTTAAAAGGCCACATGCCAACAGAAATACTACTGTGTGCAAACCCTTAGGAAAGCTCAACACAAGCATACCCCATTACATACTATTACTGGAGTATCAGCTTTTATAGCACTCTTTCCAGAAATAAATTCATCAGTGTAATCCACTGATCTGTGTTAATCAAAGATAAGTATCATACTGAGTGCAAAAATGCATCTTCATACAGAAAAGTTGCCAGCAACATTTGGTTCCATTTGGACAAACGGTTCCAATCAGTCTATTTCAGATCGAGAAAATCTGATGGCTCCAGATGCCACTTAGCAGTTTGGTCTGCTAGTTGGGAAATGGTAGAAAACTTCCAATACTTAGTATATCCCACTCAGTATTACTCAGGTCTTTTGATACCTCATTCTTTTCAAGAATAGCAGCTTTGCTAGTGCACTCTCTTTAAAATACATAGATGTTCTTTTCCCCTGGCTTGAATGAAAAGGATTATTTTACTCTGAGTGACATAAAGAAAGGGTAAATCAATAAAAATACACTACAATCACTGCAGAATTGACACAGACATTGTGGCAAGGATTTGATTTTCAAAACTACTTATAAACCACAAGTGTCCTTGAAGAATATCAGGCCAGCAGCTGATCAGTATCTTTGCTTATTTTATTACAGCCTTCAGATTTCCCCCCTTTCAGGAATGATTAGATGTTTATCTATCAGCCCTTTCCAGGCTGCAAACACAATCCTTCCTCCCACACTGCCCATCACCCTTCTTGTCAAATTTTATGTCCTTCTCTGGGATGTATAATTTAGCTGTGCTTGCCTTGGTTTTGCCAGATCAGTCTTTCCAACTCAGGTATGAAAAGGCACTGTACACAAGGTAAGCTTCTACAGTAGCCACTTAATAAAAACACTTAGTAAAGCTATGGAAGAACTGCTTAAAGCCAAACAGCAAATATTGACATGAAATACTGCCAAAGGAAAGTGTAAAAATGAATATGCCTGATAAAAAAAAAAAAGTCTGATGTTGCTAATACAGGTTGAATATGAACAATACAGATGTAGTGGTTACTGATTTGATCCACCGCTGGAACTGTTTTGTTGCCCTCTGCTACAATTTAAAGGAAACTCAGAAGTACTTAATACCAGTGTTCCCACTAACTGCTGGAGCTTCTCTCCAACAAGGGGTTTTATATTATTTAACTCATCAATATCACAAATATTTTTGCTCTATCTTTTGATACCTATAATAAAAAAATTTAAAAAGCCTGAAGGCCCTCCCAATCTAGTAAACCTTAAAAGAAAAACATATTACATACAGGGACAGAAAACTGGAACAGCGAACTCTTCATTACCCAGAGAAAATGAATAACCACAATTACCTGCAGATAGGAAAGCCCTGTGTGACTTTTAAGATTTTATGACTGTGCAGGAGAGAAAAGATTGGTCACCACTTCTGTTGATGGGGGACCACGGAGATGGCCCGGTGACTTTCAGCCAGCTACCTGGCTTCCAGACCCAAAAGGGCTCAAGCAAAGCCAGTCTGTGTACTTCTGCATCACAGTCAGTCCACACAGGGATGATGTACCCATCAAGGGAAACAGAGAACTAATTTTTATGTAGGTATGATAATATGGATACAGAAATTAGGCAAACAAAAGTATGCCAATGTAAAATTATTTGCTCGTGTTTTCTTAGATCTCAAACAAAACCCCTCAAAAGCAGCAGTTATTAAAGAGTTAATTCTATTCTTACTTTCTCTTTTCTTTCAGAATTTCCCAGCAGAGATTTTTTTATTCTTTTTTTTTTTGAAAGTGCAGTACTTCATGTGCAATGACAAAGTCACATTTGATATTCTTGTGATGCCAACTTTTAATGGGTAATCCTGAGGCAGGGCAATCATCATAAGGGATTAATATTAAAGAATGAGACTTTATACTTTAATGCATTCCAACTGATAAGTGTCAGAAGATTAATCATTCTGTATTAGTTACAGCAAAGTTCCAGTGTTACCTCCAGTTATACATGTTTCTCATATGGAGTAAAACGAGCTGAATTGGTCATGAATGAGAGAATGGATGTTCTTGGAAAAAGTCAGTGGACGGAGAATTTTACTGGGCTCTGTAGTGTCTTTGTTCTAAATGGTAATTAAATGCTCAACATGCTTTTTCTACACACATTAATGGCTACAACTTCTTAGCTCCACAGCTGCTCGAAATCATTTTCAAAATCTAGGTAGGCATGAAAGAGAAAACATAGCTTCTGTCTCATTCTCAGTAACCCAATAAAATGTAGGCAAGCATTCAAGGCTCTAATCAGTTTAAGCAGATCTCACACTTTAGCGAGGTTAGAAAAAACAGTCAGTTATGCAGCAAAGAAGTGTAAGAGGAAACAAATGAAGATGTTTTATAGTAATCTAAGGGAACACAGCAAGGTATTACTGTATTGTTTCAGCAATATTATGCTTTTTTAAAACTTCTGCACCTTTTGTTTGGTAAATACTTGATACTTGACATTATTAAAATAGCAGCCTGGTGATCAGCGTAATAATAATAACAACAGCTTTATAGGATAAGAGCCATCTGCTGCAATTACACTCACTTTCTGAACTTTTCCAAAAGGGTTGAAAACCCTTAAGACTTTGTCAATTATATGCCCTTGATGAGTCATCTTAAAGGAGTTTGGCACAGAGATGCAATCTTCATGGAAACAGCCTAATGAGAGAACATATTGAATGCATTCCAACTATGGCCAACCAAATTGTCGTATCAATGAAAAGACTCTTAAATGAGAGAGAGTAAAATGCTGCAGTGTAATTTACTCTTCTGTGTCAGAAATGGTATTGGGCAACATTTCTTAGGCATCTCACAGCTTTTAAGTAAAATTCTATTTTCCGCCCTTTTTCTGGTGAGATTATTAATATGATTATTTGGACAAATGTATTTTAATTAACCCCCACCCCCAAATTGTAGGGTCTGGAACTTCTTCCCACACTATGGTAGGAAATACATCTCCAGATGTTAATAATTAAGGCATTAAAGGGTAAACCCAACACTCACTTCCGCAGCTGCCAAAGCTCCCACAGCAGTAAACTGGTGTGGTTACATTGCTGAAGAGTGTGGGTGGATTGGAAAAGGCCCTTCAGCGTTTGTGCACTTCTGCACAACATGGAAGCCAGATCAAAAGGGTTTCCAGTGTAGGCAACATGCTGGTTGTGGATGGTGCAGGGCAGAATGGTCATGTACTTCCCACGCAAATGGCTACGTGAGACATGGAGAGCAGCTGTTCTCTAACGTGGTCTCCTGGGGTACCACAAGAGCTGGGCATGGCAGCTCTCTTCTGACCTGGATCCTGGCTAGGATCAATCTTTCTAATCAGTCCACTGATCCAGCATGATTCACGTAGATCTGAGCTAACAGGTAGCACAATAATGTGTGCATCAAAGGCAAATGAATTTAGCAGAGACATGTTTCAAATCCAAATGCCTTGGTTGGAAAGACCATTTCTAGAAATACTACAGAGGCAAGCAGAAAGGATGCTTCCTTTGCTTCTCCTCAACAACTTCCATCTTCTGACCTGGGACTGCATAGCAGGCTGTCCGTATTCTAGAGAGGCATTAAACAAGGAATTGGGATGAAAAGCTGCACTAGGCTAAAACAAGGGTGGAGGGCAGATGTTTTTAAGTAACACTCAGTTTTCTGTTCAAAATTCTAAGTACACATTTGAAAGTCTTTCAGTGTTAATATAATGAACAAGAATCAATAAATATTGATCTGAATCAACTTATTTTTAAGTGCATCCTAAAATACCTTCTTATGTCTGTCTTGCATATTGTTGTGTCTGTGTAATTATTCATTCATCTGCCTAGATGTCTCTAATGACCATAATTACATTTCCTCTGTCTTGAAGTATGTAAATATTTTACCATACACGTGTTTAAAGTCAGAGAAATTAGTAATGGAGCCCATCAGGAAGAGCACAGAGTGCACTAAGTTGCTGGAAAAGTTTGCAGGAGATGTGAAATTTATTACTGCTTCTGTTGCTGTGGGATGATATTTTTCTCTCTTCCACATTTTAAAATAGCCTATATTAACTTGAGGTTGTTTTGGCTTCTAGCATATCAGACAAGCACCTATTGCTTTCAAACAGAACTTTTTGAAGACCATGGATTATGCAAATGAAAAATGCCAGCAAGAGCTCTAGCAAAGACAGTCAGGATTGCAGCCAGAAATAAATGAAGTGGAAACTTTAAGACAATTTATTTCCCCAAGCTCTCATTTTTTAAAGTTTTCTAGTTACAAGATACTGCCATACTCTATGAACTGAAAAGTAATCACTTTCAACTAGAGAGTTACAATGTAATGTTCTCTCATTCTACCATGATTCCTTTGTACTTGTTACTGAAAGATAAGATCACGATATCGAGGAATAAATTCAGAGTTCTGAGCAGGACCCAAATCTTTGCTTGAATTTTTAATATATAGCTGACATTTCTTAAACAGATATTAATGGCTCATTAGAAAAAGGAGACTCCATCTAAAAGACTGACATTTTTCATCTATCTCACAGATTAATCTATGCTCTGTTATGAAGAAAATGATCTTTGCTTGGGTCTCCAATTAAGTTGTTTACATTCTTTGATCTGGAAGTCACCAAAGAGAAGCCACCAAAAAACACTGTTAAAACCCTCACCTGTAAATATGTACCTATCACATGTGTGACAGTGTAGAACACCATCTGTGTATTTATTCAAAAACAAACAAAACAAACTCCCCCTGAAATAAAACAAAGCCCTCCCCTCTTCTAAGCACTTCTTTGGGTGACCTAAACAACTTACCTTGAAAAACATTCGCACTGCAATCACAGGATGGTAAAACCTTTGGTTTACACTCATTTATAACGGTGGCTATACAGTACATGTGCAAGCACAACAGAACACATTGTAGATGAAAATCTCTATGGGAAAATTGGACAAGATAAGGAGAGTGACTGAATGTCTACAATATTTACAAAAGCAGGAAATTTACAGGGGAATTCGTGGAATGCTTAAGTATGCCATATTTTTTCTTCACTGTTACTGCTTTAAAAGAAGCCTTTAAAGTGCCTTTTCTGCTTCATCCACAGAAAGTTGGGATAGTGAATGGGAACTTTAAAACTAATTTGCAAGGTTCCCACAAAAAAAGTTTTAAGTATTACTTTTTTTTTTCTTGACCTGCAATGTTCTCTGTATTTTAGTTCATTATTAACCTCCTTCCTACTGCAGGTCATTGCGTCCCAGGGCTAACCCTGGCCAGGGTAAATGCTTATGATGCATCCCAGCCTTCCTGGAGAGCAACCTGCACAGTGGGCTGAATGGAGCGTTTCTGAACTGACCTGCTCACATTGCTTCCAGGCCAAGCCAGGACAGCTGCTACCCATGGAAAAGACTGGAGGTGATTTGTAGGAAAGGTGAGAGTGGTGGGTTAGCATCCAGCTTGATGAAGAAAGAGGGAGGCCATGGCCAAGCATTGGGCTAGGGCCTTCACCCTGTAGTGAGAGCTCCTTCCCACTCCAGGCTGTCCTGCCCTCTGCTGCTGCAGGCACTGAGCTGGATGGTTTTCAGAAACCCTGATGAAGGGCACGTGGCCGTGTGAATGCCCCGTGGCAGTGCCAGTGTTCATGGAAACCAATGGCTCACCTGCCTCCCAGTAGATTATACACCACGTGGTTTAAATAAGCAAGATAATGAAGCGGAGAGAGATGACTTACTCACCTTTTGCCCTTTTACTCCACTGCAGTCACATTTTCCACAACCAGAACAGCCCTGAAAATAAAAAAACACAATTGAGAATTGAGCTGAACTGGGTGACAGCAGAACATACCACAGCAAGGCAGGGACGTCAGCAATACCACCCTGACTGCAAGGCTGGTCAGCGTGGGGAATGCTCGCTAGCCCAGTGCAATACTTTGTTATCTTTATATAGATGAACACTTCTGGTTTTACTCACAGTCCAGTAAAAGATGCCTTTGTAAGAGAAGAAAAATAAACCTGCTACAGTTTTTAATCATAGAGAACTCATAGATGGTATCACTTCAAAAATCATTGTCTTTTGGGCCACCATTTAAAAAAAACCAAACTCATTTTTATAAAATACACACATACTCCGCATCTAGCAATATGAACATCTGCATTTAAAACAAGTGGATTCTCCTCTAGGATTCTATAGTCAAAGACCCACAGGATATTTAAAACAAAATCAATCCAGTTGTAGAAGCATCTCTTTAATATGTTTGCTAATAAATAGCTTGAATTCTGTATAAATACTTAGTCTCTATGAATGTGGGCCATTGCTTTGAGGAGGAAAAAAATACAAAAAATGTTGACTACATCTTTTGGGTGTTTACCATGAGATCATTTAATATTGGTCTACTAATTCTTTTTTTTTATCAGTAATTGGCAATTTTGAGATAGGAATATGGTAGTTTTTAAAGGAAATTAAATATTGGCATAATTACCACAGGAAAACATATCAACAAGTATTTCTGGACATACTTTATGAAATCAAATCAAACCACAGCCTCTAAGAGAACAAACTGCTCCTAATGTTAAATATTAGATATGGAGGCAATTGCTAATGTTTACAGGCCAGGCTACAACTAGTCCCAGGGTTCTGGCCTGTTTCTTATGTCTACCACACTTCAAGTGACCTGCTTTCTTTCTTGTTCTCTCTAATGACTGTTGCTGTCGCTATGATGAGAAAACTTCCACTCAATAAAAGCAAATTCACTGCAGCAGGAGAATCCACAGAAAATATGTGTAAAAACATAACGAGTCTGAATTATTTTCCAATAGATACAACAGAGATCCTTGTTTTTCTTAGGACAGCGCCACCTCACAGGGTTTCCACACCAAACTAGCCACCACAGATATCGACGGACTCCAAGTCTATCTGAATGCTGTGAAGTTAAAATCTTGAGGGCAGGTGGATGGGAGGGTTTGGGAGAGGAACATTTTCATCTTAGGAGGGAAGGAAGGGCCATTGTGCAGCTGGCCTTCCTAGTCCAGACAGCTGATCTCATCACATAATGTTCCTAAGTGCCACCTCCCTCAGGAGCAAAGGAGAGAAGATCTTAATTTACATGTCTGAGGAAGGGAGTTTAATATGAGTAAATGTGACTAAAAGTTTTCATGTCTTTGTTCACATAAGACAGACACCTGAGTAATTTGGAGGCTGGTTTCAAAGAATCATTAAGGTTTGAAAAGACCTCTAAGGTCATCACATCCAACTGCCAATCCAAAACCACTATGCCAACTAAACCATTTGATCTCGTTTACACATTTTCTGAACACCTCCAGGGATGATGGCTCCATCACTTCCCTGGGCAGCCTGGTCCAACAACTGACCACTCTTTGAGTAAAGAAATTTTTCCTCATATCCAATCTAAACCTCCCCTGGTGCAACTCGAGGCCTATTGTTAGTTACTTGAGAGAAGAGACTAACACTTGACTCACTACTACTTCCTTTCAGGTAGCTGTAGAGAGTGATAAGGACTCCCTTCAGTCTTCTCTGCTCTGGACTAAACAATCCCAGTTCCCTCAACCACTCCTCAGAAGACTTGTTCTCCAGACCCTTTCCCAGCTCCACTGTCCTTCTCTGGACACACTCCAGTATCTTGATGTCCTTGCAGTGAGGGGCTCAAAACTGAATGCAGCATTCGAGATGCAACCTCACCTGTACCAAGTACAGGGGCATGATCACTTCTCTACTCCTGCTGGCCACACTATTCCTGATATTTGCTTGGATCAGGTCAACAGCAACCAAAAGATTGGGATCATAAAGACCTGCCTATTTTTTGCAAAACATGAAAGATTATATGTAAAAGAAGCCATATTAACTGATGGACAGGTAAAAGCTTACAGTTATTCTGTGTTTGTGAAGTATCTCAGTGTACCCAAGTGCACCTGGGCTACTCCCCTCCTTTTCCTCCTCCTAGCCATGAAGCAACCAGTGAGTTAACTCAGCAGTCTATTGCTTTTACAGCTGTCATGCCCCTCAGAAAGTAATGAGGCGAAAAACATGCAAAACATTTGTATCGCTGAATATTCCACCAGCACACATGAGATCCTTCAGCTGCCATGTTAAGCAGTAATCAGGAAGCAGTCAGAAGTGACACCTCTCCAGAGCCAGCTTTCTGCTTGGATGCTGGGAACCTGTCCCTCCACAACTGCTGACTCTATGGGGACCTTAGAATTTCTGGGAAGTGAGAGCAAATGTACTTAATCTGCTTCAAATTTGCAAAACCCCCAAGACCAATAAACATAATCACTCTAGCAAGCTAAATGACACAGTGACATTTTTACATGGCAAATACATTGTCTTTCAAAGTACAGCATAGGAGAGAAATGGGGGTTTAATGCTGAAAATAAAATTATCAAAAGCTGTCCAATAAAACTGTAACACAGGTCCTGAAGGCTTTTGTTGAGATATTTTTTTATACATACATCTACTAGATTAGTTGTTGGAAGTCAAACCTCCTCCACATTCACATAAAGCAAAACTATTCCCATTTCTTCTCTTAGATTATGATAATATAGCATGGTAAAATGTAAACGCACAGGAAGAAGAAAATGAACACCGATGAGAAGGAGTAGGAATCCTAGGCTAAAGAAAGAGAATTAGATCTGAAAACAACGCCAACATGAGCTACAACGCCAACTCTGTACTGACCCAGAGGGAAAAGTGCCACCCACTGAATAATCCGCTTTACTCCTCGCGGTACATGGTTATGCCTGGAAAAACATTGGGCCTCCCGTTTCAAGAAGTGACCCAGTGTGACCTCTCTTAGTTTTTCAGGCCTGATGAGATCACAGCTGGAGGACGCATGCTTGCAGCTCATACTTCCTCCTCCAGCATCATGTAGAATGTTATCGGTTTTATCAACACATCCCTTAAATTCAGAAGTCTGTTTTAATTACATCTGGTAATGTAATTAAAACACGTCATCGAATCATTATAAACATCTGTTTTCAAGTTAATCCCTGCATATTTCCTTCAGCCTGTTATTTAACATGCACCATTTAAGGGGAAAAAAAAAAAAAATTGTTATTTAAGTTGAGTTTTGTTCTTAAGTTTAACATGGCCAGAAGAACGGACTTGTGCTTGTTGGTCTCTTTTTGTGCTCCCAAAAATGATGCCATTATATAAAATTTTTGCTGTTTCCAATGTCTCAGATGAGAACAACCAAAGGTGAAGAAGGTAAGTAGGTAGTGAGCATCGGGAAGCAGAGCTGCACACGGTCCTATCTGCAGGCAAATGCTGGAGCCTGCTATGCTACAACAGGCTGCCTGCCCAAAAAAACTGTGTTTATTTTACAGTAGCATAGTCTCCTACTGTCACTGACTAACCTTTGCAGGCGGGTGGAAGGTTGGCCAACAATGACTGCCACTACTGCACAGCATTATCTGCAACTACTACAATGTTACTTTTGAATTGGAGGGATGTGATAACATCCTGCACATCCTAGGAGGAAGTATGAGCTTCTTCCTCTTGGTCCTCTGGGAAGACAGGAGGGACAGACTGGAAAAAGTTTACTGATCAAATACCAATTTAAGGTCAAAGGGTCATTTAAGAGATGATGTACTGGGAGAGAGGAATACGGTTACAGCAGGTACAGGAATAAGGGTCTGGGTTCACCTAACCCAGTGTAGGTACAAACACCTCTACTAGTCACTGCAGTCTTCCTTTTTTTAATGGCAAGAATCAGGCACTTCTGTGCTGGGATCCATCTCACCTATTTTGGATGCTTGCTTTCAATGGAGATGAAGCACATCTTGCAGGACTAGGCAGCAGAGAATGAAATAGGCAGAAAGGAGTATGGGCTACATAGAAGAATAAGGGGGGAAATGGAGAGAAAAGCGGATACTTAGAATGAAACAGAGGGCCAGAGGTTACAGACAGAATGGGACAGAGAATAACAACAGCTCTTCATGCCTCAGAAATCATTAGAAATTTGGTTGACTATCTTTCAAACCATGAACAAGGCGATCTGCTTTTCTGGTACTCATTTAGGAATGACTTAAGAACCTTACACAATCGAGTCCTAAGTGGGAAACTTCACCCCGAAGGAATAAAGACAATCATCACAAGGTAAATAAGCTGAAACTATGCAAATTATTGCTAATTTCTAAACTTGTATGATTTTAAATCAGTCTCATGATACAAAGAATCCAGTTCATGATTTTTGGCTGCACATGACTAGACATAATGAGACAAATGGAGAGAAATAGCTTTGTCCTATCTCCCAGACATCCTCTTTGAAACAATGCCCTCCCCAGAAGCTGCTTGGAGCTTGGCGCAATCGCTGCTGTCTTCCAAATGCCAAAACAGAGAAGGCATGGTGCTGGGCAGGAAGCGTAATCTGCGGGGGGGATGAAAAGGCAGCCTCTTTATCCCCTGTCTAGGAGCCAATTACAGACTAATCCAAAGATTTTGGCCAGGTGCACCGTGATACCTCACTTACTCTGCACGGTAGGCTAGCAGTTTTCAAACAGCCATAGCCTCCTTGCACCGCAGGCCAGGCTCTCATACACTATTGGAAGACATTCATTTTATCTTACTCCTCCCACAAAATATCGGTCATCCCAGAAGCAGAAGCTCATTTTAGCAATACAAATTGCTTCACTTTTTGACAAGCATTTCCGTTCCGCCTCGTTCCCCCAGACTGTCTGCAACTGATAAGCTTAGTGAATTACGCTAGTAAATCCGAATTAAACTATAAAAAGACTTCGTCCCTCCAAGATCATGCCTATGAACTGGCTACATGCAGACTGCTAGCCTAAAGGACAGTGATTCATTTGCTATCTTATTAACATATAGAAAAAAGTGCTGCTAATGAATGGGCATCCTAACCCAGACCTCTAACTCCATGAATCACTTAGGGAGCTTTAGGAGAGTACTAAGCCCTGTCACTGACAGATCTGAAAAAGCTGCTACAAGTTTCCTGCAGCAGATGGAAGAAGCTCTGCTCTCCAGTTCAGCCTGTGAGACATCTGCCAGATCTCAGCTACAGACTTTGGTTATGTTTTGCCCTGTTTTTCCGTGTCCAGCTACTTTCCTGGCATTTGAGGACTGCTGCTTGGAACTCACACAGGAACGATGCAAACAGCCAGATGAGCAGCCTAGGAGGGAGACGACTGCCGTATTTGGAAATGCACCATTTCTGGAGGCTACAGAGATCTCCAAAAAAATACAAAGGCCGAGTCAGTTTCTTGGATAATCCACTTTCTTCCAGAAATGCCTTTTTCAAGACAAAACGTACTTCTCTTTCCCACAACATCAGCTCAGATTCTGCTTGCTGAGTTTTGATTGCTGGGCTGGCTACCAGCTTAAGACTAACTGCATAGATATCAATTGAGTTCAAATCCTACCCTGTTAAGCACATGTGTAAGGCAGAAATTTAATAAAAATTTGTACTTAAGTCTGTTCATGTTAAAAATCTCATTCCTGGGAATGTAGCCGCTTTTCCTACCCAAAATACAGTGTCTTGCAAACTCCTGAAGATCCTATGAACAGGTAGGTGACCAGTGAGACTACACAGATACCAGAACTCTCTGACTGTTCACAGCATTTCTAATTCATAAGTGAAATTCTTTAAAAAATACAAATAATCATAATTATTTCATATCATGATTAATTCAATCTAAAATGGCATTGCTGTTTAGACATGAGAATTCAGCTGATGACGTTTTCTGAAGAAACAGTGTAGATTTCCCATTCTCAACCCCAATTAACTCAAACCCCAGTTTGAGCTGAATTCCAGTAACAGTTTCCAGCTGAAACACCAAGAATGGCTCTGCCAACTGGATGGCTGTTCAACAATGACAGCTGCAAGTCTGAATCTTCTCCCTCCATAACATCCACTCCCTTCCAAACTTAGGCTAACCTAGTCACAATGGGGAAGGCCAAGGGAGATTTATCCCTATGCAGCAGACGCTGCCCTTCTTTCTAAGCATAAGTATGTACAAATCACATAGCTGATGAGAGTTGGATCAATAATGTCATTAGTTTCACATCCCACCAAATACAGGAATAGGGAGGTGATGCCAACTGCAGGACACTTATCTCACATTCCTCTCATACTTTCTTCTCTCTTCAGGATATCAAAATAGCTCCCTAGTTTTATTGCTGTTCTTGTTTTTACCCTTTAGATATAACTGCCTAGAATTAGTCAAACTACTCTTTTGTAAGTAAAGTACCATTAGAGGAAATCACTGCTGTATTTCACTTAACTGATTTTGCAGTCCATTAACAACTTAGGGAAAAAATGTTGATAAGGTCCAAATTTCCACTTATCTAAAATGACAAAAAAAAAAATAAATCAGACTGTCTTAGCAAGTTAGCAAAATTTAGTTATTTGCCTTCATACTATTAGATTTTCTTTAGATTATGGAAATGGATGACTCCCCTTTAGCAGTAAAACATGATCTTTTTTTTTCTTAACCAAACACAGCAGGGTGAAAAGGTTTGGTATTTCTATATCTGACCATACTATATTTTAAGCAAAAGGATAAAACTGGTGATTTGCAAGAAACAAAAGGTGGGTGCAAAATTCCCACCTATTAAGAAAACCATGAATGACAGCTGTACAAACTTCTAGTTTCGCTTAGCCAACAGCAGCAAGGGACAAATTAGTATTAACCCATGTATTAGCTACAAGTACATTTTGAAGCATTATTTCTGAATGGCTAAGTTCTGTATTGATAAACTGGATGATGGGAACTCTGTGGAGGTAAATTAAATTTGTCCTGCCTAAAGTAGGGCTTCAAGACATATTTATAAAAACACTGGCAGAACAAATTGATTGGTCAGTGTAAATACATCATTCTTCTTTGCCATAATTAAAAAGCCAACCCAACCACAAAACCCCAAAGGCACTCTCTGCCATAATGCAGCTTTGCATTACATGTTTGCCCCAGACCTATGAGTTCTAGTATAGGCCATCTTTTGCCTCACAGGGCCTGAACTCACTGCTCTTAGGAAGAGGAAACCAGCTGTGCTGTGGAGCATTTCAAAGGCAAGACTGACACTCTCTCTCCCATTGAAGTAACTTCATTTCATGCGAATCAGGCTGAAATCTCATTAGATCAGAGATGGGAACCTGAGCATCTTCCTTCCTTAATGGAAGTCCAAAGCACTGGAGTATAAAGGCATTTCCACTCGCTCTCATCCTGCCTCCACCAGAGCTGGGCAGCTGGGCATGGAACTGCACTACCCAAGTGTGACAGTAGATCTCCCAAGCACCAGCTGGTAAACAGGTACTCAACCACAAACCCAAAAGTGGATTCAAAGCCCCTCACTGCACTGAACAAAGGAGTCTTTAAAATTCAACGAAGTGGCCATCAGGAAAAAGCAACTCCTTTGTGAGTCCAAGTTTTTATTTCCTCTGCTCATAGCAAATGAAGAAAAAAAAACCCACAGAAAAGTAAAAATGTACTATTTAAGCATTCCTGAAAAATGGATCTGAATTTTTTTCTTAATAATTTTATTATTCTTCATATTTTATCTTTGATTATTCTGTTCATAGAATATGGTTCAGAAACTTCTTTCAGCAGTTCTAAAGTCTTATGTTCCATCAAATCACTAACTAGCGGACAAACTCACTCATCTGTGACCAAAATGTAGCAGCTAAAATTTTTTAAAGGTTAAACTCTGCCTCCATTAGTGTTTGAATTGGCATTTGAACCTGAATTGGAATTAAGTCCAAATTGAAATTTGAACTGAAGCAATACAGAGGGGTAGATCATCACTGTTCCCACCTAAAAACACAATCATTTTAAGGACAGTGCCTAAACAGAAAACATCACTTCAAAATGAATAAATCACTAGCTAGCTTGAATCATAGATCACTACTCTTCTTTATGACAAGGAGTAGGAATTGGTAATTGGAATTAAAACCCCAGTGCGAGCACTAGCGCCAATACTGTGGGATGCACCAGAAGGCGACCTGTGCACAGATGGATTTTAGCAGGGCTGCTGGCTTCCTGATGGCCAGAAAGGAGAAGAGAGCAACTTGGTGCACTGTCCCTTACCCTTGGTCACTCCCATGCCCTCTGATGGGAGGAGGGTTACTGATGTTGGGAGATATCTGTGTAAAAGAGCTGGCCTTGGTCAAAGCCCTGAAGAGTAGGAAGTCTCTCCCTTACAGAAGTTGATACAAAGCCATGGACTGATGATTTGAACTTGAACCCTCAAAGTGGTTCATGAAAAGGAGCATAGGCCAGGCCTTCATTTTCAGGACTTAAAGGAGAGAACAGAAATTGAGCAGAGTTCTCATTTCATTTTGTCAACCCATCAATTTCAGATGTTTATGGACAGATAAATAACAAACAAAAGGGAATGTTTTACAATTTCATGTAAGCAAGCTCCAGCCTTTCCTCCTATCCCTGAGTCCTTCTCCCCAGTAGGACAAAAAAAGTTGGCAGCTTATGTTCATGTCCTTTTTTTTTTTCTAACCAGCAAATCATGGGTAGACTACATCAATGAATATTCAGATAATTTCCTGAACCAAGGGACAGCTTTTTGGTTTTACAGTTTTCACCTTCTAGGTCACCCGATTAAGTTCAGCTCTAGTCAGCGATCACTGGAAGTTTCTGTAGTAGCTATTAAAGTCTTCAGTTGAGTCATTTCCATCTTCTGTACATCCAAGTATTCAGAGAGTGCAGAAGAACAGTGCCATTCAAAATGTCCTGTGGAATACCAACTGCTTCCAGCTCACAGGCCAAGTGGCAACACCTCTGCCCTAGCTCCCTGGTCATATCTGCTGGACCTACATAAATACTGCAAATGGCACCAGATGCCCATGTTTAAGTGTTGGAAATTATAACCATGGAATCATTAAGTTTGGAAACAACCTTTAAAATCATCCAGGCTAAACAACCCCACCCAATTCCTTCAGCCACTCCTCACAGTACTTGTTTTCTAGACCCTTCCCTAGCTTCATTGTCCTTCTTTGGATATGCTTCAATGTCATAGTGGAACCCAAAAATCTCCAAAGGATCATTAAACCTCGGATGGATAAGAAGAATTGAAACACTCATTCTCCTGAAGACCTCCTTTGACTGATGTGCATGAGTAGGACAGAAGGAAGCAGTAGTCCCCACTCATTTCCCTGTCAATGCAGAGCTGTTCTCCTAATAAATCTTCTAGGGATAGCTTTAGACCAGATAAGAAATTTTCTGGAACAAACCTACAAAGTGGCAAACCATTGCACTTCATGGTTACTGATATGTCAGTGCATCAATTAATCCTTGTTAGCCTGAGGGAAACTTTAGGCAAGTCCCAAATGAGCATATAGATAGTATCTGAACTGTCTGAAATATTGTGCATGATGAAATTTGAACTAATCACAACAATTCAGCTCTGGTTTTATATAAAAACCATGTACAATTTCCAGAAAATCAAATGATTTTAAGAAAAGCTCTACAGAATACAACCAGAAGAAAAAACATTATCGCTCAAGACACAGGGGGGCTGTTTGTAGTTTTTGGCAAGGTTTTTCCTGTTGGTTGGGGGGGAGGGTTATTTTCTTCTTTTTGTTTTTAGTATTACCAGAATCCAACAGGATGTTCATACAAAAATTGCAGACAGACCACAGATTCTTATCAGAGATCTCCAGTGTATTTTAGCCACTCAAGGGAATATTAGTTATTTTTTAAATGCTTAATATTAATTATTTCTGAAAATATTTATTTTGTAAATTAGCATCAGTTGGAAGTACTTAACTAAAAAGATGTTTAAAAAAGAGGGTCACATCTTCTTAGTCAAAAGAATACCATAGTGCTGGAGCTGAAATGTTTTGTTGCTGGAACCTCATTTTTGACATTCTTTACCAAATTCCCTAGGGGTCTGTCCTGGAGGTAGGGTCATGGGAGATCCCTGAAAGCTGCTCTGTGAACACCACTTCCCTGCTGGTGATATGGACATCATTTTCACAAAGCAATGCAAATCCAGGGGCTTCCAGTTAGTTCACAGGAAATATAAAGTTATTCCTGTTGGTCCATATTTGGAAAAAAAATGACATTTAAAGCAACTGTTTCCTCTAAGTACATTCTTTTACAGGAAGCTCTGGCAACAACCAGAGTATTTGCTTACTTAGTGAAATTTTCAGAATATCATGTTATACCACTGGGTTCTGCATGGCTCAAAACAGATAACTGATTTGTGAATACTAACTAATGGCATTATCATTAACATATAATGCCTCACATCAGCATTATTTACTGGGAGGTCTATTTCCATCCACCCAGATACTGCTTAGCCCCCAGTAAGCAGAGAACACTGTACTTACCAAGTGAATATAGATCCAGTAGGTTCTGTACCTTTTTCCTAGTTAAGAACTCCACTTTCAGTTATATTTTCAAAAAAGTGAGAAAAATTCTAAGTGCCAGTATGATCCACTGGTGTTACTTTACCGTCAGACAAGGATTACAGAATAATCCAGGATTTTCTGACATCCAGTAACAAGTGCTTTCAGGACCACATTTCAAAGGGCACCACCTTTTCTAAATGCAGTTATGGTAATCATTACCAATAATTCCCACCCTACTCTTCTACTTTGTGAATGGGCAAGCTGGAGCCAGGTGACAAAAGTGATTTGTTCCCTCCTTCTAAATTAAAAAAATCTGAGCAGAGGACAGGAAAACCTGCTGCAGAACCACCATAGCAGTTGCAGAACTTAGAACCCGCCTCATACACAACTACTCTGGAGTATACAAAGCAAACTGCTCCTTGTCCTGCATGACACACATCGCAGAATCACAGAATGACCAGGTTGGAAAAGACCTTTAAGATCATCGAGTCCAACCGTTCCTGTCCTCTACTAAACCATATCCCTAAGTACCTCATCTGCCTGTCTTTTAAACACATCCAGGGATGGTGACTCAACCACCTCCCTGGGCAGCCTGTTCCACATCCTGACAACTTTTTCAGTGAAGAACTTTTTCCTAACATCTAATCTGAACTGGCCCTGGCACAGCTTTGTGCCATTTCCCCTTGTCCTATCACATGTAATATTCACATCCAAACACCCTGCTTTCTAACTTGACTTTTCAGCGTACCTACTATTAGCAGTTACTAGCCATATAAGCAGAAAGGAAACCAAACCTCAAATTTCATTCTCATCCATGAAATGGTATAATTACAATGGTGTCTCAAAACTGCTGCCTCGGCAAGTGGTGGCCAGGGATGGTGGAGGGACCGGCGGCAGGCTCCTTGCCCTCCTCGCAATAAAGTCATATCCAGAGAACTGCTTTCTAGAAATGCCTTGGAGCTCCTAAAGCCTCTGTGCCTTAAGCAAGCAGAGCACAACTGTCATTTTCACAAGCACAAGGGTACCTGTAATAAACATGAGTACAGGTGCTCACTGGAAAGCCTGCCCTAAAATGGCTCTATCAGGCAGGCAAAATGCAATGCCACCAAAACTAGGCAGAGGTGGAGGGAGAGGCAGCCAGCCTGGCAGTTGATGGAGCTCCTCTTGGCCATCCTCCACTTCCCACTGCTCCCCTAACCCAGGGAAGAGGCAGAACCAGGCTGAGAGGAAAGTGCCAAGGAGGACTGACCCCCTCTTCCCTCCTCTCACACAGACCAGCCCTCTCTAAGCAGCTCTGGGGAATACAGCACGGGGTGGCCATCACTACCAGAGCAAGCCCTCATGGCATGGCCCACCAGCAAGAGGACAAACTGCAGCGGCATAGACACAGGCCAAGGTTCTTCGCTGCAGGACAATTTCTCAAAAGGTGAAGAAAAATATCCCTCTTACTGGCCCTGTAACTGCCCTGCTTCCTCACTTACAGTGTCATTTACCACAGTGGTTAGCAGGACATGAATGTGCAGTTGCTGTTTCAGGCACCAAGCATTACACCCAGTACAGCAGCCCAGACACCGAGGTGGTAACCACCCTGAGCCCCCACAAAGGCCCCAGTGCCCTCCCTGCCAACTGCAGAGCCACTAGCCCCTTACATGATTCCCCTATCATGGGAGGTAGGTGTTGCTCCTCATCCCACAAGAGCTGTTCTCCCTCTCAGCACCATCTCTGTTGTTGCCCTGAACAAAGAGACTATCTCTTTGCCATGCTGTCCACAGCCATTGCTGTTTTCCCTTTTATAACCTTGCCTGGCCCCTGCAAGGCCCTGTTACACTGGAGATCCTAACCCTACCCAAGGCGTTTTTGTAAACTTAAAGGCAAAGAAGATGCCTCGGGAGGGATATGCAGGAAGCCAGTGAAGCCATTTTGCAAATGTTTACAGCAAGTCCATGAGTGGTGCTTTCCCTTCCGTTAGCTGATCAAACAAGAACGTAAACATAAACAAATACATTTAAAAGTAACAGCTTTAAAACTGTACAGCGCTGGGAAGTGGAGGGCTTCTTCCTGGCCATCCTTGCCTAGACTAAATAAACAGTGAGGCGAAATCCTCTTGGTTAGGATACTCACCAAAGAATGTGAGAAAAGCACAGGAAGATTAACTGGACTTGGGTCCAGAGAAGAAACCCAGGTGACATACAGTCCAGCACAGATACAGGCTGCTGCATTTTGAGCTCATGCTGCCTGAGGACAGTGTTCCTCTGGATGGGCTCTGAGCACAGTGTTTTTACTTATGCAACTCCTAATTTCCCATTAACATTCTCCCACAGTGTGATCCATCACAAGCAGAGGAGGTCCAGAAACACCATCACCTCAGGCTGGATCTTGCCCGAGAGACCTCCTGCCTCTATGTCACATATGGTCCATATTGGTCCTCTCATCCACATCACCAGGGCCTTACCCTTCAGCCCTCCCTGGGTCTGATTTTACATGAAGTGTGAAATGACATAGCTTTTATGTGGGTACACAGTACCCACAGCAAGGGCTCTGTACATGTACTGCCAGCAGTTCCTCACTCCCTGAAACTGTGTCTATACCTCTACTGCATGAACATCCCCAACACACAGCCCCATCTTGCAAGAGATGCAACATCCTGTTTCTACAAAGTTTGCCTCTTCATGTCAAATGCTGCAGCTTCTGCAAGGAAAGCCTTATGGGAAGTCTCCACTGACCAGGTGTACTGACTTGTCATTAAAATCCTTCAAGGAGGACTCTGCTGACCACAGTATTTAGATGCTGTCAAATTTTACTAGACTATATGCAATTTTTATTGCATGAATTTATCAGAAGTGTCTAAATTATTTCTTTAAACAATGACCATTTCATGTGAAGTCACCTTTCTCCTAAAAGAAAGCAAAACCTTTAAAAAAATTCTGACAATGAAATAATAAATTTATAATTATTAATATAAACAATTTAAAATAAATTTTTCGTACTTCACAGCCCTAGATAGGAGGATAGCTCATTAATCTGAGTAACACTGGGGAGAGGAGGCAGGTAAAATAGTGATAGCCTCACTCTAGCCAGCAGACTCAACAGAGAGTCCTAAGACTGTTAATGAGCAATTAATACTGCTGTTTCCAGAATACTTTATGGCATTCTGGAAACAGCAGCAGTAACCACAGCAGCTCAACATCTTTGTCAAACACTAGATTAAAAAAGCATGCAGCATGTTTAGTCTACTTAGCAGTCAGCCAAAATATATACAGAATTACATTTTATAAACCCAGTTTTCTTCCCCACAGATCTCAAAACTCTTCCAAATAGGTTCATCCTATGGCAATACCACTGCTACATTAAAGAAAAATAGAAAGCTGCATTTAATTGTTCTAGCAAAATATTTCAGCCAGTTGCTACAGACAATCAGTTTTAAAAACTGCAGTATCACAAGCCAGGCCTAAAATTGGAAGAGTATTTGCTTAAGTGGGATCTGTTTTAGAAGTATTTGCATTATAACCCTACCACAGATTTTGGACTGGAAGCAGTACCAGAAGTTTAGCTATGCATTCTTCCCAAATATTTTAAGAACGCAACAGTCAACAATCATCTACCCGAGCATCTTCTCTTAACTCTGAGTTACAAATGCCAAAGGGCATTTCTTTCTCTGCTCTTTAACAGGCCAGTGAATTCTGCCATTGACTAGAAGCTGCTTTCTCTTCAAGACATGTCGGTAACTCTTCTCCTGGAGACTCTACATACTCCAGAAGCACTTCACTCAGTTCTAGTTATACGTCAAAGGGCATAACTCCATTTTTAAGACCCCAGATGTATATGGTCATGGCTGTTCAAAAGTCCCAACTTGCAAAAGATATACACCTCAAATGCAAAGCTCAGGGTTTTACAAAAGCTCAGTAAAGAATTGGGTTGGAAGGGACCTCAAAGACTATCTAGTTCTAACCCCCTGCCATGCAAAGGGACACCCTCCACTAGCCCAGGCTGACCAAAGCCCCATCCAACCTGGCCTTGAATGCTGCCAGGGAGAGGGCAGCCACAGCTTCTCTGGGCAGCTTGTGCCAGGGCCTCACTGCCCTCATAGTGAAGAATATCTTCCTTGTATCTAAATCTACACTCCTTTAGTTTAAACCCCTTACCCCTTGTTCTATCACTACACACCCTGATAAACAGTCCCTCTCCAGCCCCCTGCAGGTACCTGCAGGCTGCAGTAATGTGTCCCCAGGGCCTTCTCTTCTCCAGGCTGAACAAGCCCAACTCTCTCAGCCTATCTTCATGAGAGAGGTGCTCCAGCCCCCAGAATCATCTTTGGGGCCCTTCTCTGAACTTGCCAGTGGAGACTCAACTACAACTCAGAAGCACAAAGAAGACTAACCAAAGGGCAAAAAACCTTTTCTTTCCTTTGCTGTTGCAAACAAATGATCTCAAAGGCCTCTCTATTCCTCCCTAAGCAACCCTTAAATTGTTGTTTCAGTTCCCAGGTCCACTTTGCATGAACTTTACCATGCCCCATGGCTGAGGGAGCACCTCACAACTTGAGCAAGGCACCGGCTCCAGATTCTCTACAGGGAATGCCAGAATCAGGGAAATACCTTCCTTGGGAGCAACAGCCTCTCTCTTTCAGGATCATAGTTGGGCATCGTGGTTTATGTTGATTTATGACACCCTTACACCTGACTTAAACAAAAAGAATGAAGAGGAACATTAACACAGGCTCATCTACTGATTGCAGCACTCCTCTGAGAACTGGGACCTATGGAGAGGAGCATGTCTTCTGCTATCTGATGAGCAATGTTATCACCATGCTGGGATGTAAAAGCTATCGGTGACTTGTATAACTTGGAAGAACTTAATGCACCTGTGTGCATTCAGTTTCTAGGGAGTGGATGGATCAGACCGTTTTAGGGATTTTGCTGTCTTCCTCATTCATCTGATCAACAGCAAACTTAAATGGGAAGGAAGGGAGGCTTAGGTGTAAAACAGATGGCCTATATCTCACACTTTGTCCCATTAAATTCCACGCTTGAGGTGGTTACACCTCTTGTTGGATTCAGTTCATAGTTAAGATCCTGAGGACACAGAGGACTTTAGAGAATGCCAATGCAAATTATCAGTGTAGCTTTTCTTCCCCTCGAGTCCCAGAGCCCTAATCCTCTAACCTGCTCTGAATTCAATCCTTGCATGAACACATCAGAATGTTCATGTGGGCAGAGACTACAATGCAACCTCTTCCTATACAAATCGGCTTCATTCCAGAAAACATTTTCACTTGCAATTGCATTATGAAACTCTACATGCACTGCAAATAAGCAGGTATTAAAGAGAAATTTATCTCAAAGTTGGTAACTGAAGACTAACCTAGATTGACTGCCAAACAGCTTTATTTTTTTCTCTTTCAGCTTCAGAACATGATTTTAGTGATCTGGCTGGTCACCTGGATTCTTTTGGCATTTTTAAAACCTAGTCACAAGGAAAAATCAGCAATACCCACATGTACTCTAATTTACTTGTCTGGCCCAAATGAAAAACAGGCACAATTTTCTCAAACACGCATTTCTCAAAATTAGGACATTTGAAAATGCAGTTTTAATAAAATTTTGCATGTTGGAACATGACCTCAGTACAGCAAAATAGCAACAGGAAATATTATTTTAGTGTGCAACATTTGCCAGACGCAAAAGGAAACAAACTTGTCAGTCCTCTCTTTCTTTTATGTTTCTTTGTTGACTAGACAGGAAGCTGACAAAAATTGATTTTTTTTCCTCTTGTAAAGCATACAACGTAATTTTTATTGTACCACTTCGGTTGCTGACTGCATTGGATAAATAAAAGCATACTTCATGAGCATCATGGGAAGTGTTTAATATCTGACAGTTTACAAAAATGCTGTACTAATTAAGTACAAAAGAAAAGCAAATAGCTCTCATTGCAGAAACGGAAATAACGTGATTTAGAAGAGAAGCTGAAAATCCAGTCTCTTCTATGGCAACTTCCTGAGTGATGGAAAAGCTGTAGCAGAGTAAAATTAAACATTTGCCTAACCTGCATTCCACATGTAGAGGTCAGCAGAAGTGCAAACATCGATGAACATTAAGATATAGCTGTAAATATTTTGTGAGCAGTTTATTTAAGAACAGTAAGAAGCTGCCAGATAATGTTCGGCTATAAGATTTCTTCCACTTATTAATAACAAGTAAACAGACACAAACAGGGTTCACACTCTTGCTTGTTATTTAGACTCAAAAGCTAAATACACCAGAATAAGCTCATCCATCCACTAAAAGCTTAATACTAAACACTGAAGATCTCATTCTTTGTCTAAAAAAAATAATCACAATTTTCTGAAATCAATAAACATGGGTTATTACACAAGAGGGCTGAGTAGCAGTTTCAGAGCTACTCCAACATCTATCCTTGCAAAACCAGGCTCAAGGCACCCAAAGGCCAAGGCAAAGGACACAACCAAGAGAATTCCTCCTGCCACTCACCAAAGGGATGGTTCACAACAGGTAAAAGCCACGGAGCCCAGTCATGGTGCGACCTGCCACAGCTTTGTCCTCTCCCTTATGCAGCCCTAGCCCTACTCTTGTGCTGCCACTGGCACACACCAGACCCATCCTGGCATTAAAATAAATGAGGACTGAGTACAGTGACTTTTTTTATGGCTCATTTTAGCTTAATGCTGAAGTCAATCAAAAAAATGCTGCCAAAGTGGAGGGGTAAGATGATGCAAGAGGGACTACAGGATGAATCCCTCATGTCCCTAAACAGGCTGATTTGGGGGGTTTAAGACTGACATAGGCTTCACAAGGACTTTGTTTATCAAAGGCACTTACCATTTCATCAGGCACAGAATTCAATTGATAAGCTGATATATTTATGAGCTACTGCATGCTACCATGCCGGAAAGAAGTGAAGATCCCCAGAGTTTACCTTTAAAATCACTTATTCCTTATCACATTCCCTTTTCCAATAGCATAACTTCCACTTACTAACAAAGATATTTTCATTTTTATTGGTATTAGTGAAAGGAGGTTCAAAGTTTCTCTCAAGTTATGCTGCTCTAAATTCTTCAATAAATTTGACAGTTACTCTCCATTTTCTATTGCTGTATGACCTCTGTTTAATAACCTCATTCAATTGGTTTGTAAAATATTGTATCCCTCCCTTTTTTTTTTCAGGACAGGTTGACCAACTTTGTATCGTTATGGATATTAGGTGAATTCACAACTCAGATAAATGTACTTTAACTACAGGCTTAGCCAGGCTTCTTTCTTGTCAAAAATGGCCAAACTTCATGGCACTACCAACATGACTTCATGCTGTAAGTTGCAAATTTAGGGAACTCAGACATTGAAAAGGAGCTTCCCAGTGCTCTTTCCTAGAGCCTTCGCAGCTTGTGAGGACTTCTGGAAGATGTGTCATCCAGAGTAATTTTAGCAGTAGGCACAGTTTCTAACTTAACTAAAGAAATTCAAACTTTCTAATTATCCTGCATCATCCTTGTGATCTGTAGTGTGTTCCCAACACTAACATACAAGCATAATTCCAAGTTATCTTCAGGTAATGAAAAAGTACCTCAAGTCTTGTACAAAAGAAATGTCCTAACAGGCATTTAGCTGGAATTGAAGCTGTGTGCAAACTATAAATTAGCCTAGCTGTTTCAGAACATTCTGGGTAGATTCATGAATGAAAAAATATTCAGCTTAACAACTTTGCTAGAACAAGAAATGCAAATATTGACAATTTTGAGTAACAAGTGTCCTCAAAACACAGGAATAAAAGTGATAAATGTAAGCAAAACCACCCAAAGTCACATCACGAGACCGCCTTCCAATGCCAGCACATCTGCAAAAGTCATATTACAACTCAAAGTTCAGAACATGTCATTCTCATGGCAACATCCTTAATGCGCCAGATGTATTCCCAAATCACTCCCTAGAACAGACCACACTTTTAACCACACATTTAAATAACACTTTTAAAAAAATAAAATAAAATCTCATACGTACGCCACGTGAAAAGTTTAAGAAAACTGAAATCATTAAAATCACTACATCTACCTATTAGGTAGGAGTAGCTCATTAACCAAAGGGGCATCAATGCTGCCCACACATAGTCCCAACTTGTGACAACAACCTTACAGAGGTGTTGCACAAATTCATGACTACCAGGGGTCCTTTCATTTTTGGCACTCTGCTTTACATGGGAGTTACGTGAATTTATGAAAAATTCTGGGGTTTGGGTTTTTTTTTAAAGTCTCATCCCCTTGGCTGTCTCATAGATCAGGAATCTGCACACTACAGATAAATAGTAGATAAATTTCAAAGAAACTGAAGAGTAATTATGAAAAACATTCTTATTAAGACAAAATGTACCTCACATTTCTTGCACAGGGACAATGGTATTTGGATTTGTTCATGGATCATTTTTCTAGATGATGTAATTCAGAAGTTGAAAAAAAAAAAGACAAATATTCAATAATTCAAGCTTTTTAGGGTAGATTCAGTCTGTTTGATTTATCATTAGCATATTTTAACCAGACTTTACATAAGCAAAAGTTTTGCAAGGGAATTAGTCTCCTCATTTCATTGGTGCTTGCTTTAAAGGAGATATTTATTTAGATTATTTTCTTACAATATTTATTGCTCCCTGTCTCTAACACTTTATTTGATCTTCAAGTAAAATAATTCAGGCTTGAAAAGTACCCTATTAAGATAAAGATGAAACATTTAATCAGTCATATATAATGCTAGAAAGAAACAGAAGTTACTTTATTTAAAAGAATTTTAATAATTAAATTATGCAATGTTTAGTAGGTCTCGGAGTCATCAGAAATGGAAGAATTTGCTCCCCTACTATCCCATACAAACAAAATTGGAAGCCTAGGAAATGCATGGTATTACAGCAGCCTTCCAGTACCTGACAGGGACCTATAAGGAAGCCGGGGAACAACTGTTCATGAGGGCACATGGCAACAGGACAAGAGGTAATGGTTTTAAACCAGAAAAGGGTAGACTTAGGTTGGATATTAAGGAAAAGTTCTTCAATATGAGAGTGGTGGATCACTGGAACAGGTTGCCCAGAGATGTAGTGGATGTCCCATCCCTGGAGTCAGGCTTGATGGGGCTTTGAGAGACCTGTTCTAGTGAAAATGTCCCTGCTTAGTGCAAGGGGATTGGACTAGATGGCCTCCAAAGGTCCCTTCCAACCTAACACATTCTATGATTCTATTTCCCCAGCAGTCCATGTCCCAGAACCAACCTGACAAGTCTCTTGTATTTAACCACTCCTTCATTTCTTCATAAAGAAGATGTTCTCTTCAGCATTGCTCTAGGCTGGCATTACTCAGAGCACTCAGAGTGGAGAAAGCAAAGCAGGATAAGACACTGAAATGTGAGATTAGGAGTTCTAGCTGATAACTACAGGGGCACAATGAACAGAGCCAGGTTGTCCCAATGGGGAGGAGGACAAGGACATTAGGATTCCAGAACCTGCAAGCATCTCCACAGGAGCACAGCTAAGGTCATATATTGCAATTTTGTTCTCTCTGGCTTTCATTTCAATGTCAAATAAAAAAGAAAAGAAAAAAGAAAAAAGAAAGAGTTCATTTCTAATCAATGGACTTCACAGAATTTAGAAGCCAAGTGTCCATGGTCACAAACAGCCTCGTGCCACAGCATATCCCAGAAGGAAAATACCCCACAAGGATTTGGAATGTGTATGTGCAGCACAATAGCTGCAAGGATGGATACTGTTAGCCAAAACAAAAAGTGCACACAGGCTGAAAGAAGACAGCTGGTTCCTTTCTTTGAAATGTACCCATAGCATCTGACTCCTTCCCACAATTCCTTCAAAAAGAGACAAAAGTGATGTCAAATAGGCCATGTGAGTCAAAAGGCCTTCAAGAGCTTCTGAACATCCAACAGGTTTTGAGCAACTAAATGAGAATATTGCTGGGGAGGCGCAACACTTAGAACATCCAAGTTTTAAAAAATAAAAGTTATGAGAAGCACTACTGGAAAAGACAAAAAACACCTGCAAAGCTTAGTCTAGCAACAGCGTTAGTAGTAGTAGTAGTAGTAGTATTTCCTCTGTAGGAATCAAAAATAAGCTTCATAATTTTCAAAACCAGAGCACTACGCAGATCCAAACCACTGCTGCAGATTCTTTCAACAGAGTGCTGCATCCATCGTGTCACAGAATCACAGAATCGCGGGAGTTGGAAGGGACCTCCAGAGATCATCGGGGCCAAGCCCCCTGCCAAAGCAGGTTCCCTAGGACAGGTCGCACAGGGAGGTGTCCAGACGGGTCTGGAATCTCTCCAGAGAAGGAGACTCCACAACCCCTGGGCAGCCTGTGCCAGGGCTCCGTCACCCTCACTGGGAAAAAGTTCTTCCGCATGTTGGTGTGGAACCTCCTGTGCTCCAACTTGAGGCCATTGCCCCTTGTCCTGTCCCCACAGACCACTGAAAAGAGGCTGGGCATTTCCCCCTGTGTCCCACCCTTCAGATATTTATAAATATTGATCAGATCCCCTCTCAGTCACCTAACAATATGATCAGAAACTCCGGACTAGCCAGTAATTTTGAAAAATCTTGTTACTCAGTTAGATTTGGCTACACAAGCATGACTTTGGGTACTCACTTATGTAGTAAATATGATTAGATTTGTCTAATTTCCCAAGTCAACAAGCTTTAAGAATTGAAGAGGTACTCCAACTGGCAAAAATAAAGATGACCATGAATTCTCTAGCCTCTAATGCAGGGTCCTGTCTTTATCGCTACTTATTGTTAATGTATATGCATTCAACACAGCAGTTTTATTTCTTACATGTGAACAATTTTACATTCTCTCTTAAAACCAGCACGTTACAAAACTGTCTCATGTTTCCACACTTGGCAGATTTCCTGAAAAGGTCCAAAATGTCACAACCAAAGTTAAGAGTCGCTGGGGGAAAAATACATTTGAGGTTTTGAAAAGATAGAATTCAGATACTTTCCTATTTTACCTGAAAAATAAAATCTGTTTTTAGCTCCCAAGCAGGTCATCACAGAACGTACTGAGTCTTTTTGAAATATCCACATATCAAAAACATGAATGTTTGTACACTACTCAAATTAAGGCCTGATGTAGCAGTAACTCGTATCACTTTTTAGATCATGTAATCACCATTTCATGCCTTGGAAAAACTCTATACAAAAATAACACCAGTGGGAAGATGGAAACATTAGGCAATTAGTACCACAGAAGCTTCTGCTATGCTCATTAGGACAGCAGCCTTCTTCCTTTGGTCTTATTTTTCATATCCTTCCTTCCTTTCAGATGGCTATGTGTCACCATGTTATAAAGAAAAAAGCATCTGAGCTTTATCTTTGCAAAACCTCAAATTTATTATTTCCAGAATTTTTAAGTCATTGTGGAGGAATAATGGAACATAAAAAATTAGTTATTGCAATGTTTCATTCTTATCCAGAAAAATGTTTATTCGTTTAAGAAAAAATAACCACTTAAATTAAAAATGCTTTTCTCTTAACAATAGTGACTAATTTCAAATACTGCACAAAGCTGTTCTTTCTAATGGACAAGCCAGAAGGAACCTTGACTTAGATACTTTTCTCTCTTCCTTCTATCCCAGGATCACAGAAGCGTTGGGATTGGAAAGGACCTCTGGAGATCATCTAGTACAGCCACCCTGCCAGAGCAGGATCACCTACAGTAGCTCACACTGTAGGAGTGTGTCCAGGTGGGTTTTGAATGTCTCCAGAGAAGGTGACTCCATGGCCTCACTGGGTAGCCTGTCCCAGTGCTCTGCCACCCTCACAGTGAAGAATTTTTTTTCTCATATTGAGATGGAACTTGCTGTGTTCCAGTTTGTGCCTATTGCCCCATCTCCTGTCGTTGGGCACCACTGGAAGGAATCTGGCCCCGTCCTCCTGACATCTGTCCTTTAGATATTTATTACCATTTATGTGATCCCCTCTCAGTCTTCAAAAGGCTAAGCAGCCCCAGCTCTCTTAGCCTTACTACATATAAGAGATGCTCCAGCTTCCTCATCACCTCTGTAGCCCTTCACTGGACTCTCTCCGGTAGTTCCCTGTCTTTCTTGAACTGGGGAGCCCAGGACTGGACACAGAACTCCAGATGTCGCCTCACCAGGCCAGAGTAGAGGGGGAGGAGAACAACCTCCCTCAACCTGCTGGCCACACTCTTCTTGATGCACCCCAGGACATGGGGCCTTCTTGGCCATGGGGGCACACTGCTGGCTCATGGATAAAAAAATTCTGGCCAGAAGACTCCACTGGCAGTAAAAGGTTGGCAGTGAAAAGCTCAAGGACAAACCAAATGGCTCTCTTCTAAAGAATCCTTAGGCTGGCTTCTTTTACAAGCACACGCTGCTGGCACACAGGCCCACACCCAGGCTGAAAGGCACACGCTGCCAGCACACACGTCCCAACCCTGTGCTTGGCAATTTACCATGTGCCCTGACTAAGCATGTCCTGTGTGGGGACTTTCACACCAGAGGCAAGTCTCTGGAGGCTTTATTTTATTTTACAGCTTACTTGTACATTAATACCACAGCTTTGTTACACCTTGTAACAGTGTGACGCATCAGCATTTGCCTGTTGGTCTGCTTCACCACTTCACACTACTTAACAGTGTGCCAAGACAAGATCTGCACTTGGGTGACCATGAAGTGTCAAGAGTTGGTCTAATAACAAATGCAAGGTGGGTAACCTGGAAAACACACAGGGAATTCCTGAGCCTGCTACTTAGTTTGCATGAACCATTCTTAAAGCAAAGTAACTTGCAGTGTGAAATGTATAGTAGTATCCCACAGATGTGGATTAGTGGATTAGCCAGTGGATTAGTTGCACAATGATAAGATTTCAGACAGCAGAAATGGTGCTATAGCATAAACCCCAGTTTCAAAAACTGCCTTTCCTAAAAAAAAAAAAGTAGAGGAAACCCCTTGTGTGGTAACTCTTCCTGAAGAAAAGAGTTTCACCCCCGTCTTTCAGCAAAATGACTAGAAATAACTTTGAAGAAAACCGCATACAATGTATGTAGCAAGCTTCTGGAGGGGGAATCCCTATTTCCTACAGCATGAGCAGCTGTAGGAAAGACATTTCCTTTCAATGCATGGATTTATTTTTCTTTTCCTCCTTCCAGTAATGGGGACTTTGTTTAAATCTATCTCTGGAACAGACAATATCATCACCTTTTGCTGTGCAAACTCATCTGAAAGAACAAACTGTGAATATGTGACCTAACTCCTAAACATCTGACACATGTTGTGTGCAATTGTTTCCTCTTATCAACAACAATCCATCTTGCCCCTGCCTATGATAACACTAAGTGCATTAGTGACCTGGTATGACAATCCTGACTTCTTCCTGTGCAGGCAACACTCAAATGTAAGCCACAATCTCATCTGCATCAGGTGGTGCAGATCAATGTTATACAGGGTCTTGCTGAGATTAGGACATAGGTTAGATCCAGCCTTAGGATGATTAATTCTGAAATCAAATGTGATGCTTGAGAGGTGGGGGATGTTAGTTGGAAGAGACTGTACAAGTAGTATCATCTCTATAACCCCTTAGTGCATGGAAACAAGAGCGAAAGAGGGGGGGAAATATATCCTTTACAGAATATACCAGTTTTCTGGAGACTAGTAAAACTTTCAGGCACTAAAGGATTCCTATGGTTTAAATCCAACAACAATAAAAGGACCAAAAAAAAAAAAAAAAGAGATTTTCAGTTGCCTCAGCACAGCCCCAATTCTCACCAAGGCTTTTCCTGCAGTGAGAGCTTTTCTGATCTTTCTCATATTTAAGGGGGGAATGACCACAATCACTTTTTCCTCAGTTAAGTCGTAGGTGGGGCCTTGCTCATATTCATGACATGAAAATGTGTCAGGAACTCTACCCTTCTGTCAGCTTAGGTGCACACCAGCAGACACACAGAATCACGGAAGGGTAGGGGTTGGAAGGGACCTCTGTAGATTGCTTAGTCCAACCCCCCTGCCAGAGCAGGATCACCTAGAGCAGACTGCACAGGAATGCAATCCAGGCAGGTATTGAATGTCTCCAGAGGAGACTCCATAACCTCTCTGGGCAGCCTGGGCCAGTGCTCTGTCACCCTCACAGTGAAGAAGTTCCTCCTCATGTTTAGGTGGAGCTGCCTATATTCAAGTTTATGCCCATTGCCTCTCATCTCGTCACAGGGCACCACTGAAAGAAGACTGACCCCATCCCTCCTGACACCCACCCCTCAAGTATTTATAAGTATTGGTAAGATCCTCCCTCACTCTTACAAAGTTTTAGGGATAAGGAAATGGGTTTCTTGGAGAAATGGGGAGAAATGAACTATTCAGTCTTTTGCCTTTGTTCATTCCATGCACTGCACATATGCTTCATTTCACCCCCTCTGACTGTGTGTCCTTCATTCAATAAATTCATGAATGATTTGAGATCTACCCCAAGAGGGAAGGAAAAGCAGAAGGAGCCACCAAGACTGTCCCGACATTTCCTTCCTCAGACAGGTTTTTTGCAGGAGCAGCATTTCAAACCACAGCACCTTCTCAGGCAAAAAATATTTTGGTCTTCAAGCAGAGCAAAGGTATCCTCTGACAGAAATATGATGAGATACAAGAAAGAGAGTAAGGATGCATTAGAATAACAGCTTCATGCATACTTAAGGAGAGTCATATGTAGCTCTAATGAAGGATTATCAGACTCAATTTTTAATGTTATCTGTTTATTCTTAATTAATTGTGGCAGTGTGGAAGACATTTCAGCATCTAAGATCTTATTTCATTTATAATAACTTCTACAAGTGCATATCCCATAATAAAAGGGCTACAAAAATAGATTTGGTTTATAGGCACTAGCTGAAGAATTCTTGGAAT
This sequence comes from Zapornia atra, assembly GCA_013400835.1. Classification (NCBI taxonomy): domain Eukaryota; kingdom Metazoa; phylum Chordata; class Aves; order Gruiformes; family Rallidae; genus Zapornia; species Zapornia atra. The sequence goes on along the minus strand of VZTU01002610.1, from coordinate 196,136 downwards.
GTACTTTCAGGACTTAGGGAAGTGATAACTTATTGTATTAGAGAAGTGGATTAAAGAAATGGATTATTACAGAAATGGATTTTCTAAAGTCTTTTTAATTAATTGGGGAAAATTACCCTTCCTTTCTACTCTGCCCCGGTGAGGCCACATCTGGAGTTCTGTGTCCAGTTCTGGGCTCCCAGTTCAAGAAAAATGGGGAACTAGCCTCGCAGTCCCTCAGTTCCTCTGAAGCAAAACAGCTAGGGGGACGATGTCAAGAGTATGGGGCCAGACTCTTTACAATGTTTTCCAGTAACAGGACAAGGGGCAATGGGCACAAACTGGAACACAGAAGTTCCATCTCAATATGAGAAAAAAACTTCTTCCCTGTGAGGGTGACAGAGCACTGGGACAGGCTGCCCAGAGAGGTCGTGGAGTCACATTCAAACCCCTGCTCTTCTGTGATCATCTGGTTCTGTGATTCTTTGCCTTTACCTAGAAAAAGAATCACATTTGAGAGGTGTGTGTTGAACAACTGCTCTTCAGCGCCTAAACTAAGTCCTGTAATAGTTGTCATCCTATTTTCACTTCAAAATAGAAGCCCACTCCAGTTCATATTTTCACTTTCAAGCAAAACCAGCTGACTTTTCATGTACTTTCAGTTTTTGAAAATTAGTCCCTGGCAATGATTTAATCTCCCTTCCAAACCAAAAGAGATTAGACTACAATTACAAAGCACTGAAAACAGGAAATGCTTTAAACTCTGACACAGTATTAAATATACTGGTTCAAATGACACTGAGATTTTCTTAAGTGTGGTCAGTGACCGCTTGTCTACATAGCTTTTTGACTCTTGACTTCTAGCTTCTTTTAATGCTGAAGTCATCACAAGGCCACATAGATAGCTAGGGATATTTAGGATACTTCCAAACCATGGCACACTTCTGCTTCATTACAGAATTACAGTAGCACACCTAGAAATAACAAATAGAAACTTAATTCTTCACTATTCTCTCCTTGTGGACAATGCTGGAACTTCAGTTGGTCTGCTGGACATTCATGCCAATGGAGGCAATAGTTTTGGCTTGCTGTATGGATCTTCACAATGCATACACTTCATTTCCATGAATTCCCCCAAAGACACAAATCCTGCTGCCAGAATTCATTAGACAAATGGACAATCTGGCTGTGTTGTCACCAATGTACTGAAACAGTACTCAGAGCACACCGTTATCCATAAAGTTTCTTTTGCACAGCTTACTATGATAAGAGAGAAAATATTTTGAAGAAAAAAACCCCAAGAGTTCTTGCAGCCTCAGCAGCAGGTTTGGGATGAGCAACTTCACTGAGATAAGCTTTCCTCTCAGCCTAGCATCTTACATTCAGGCTTTAACCAGACAATTATTTAATTTTAAAAAAAAAAAAACCAAAACCAAAAACCCCACACTGCAAGTACCACTATAATTCAGTGACATAAATTATTTAGGCCCATCAAGGGGGAAAAAATAATTTAAAAGATAGCCCTTTAGCCGTGATTAACTTGATCAGCAGATGAAATGAAGCACCTTTGCAGGAGTAGCAAGTATTAGGCAGCATGGCAAAGGAGCCTCAGGGTCAGCAGGACAGGGAATGTGCTCGTAGGTGGCCTCTGAACCAGGCAGGACTGATGAAGCAGAGCAGCAGCAACCAACACCCTGGGGAGGCTCTCTGTACCAGGAGAGTGGGAGGACAGCCACTGCACAAAATCAGAGGGAAACTGTTTTGTTTGTGTAAAAAAAGGGCCAAGAAAGAGGAAGGACTAGTGAGGCCACCAGGATGAGGGCATTAGCCCATGGTACCTAGAGAAGGGAAAGATGTCATCTTTAGCTGTAACCCAGGGCAGATAGAGCAATGGTGGCCTCAGCAAGGGAATTGCTCAGGTAGCAGAAGTTTGAGACCAGATATGCAGAACTGGAAAATACGAAGGAGTTCATTTCATAGGGCAAGAGTTGTGAGCAGGAGATGTCAGGAGGGAAGAAGAGTTAGGAAAAAAGATGAGAGCCCCAGATGGGCCAGGGATGAGCAGAAAATTGAGGCTGAGTCCAGACTGTGGACTAAAAGGAGAGGGGATACCATAGGGCAGCCTCCCTCTCCATCCCTGCCCCTTCTAATCTGGGCATGAGGACACACACATAGGGCCACCACCCAACCCTAACCCTCAGCTGATTTGTTTTGCTATCCAAATCCCTTCTAAGATTAGCTTACTTTCATGAATCAGCATCTCAAATCTCTAAATGATAAGTACAGAGAGAATACAGGCTTAGTGGGTTTTGGGGGGGGGGTGTTGTTTTTTGTTGGGTTTTTTTTTTTGCTTCTAAATAGTTAGAAAAACTGCTAAAAAATAATTATTTGCACCCCTCTATTGAACTGTGTTTCCTTGCAGTTCCAAATATCAAAGGTCTGGTGTTTAGTCTATAATTACACACACAAAGCCTAAGCTCTAAAAAGAAATAAATCATCTCAAATTACAAAGGCAATGTCACTGTAAATGTACGATTTTTCCTTTTTCCAACTAGGGAAAGCATTATCTTTATAATGAATACATTATCTTTATAATAAATACATTATCTTTATAATAAATACATTGCTTTAAAAAAAAAAAACAAACCCAAAACCAAGCCAAAATATTTAATCCACAGCTCATGCAATTTAATGTAAGCCCCAGATATGTGCAAAGCCATATGCTAAGTAATTTAAGAGAACAATATATCGTCTCTGTCTTTTTGCTTAACTGCCCCAATACGTATGTTCTGTGTAAACCGTAGGCAGTGCCGAGAAGCTGCGCTACGTGGGAGGCCAAGCTCAAGGGGTGAGGAAAGAGCCTTTCAAGAGGCTGGAGCTTTCCTCAACACTGACTGGCAAGTCAGCAGCACACATCCCTTGCCCTGAGAGACATTAAAACTACCCTCCACTCTTAAACAGGTCCTCACGCAGCTCAGCCACGTTCACCGAAGTGAACTGCCTCCTGACTCCCATGCACGTTCGGTCCCAAAGATGAGTAAAAATCCACAGCTACGGGCAACGCCAAGAATCTGGGAGAATGGTAAGTTTAGCTACAAAGAACAAACAAGATCAGATGGAGGTAAAGCCTTTCTGTGAAGGTCTTTTTTAAAACTTCCTGTTTCTCTGATGAAAGAAAATCTTCGCTGATGTTTCTTCCTTAATTAAAAATCTTTTTTTTTTTTACTTTTTTTTTTCCTTGTGCTTTTCTTTACTGAGATTTGAAAAAAAAAAAAAGGGTCAGGAGGAACAGGCAGCTGGGCTCTCCATCTGGTGCACAACCTTAAAAAAAAAGCGATAGAGATCTTCTAAATGTTTTGTGGGTTTATTTTTCCCTCACTTTGAGGTGCACTCAAAGAAAGCCATTTTCCCAGTGTTCCCTGGATGTCATTACTCAAAGCCTAAGTGAGGTTAAGCAACAGCAAGCAGGGTCGGAGGTGACAGAAAACTGTTGGTCGATCATAAAATTGCTGCAGAAGTCCTGTGTAAAACTGCTTACAACAATCACCCAGAGCTGCCTCCTTTAAACAAACAAAAAAAAAAGAAAACCCAACTTTTTAAAAAGGATTTCCCTTGTGCATCCTACAAAGGGGAAGACAGGGAGCAAAGAAACATATGAATATAACATATGAGTAGGTTTGATTAGTTTTCCAAGTGTTCACTGATGCACATTGAAAGTTTAATTGCCAATGTTTAAGACAACTGTAAGACATCATATATTGCCTAGCAGTTCTTCAGCTCCTCTGAAGCAAAATAAGTTTCTCTGAGTGTATCACATAGCTCAGTGTCCAAACATTGAATTGCTGCTGGTGTATACTAGCAGTTAAGTGCCATGTTTCCTCTATAAGTTAAAAAGAATTGGAAAACAGTATTGGAAACAAGAACCTAAGGAGCTGTTAAGCCTGCTGTCCCAAGGAAGGATCAACTATAAGGATCAACTTATTCCTCATAGTGCTTGTCTAGTCTTTCTTAAGACTTACAAATTTAATGACCAACCTAAATCCCTTTCCTAGTGTTTTAATGATTCTTTTATTACCTGCAGAAAACAGAGTTTATTCTTAACAACTTCTCAACAACTTTTAGTATAGCTCAAGACCTGTGCTTTCTTTCCTTTCAAAGGAGCGATGTCCATCTTTTTTCCAGACAGGATACACAAGCCTCCCTTGGATTCTGTATGCTACTGCCTCCCTCCATCACTTGACCAGACACTGGCACATGACAATTGTATCACAAAGCAGATGAGACATGTTAAACTCATTACCAAATTCACTGTGATCTACTGGTTTGACACTCACCACTTGGTACAGCATTACAGAGCCACTGAACTGATTTAATGCAACTGGTGCCAGCACAAGCTGCATGGGCGTTTATTTACATGGGTGCTTCCTTTTGGTTTAGTTGCCCAGGGATCTTTATTTGGGAAACTTAAAAAAAAACCCAGTTAGTCTGTATTAGTTCACAGGTATCCTTTCCCCATCTATTAAAGAAGAGCAGACCAAATCAGGTGTTACAGCTGCTGTCCAGGCTCCTACCTCCCTGGCAGTGTTCAAGGCCAGGGCCTTGGGCAACCTGGGCTAGTGGAGGGTGTCCCTGCCTATGGCAGGGGGTTGGAACTAAATGATCTTTGAGGTCTTTTCTAACCCAAACCAGTCCATGAATCTGTGAATCTCAAAAACAGCTGCTAATGACTAGTAAAATTGCAACATCCTACTCACCAAAGGTGAAGCTGAGGCTATCCTCAGTCAGTGCCACCACAAGGAATCATGCTCTTCCTCACAAAAGGAGTAATCCTGTTATCCTTTGTGAGCTGAACTGGCTCAGACTAGGACAAACAAGCACAGCAACAAGTAATGAGAGTGCACTGCTAGGAGGAAGAAGGTAGCGCCAGTCGGGTCAGGAGTAACATATAACCACACCTTGGTAGTTCTTACAGGCTGGAAGTTCAGGGTTAAGTCCATGGGGCAATGCTGTAGCTCCACCAACATGTGATGTTAGCACAGACACCAAAAGTAGACCTCTCACTGACCCCCTCCTTCCAGCAGCACAAGCATGCAGTGGACTGGGTTGGTCAAAGTCATTTTCCGAAAACTAACATAGCAAAGGAATTTTAAAACGTCAAAATTTTTGAGCCAAATCAACTCCTTGCCCTGTTTTACCGCATAACTGGATGAATTCCCGTGGCAGCACAAGAAGGGGCAGAGTTCAGGAGTGGGAGTAAGCTCCTGGGAGTGGGCAGGGGCAGGAAGGATGGCTGCTTCGTCTGATGGCTCTGTAACTTAAAAAAGCTAGACTGCAAGAACTGCCATGAATCTGAGTCATGGGGGTCAAATAATATTAAAATATCCATCTAATTGAAGTAGGTTCTAGCCTGCTTCTTCCCCTAGATAGCTCATATTCCTGATGATGCAGGAGTTAAACACCTGAACACATAAGTGACATTCATCCTGAGGTTTTAATCTCCAACTACTAAGGCACAACTCCCTGTCTTTATTCTTACAGTTTGCAAACACATGGAGTATTCTCTCTTTATTATGCCTTCTGTCCATTTTATCCCAGTCTGATCCTTCCAAATTTGTCCCTACCAATTTGTCCCATGGTACTTATTTATTAACAGTTCCTAGTAATTTGGCCTCACTGCCATCTTCTGTGTAACGTGCTCCAAACCACTAAATCTCTTTGGTGAAGCTCTCAACTAATTCCCTATTCCGCTTTCTGTTTTTCCCATTGCGGTTGTATAGTTTATGCTGCTCAAAGGTACAATACTAATTGTTTAGTCTTGCTTTCAAGAGTATCCTACCAAAGCATACCCAAGTCTGTGGAAGAGAATCTACTTCAACTTCATTCCTTCAACTGTTTTTTACCTCTGCCCCTTTCAGAAGTTATGAAAGCTGCAATTCACAACCACCAACCATAATTCGCAATTCAGCACCCTGTTCATAACCCTAAAAGCTCCTCTCAACAGGTGAAAATCAGATATAAAAGAGCAATACCCCTAAAATACTTCCTAGATGTTTATTCCCTTTTCAGATTAAAAAAGTTGCTCGGAACTTCCCATTTTCCTGGGACAAATGCTACACCGTGCAACCGCTGTATCTTTACGTTGGGGCTCATTTTTATAGGGTGTATGTTAATAAACAGGCACTCATGAAAACAGCATTATGAAGCTTCACAAAAATTGTGGCGTGACTGAAAGAGCATTTTATTTTCTGTCCATTCTGCTTTTTCTGCCACCCACACACATATCCCTGCACAGCAGTCACATTATACCTCTTAGTCTAAAGGATGTGCATCTAATCCATTACAAGGCATGTTTGGTTCCACAGCACAGGCTGTTGTAAGCTGTTAGGTTAGCATCAAGTCAAACATGAGCTCCCAATGCAGAATCTGAAATGCTGGGGGGAAAGAGGGCGATAAATTACACAGTGCACTGTGTAATAATACTTCTTGAAGCACATGAGGGAAGGAACCTGGGACATGGACCTTATCCTAGATGCTCTAGCAGCACTTCAGGCCCAGGTATGGGGTTTTGATTTGTGCCTTCCATCTTTCATTCAGCACCGAATGAACAGGGTGTAGCTACAAGCACCACCTGCAGTAGATGTATCATCCATATGAACCAATAACACTTTCAATTCAAAACATGGAAGCGGATATGTTTGCTCCAGACACAGTTTGCCAACCAAAAAAAAAAGACCCATTCCTTTGATTCAAGACCTGGGAATGCTGGTCAGTCAAAGAAGCTGTATGATCTCAAAGCTTATTTAGCTTCTAAATTCTCAGGCAGTCATCATCATTTGTTCCACAGTGAAGACCCATTTAGTGGAGGGAAAAAAAAAAATCAAGACCCAACGGGAACTTACTTGCCTGTTTTTGGTTATTGAGAAGACTTCCATTGATATTCCTGGCTTGGTATCTTTTTTCCACTGTACACAAAGATGACAAAGGTCATGTAATACAGCATTTAAAATTTCTCACAGAAAATAAATGAACCATGACTCATACGTGGGTACAGCACGTTCTTTACTTTTTCCCTAAAGTAAGAGATAGTACCAAGTTTTTGTTTGCAGCTGCACAAATGGGATACGAAAGAGATGTATTCCTGAACATATGTTTCTAAAATTCGCAGTGGAACAATTGTGCTGAAGTCTTCAGAACTGAGCAGACACCAGGCAGTCTGGAAGAACATCAGTAATCTTCTACAGTAAACATTTAGTGACGCATGTCTCCAACATGTTGCAATACAGGAGATTAAGACAAAAGCCATCTTCAATTAACAGATCAATGATGGCATCTGACCATTAGTCTTCCACGTATTAGTCACACTGGGCCAGCACAAGAAGGCTGCAAATATCAGGGCTCCCATATGTTACTTCTTAACTTTCCCCTTTTCCTCCTGTCTAGGCAGATCTCCGATCATCACAGACTAGTTTTTAAAAGCCTCTAGAAACAAGAAGTGGGCCTCAGGGACAAGGAGAGGAGGGATGTGAGGCTTGGCCAGCACAACAACTGATGTAGGACAAGAGAGCTGATGAGGAGGAGGAGTAGGACTAGCTCTCAAGAGGAAGCATTCATAGACAGGGAGGTCTGAGGGACATCTCTGCAATGAGGGACATCTCTGTATTGCAGAGATGCTCCACAAGTGCGTTTCTGGGTGCACAAAGCCAGGAAATAAAATGGAGGGGTTGAACCTGGAGCAGAAGGCCTAAAATCCAGGTTATGAGACCATCGCCATCATAGCCACCTTCCCCTCCCTCCTCTGTGTTTCTGCTGTCACCTTCCACCCCTCTGCAGAGACAGGGTCCTCTCTCAGGAAACAAGAGGACACAACAGAGGCTTATTTCTGCTCTGCCATGCTTGCTTTGATGCTGGAAACATGGCAGCCCTCTGAACAGAACAGGTTTATCCTGGGCAGACAGGGGCTCCATGCCTCCTACTTGCCCAAAGCTAAAGCAATGTAGGGGAGGGAGGCCACAGATCCCAGCACCAAGGGCATCCAGACCCCCAAGTGAGCTCCATCATCAGGGTTTTCAGCCACTGGGGCACTGTGGCTTCCTCTCTAATCCCTGTTTCAAGGGTTTTAAGATACAATATTTCACATGTGAAGTCCTCTGCTGTTAAACCCACCAGCCTTCAACTTCAGGGGCAATCATGGCCCACCTGTTTTTGAGGTTCCTGCCTCATTGGGCATACTCAGACAAGCAAAATTTCATCTATCTCACCCTCTATTAAGCTCAGTAACTAATATGCTAACTTATTAATTGAAGAAAACAAAAAGGCAGAGCAACTCATATCTTAAATCCTGAGGCTTAGATAGCTTTCTCATTTGCTGAAGCAATTTTGTGCTTCATAAATCAAGCTGTATATTTAACCAATTTGGGTTAATATGTATCAGGGAGCACAGCAGAGGCAGGGGGTGGGCATTTTGGCCAACCTTTTAATCAACTCCTGAGCTTCAACTATTTAATCCACTGCCTTTCAACCCACCCCAGGGCTCATCCTGCTGTCCTCAGGCTGGCAGAAAGTTACAGCGTTATGGAAGAACCAAGGCAATGGGGGGCAGAAACTCGAGCTGGTTTCTGTTCCGTCATGTAAAGCTTTGTTTAGTACTGGCAGGAATGAAATTGGCAGATTAATTTAATATAGCAGAACACAAGAGCGAAGCACATGACGGCTTGCGTTCCACTTCTGCGCGACGCGGCGCTGCCCCTATTAACTTCAAATTATCTCCTTTTATGGCCTCCAAGCTTTTAGTATTTTTTCACAACTGTAACTGGATGATGGGTTAAATACTCGGAAGAGCGCAAGAATGCTTTGGGTTGTTTTTTTTTCTGCAGCCACCACAGAGAAGGGAATCGCTGAACACGCTGCTTGTATAGAACAGGAAACTGTATTTTAGGTGCATCTGATTCACGCTGCTTCCTACCGTCACCCTTATGCAGCCAGGGCTTGGTCCCGCTGACCCCCCCCCCACCATGGAGGGAAGGAACAGGAAGCTCTGCCAATGCTTTTGCTTCCAATTTTCCACCTTGTTATTCTAACACAATCATACTCGGATAAATGTAAAGGGCCTTCCCCAAATTCATAGGCCCACAGCTTGAAACAGGTTGGTGAGAGTTTTATTTTACAGCTGTACTCCCCCCCTTCACTTTTCTGTAAGAAAAACTGGACTGCGAATCTGCACAGAAGTATTTCCACAGCTTCTCAGCACCAACATATCACTGTCCCACGGGACAGACAGACTGGACAAACACCTCTTTCTGCATCCCTACCAGCAAAGAGTAGAACCAGCACCTAGCCCAGCTCATTTAGCATATACAGCAGCCACACTGGATGCTCCCTCTATCTATCCTTTTCATTGCTGAGGAGGATACTGGGAAGGGAAATGCCTCTCCCTCCTCCCTTCTTTGTACCTTTGATAAAATCAGAGGCAGGGAAAGAGCTGAGAATCCATTCTCTTCACAACACCAGAGCCCAGCACTGGGAGCAAGAGGTATAGAAAGCTCATTAAAGCTCAAGAGCGCATCTAACAAAACAAATAGTCAGAGGAAGGCCCAAACAAAGGCATCTTCTTCTCTGGGCTCATCTGCTGGAGCCATCTCGCACCTACAAAGGCAAGTCTGCAAGCACTATTGCAACCTGTAAGTTTTAACTTTCTCTGCAATTCTTCCCTCTAAATACACCAGACGGGCTCAAACTACAGAGGTGAGGAGGTTCAGTGAAAGAAAGAAATCATTTGCACTTAACTCAGAGCATTCAGAACTCCCGGCTGCTCCAACAGCTTTATAAGCAAAGCAGCTGCTCCTCAAAAGACCTCGCTTCTGTGAAATCCCTTACTGCCCCAGATGTCCTGTCTCTCAGTGAAACTAGGCCTGTGCCAGATTCAGATTTTGACCTAAATTTGTAAAACAATCTTAACTGAGCCTTGATCCATTTTAATACTGAAACTCGTGTATGACTTTCCTGAAAAGGCAAATGTACAGAGGAGCCTTATTCTGCCCTCGGGATATACCATACTCCATATGGTACCACTTGGGATTCAACGCAACAGCTTACATCAGAGTGATAAATAAACTTCCCTCAAAGTTTTTTTCTTTACTTTTCCTCCAAACTAAAAAAAAAATATTTTTTCTTTACCCTCCAAAATATGAGGGTCCAGAAGAGGGGAGGTGATGATGGAGGGGAAAAGGGTTGGCAAGCTTTGTCATCCTCGTTGGTACATCTAAACCAAGTGCCTGAAGATGGAAATTGATATTTCAACACCACTTTGACCTGTGTTGTATGTGCAGTAAGTAACTGGAAACAACATTTGCATTTCTTCCCTGTGGCACACGTTGTTCAAGCAAAACAAAACTGGACCAGGCAGGAGAGGAGACCTCCTGGACTGCTCACCTGCCTACAGCCTTTCTGGGGCAGGGCAGAGCTCACCGCTGCTGACAGAGACCTTACTCAGCTGTTGGTGACACATCTCATTCCTGGGCAAACCACCCAGACAAAGTACACAGTCTGCTCTGATCAGTTCTGTGCTTCCAAAAAGCTGGTTCACAGACAGTAATCAATTCTTAGAGCTTACAGAGTGTCACAATAAATCTCCATCTTCTGCTTGGCACTTCTTCTATTTTGCCTTCTCTAAAATGTAAAATCCACTTACAACACATGTACTTCATTTTAAAAAGCTAAAGCCACACAAACCCATTGCACATACAGCCCCCTCGACAAACTGCTGAAAGAATTGATGTTACAAACTCCAGAATAACAGGAAGATGCAGTTTAAGATATACATGTTCTGCAGAAGTCCTAATCTAGGTATCTATTTCCTATTAGCTACAACCCAAGCTGTTTTATTGTGAAAACTAGACACAACCTGCTAACAAACACACATACTAACGCAGGTGGCAGGAATCCCAGATTTCAGGAGAAATAAAGCCGGGCCTTCAGCACACACGTATACTCACAGGCATCTCTACTGCTGTGAAATTATGAATGGAAAAATAGAAGCAAAGGAGCTAAAGGCAGTGCTAATAGCACAGATATACATTAGGAGTTTGAGTCTAAGAATGTAAACTCAATTGGGTGTGAGAACAAGATTGGCATTATGTTGCCATTTCTTCATTTTAGTACTGCTGCTTAATCTGTATATCTAATTCTCCGCATAAAGCTTGACTTTGTGCTAAATAAGAAATGCCTTTACACTCCACCAGCAGGCTCTGTCCGTTCTGCAAGAAGTGAACATCCATTTATTTCATCTAAAGGTCAAAAGTGAAATGCCTTTGGGAGATCCCATGTAACCTTAAAATAAAAGTCACATTCCTAAACTCCGAACTATCTAGAATGCAACACAATGTCATTATTATTCCTTTGAGAATGTAAAACAATTACTGACTTATATTAAAAGCAAATCTCTTTAAAATAAAAGGCCCTAAAACCCAATGAAGAATCAGCAGTGAGAATGTTAAATCTTGTCCAAAAAGCACAACCTTTTTTCCTCACAGTTTTATGCATTACTGAAGTCACGGCACCCATAAATGTTTAAAAGACATATGATGTAATTCTAATATTTGTTCACTTTCAATTAAAAGAGTCCTTATTCAAACACCAACAGTAGCCAGAGCAGCCACCCCCCATCATTCCTCAAACTTTTTAGCCATTCTTACTAAACTGTATGTTTATGCCATCAGACCTACCTGCAATTATCCATCAATGTTTACTGATGCCATTTAGCTCATTCAGAACCCAGAACTCCAACGCAGCACAAACATTTGGCTGTCAGGTTTCTTCTGGTTTCTTCCTCTATTCCTTATGTTTTAGCACAGCCCTAAGTCCAATGCTCAAGAACTAAACTAAAGCTCACTGAAACTGTGGGAGACTGCTAGTCTTTGTAAACTTTGAAATAGTTGCATGTACAAGCTGTAAGCCACCTGCTATAATATTACACTCAATCCTGCTAATTTCCCCCCTCTACTATATTTCCGCTCAGCCAATTAGTAGATTGAAAACTACATATTTCTTTTTGTCCTGAGGGCTATATAAAATTACATCATTCTGCTTATCCTGCTTCACCGTGTCAAATTACTTCATTCAGGCAAGGCTTACAATCATCTTTTTGGACAACTAAGACCTATTTCTTTATTTATTTATTTTAAAATTACTGCTTTAAGTAGATCATGGGAAAAATCTCACCATACACTCCATGTGTTTAATACGTCTACAATGCAGCCCAGCTTTACACTTAGTTTTGAGGTGCTCCCGGCCATCAGTAGCCTGTTACCACCACCAGCACATAGAAGACACCACATGTAGAAGGATGGGCCATGTCACAATGCCAACGCTCATCTTCTGAAAGATCATAGAACCAAGATACTCTCTAAGGAGAAATGTGCTTTGGAGAATTTCAAGTTTTACATGTTTAAAAGTAATACACAGCTTTCTATTACCACAGATAATTCAAAACATGTTCCAAAGACCTGCATCTGTCTACACAAAGCCTAAAAACAACTGTGCTGCAGTTTTACCATTGCTTCAGCTGAATTCAGAGATTTTTATCATTCTCCAGTTGCTTCAAAAAAGCTTTTAGCCAGTTTTAAAAGCTTTATATTTGTGAGACAGAAAGCAGGTTCGCAAGGAAGTCCTGCAGCATCTGACCTTTCCATTTTCTCACAGCGATTTTAAGCGTTGGAGGGGACAGCGATAAACACACCACAGAACCACACCAAAGCAAAAACCCACTGAACAATTTCCTGGGAAAAACGACAGACAATTGTTCCATCAACTCTTCCATGTTTTCAGACATGCGAGTTCTACCTGGCAAGAGTTCAACAGAAAGGCAGGAACACCAGAAGAGGAGCAGAGGCTGAGCATCGATGTTGCAGTGCGTGCACCAAACAGATGAAGCGGCTTGTAAAGCGGGAACTGCCAGCTCAACGGGAGTTAAAAGGCAAAATACTCAAGTGCATCCAACACTGACATCAAAGCCCGTGGTTTGCTGCACAAACTTTTCTTGCTTATTACAGGTAAAGGTAGTAGCCCGGCCAGTGCATGTATGGTCAACTGGCTGCATGTATGGTCAACTGGCTGCATGTGAAGAGAGAAGGGTAAGACTGAAATGACAGTAAAAACACAGTGGGAGTGGACCATCAGGACAGAGGAGTGAGGAGAAAAATGATGAGAAGTGAGATAAATAGATAATGGAAAAGTAAAATAACTGAAACAGTCAGAAGAAAGACACTGGGCTGAGAAACTGAGAAGAAAATGCAGAGAGTGCAGTCTCTTCACTGGAGCAAAGCAGTGGTCTGGATGAGAGATGGAAAAAAGAATTCCCATTTCACCACTGCCTAAGGAAAGTAACTACAAAACCTTTGAGAGAAGATTTTAAATACCACACCTTTCTCCCACTCTGAGAGAGTGATGGGATAACTGAGAGCAGCAGGGAGCTGGTATCTCGTGAAAATCTCTGTGGCAGAGCTACACCTCACAACCGTCCTTTCTAGAGAAAGAGCCAGAATGGAAGCATTTGATTACATACTTATTAATGTTTATAAATATCTGAACTGTAGGACACAAGGGGGAATGGCCAGCCTCTTTTCTATGGTCTGTGGAGGCAGGACAAGGGGCAATGGCTACAAGTTGGAGCATAGGAAGTTCCGCACCAATACGTGGAAGAACTTTTTCCCAGTGAGGGTGACAGGGCCCTGGGACAGGCTGCCCAGGGGGGTTGTGAAGTCTCCTTCTCTGCAAATAGTCAAGACCCGTCTGGATGCCTACCTGTATGATCTGTCCTAGGGAACCTGCTTTGGAAGGGGGGTTGGACTTGATGATCTCTGAAGGTCCCTTCCAACCCCTACGATTCTGTGATTCTGTGTGATTCTGACATTTTCTTTTTTGTTCAATTCACTTTGTTCTTTCTATTATTTTTCAAGGTTTTAGACTCACAACCTTCTCCTTCCATGCTATGGCATGTTAGGAAATGCAAAATTAAGGTGGTCTGTGAGAGTTCCATATAAGCCCTGCCCTGAGCACAGGATTTACTTTCTTCCTAAGCAGCTCTCTCTCCTTCCTTGCACAGGCTGAACTCACTGAATCACTACTGCTCTGAAGCAACCTAAGTCCTCCACGCCAGGCTGGCCTGGCCAAGCTGGTACCACCATCTCTCCCTTGAGGATGCCTAGCAGGGGAAAACACCTCTCTTTTCTGAAAACAGGCATGAGCTGTGAGAGAGCGTGGCCATCCCAGTCAGCACCAGCCCCGCTCAGATCAATCTAAATGGAGAATATGAAATCTGCTGCTTGGTGGCTGCTGCAGGTACTAGAAGATGCACGGAGATCGGAAGCAGGCAACTGCAAAGACGTGTCCCCACGAAGGCAGTCGGGTGGTGCCACGGAGAATAGGGTCCCGTCCTTGCCTCTACCATGAAATCTCTTGAAAACGCTGCACAAATCACTTCCACGCTTTTCATGGGCAGTCACTAATAACACATCCTCAATATTCTACATGTTCATTTTCTCAGACCAAAGATCTCAGAGACCCGGCATCAGCTGAAGCAACTGTGTTGAAAGCAAACTACCAATTGCTAGCAAATGCTAATTAGGAGGCACTTTTGACATCACCTTCCCTATGCTTCTTCTCCCAGACCATCAGCATGAATACAAGTCCTCAGGAAAGGTTCAAGCACTGCTCTGGCTTGCGCAGACAGAACAGAATCGAACAGCTGACTGCCTCCCTCCCCCTGGGGGGTAAGCTCCTAAAAATCAGCGCCAGCATCCAGATAGTAACCTGATAAAAGCCATAGGAAGCTCATAAGAAGCCGAAGGCTTTATTCTGTCTTCGGAGCACGAGTTGATTATGAGCTCTTAAATAAGAAACAAGTCCAAAATGTGAAAAGGCAAAAAATCCCCTGCACCCTCCCTCATTAGGTGAGCACCATCGGTTCTGTGTATTGAATGAGACGGGACCCTGGGAAATCCATCAGCAATTAAAGGCTAGTATGACATGAAAGGGGCCTGTACTGAGGTTGTACAGAGTGTAACTAAGGAAACAGAATATTCCTTAAGCATTTTCTCCGTATGAAGATAGATTAGTATTATGTCAGCATACAGACAGCGCTAAGAGGGAAGTGCATTTGGTTATACATCATGCAAACACAGTCAGTGGCCCAAACTCCAACAGACAAGAGAGGGAGCAGTTTGGGGAAGCCAGCTAATAGCTGGCTGTGACCAGAAGAAGGTCAGCCCCACTACTGTCCCACCTCTGAGGTCAGTCCAGCTCTGATGTGAAACCACACCTTGACGCTGCGGTTGACACAGTTCCTGCAGCACAGACCAAATCCCCGCTGCTGCTCACAGCTGCGGTCTGGCCCTGCTCCCTCTCCTGTGCTAATGCCGACCGTACCAGCAGCCAACGCTGGGAACCAGCCGGGGTGAAACAGGCTCCAGCTTACAGCAAAATGAACACAGAGGCTAATGCACATGAGGAAAAGGAAAGGAAATGTCCCTTTGCCAGATTTGCAGGATGCAACCACTTTACCACCAGCCAGCAAGTCAGCCCAGCCTGCTTCCCTATCCTGTACAACCCAGTTAAATTAATCATAAAGCATTTACAACAGAGACCAAGTCTCTTGACTCCCAGTATCCTGCTAGTGTGGTCTATCTATCCTCCTAATCCTACTATGACAGCTGAATGAAGGTTTGCTCAGAAGGCTGCCTTTTATTAGTCTGTTAGGAGAAGCAGCACATCTGTTTCCTTACCAATACCTCACTGCTGCCTGATTTTACTGGGGAAAGGAGTCAGCAGAGACTGGGAGCTCTCTTACTGTGAACTCAACAAAGAAAATTGCCTACAAGTGAAAAACAGGACTTGCAAAGGTAAGGTGACATCCACCCCTCATGTTTAAACTTTGGCAGTTCTTCTGAGTATCTCAAAATTCAAGAGAAAAAGAGAGCAAAGCAAACTGTCAGGATGCTTGCTTTGCATTTCCATCTCCACTTCTGTATTTCAGCACCTGAATGCAGAAGAATTTACATCTGTAATAATAACAGTGTGATATGGCCTGTGTAAGTATATTTAAGACAGGTATAGTACTTAGGTGCCCAGTAGAAACTACTGGGAGAATGAAGAACTGATGCTCTCTGCTGTACTTCCTAAAATAGATTGACATAACTTTTCTAAATTAAAAAAAAAAAAAAACAAAACAAACACATAGGGATACCTAAAATTTTGGGGATGAGGCATAGTTTCATGCCTTTTATTCTGGAACTCTGCATTTATCTGCTTCATCTGGTGGAGCATACATCAAGTATCCCTGGGAGACAAAGTCCTACAGTATACAGATGTGCCTATTTTGGAAGCGGCTGGATCACTTTTCCCTACGAGGTCAGGGTTTTCGGACCAAAATAATAGCTCTACTGTTTGCTGTCCAGCTGAGAACAGCCTGGATTCCTTATTTTGCTCAACACTCTAAAATTAATCATAAAAAATTAAACTTCCCCCCACACCCCATTTTTAATTATTGGGGGAACAGGAGAGCAGGTAACATAGTCTCACATTACAACAATGACATTTTAATAACTATTTACAAAAAGACAAAGCTTATGATTTGTTGGCAGGCCTTTCCTTCATTCATTTACTTCATTTCTCCTTTCACTGGAAAGGAATTTCATGATAAAGAAACGGGAAAAAAGGTACGTGATAAAAGTAGAGCTATTCTGTTTGATTACTTTATATTCTTCCTCCGGACTGGATATTAAAACTCAGGTCCATCACCTTTACTTGCCAAATAATGCTGTTAATAATTGCCTTTCTTGCAGAAGAAAAAACAAAAAAGGAGGGTTTTTTTTCTGTTTTGGGGTCTTGAGCAGAAACATTTTAGAAGCTGTACTTTTAAATATACTGTAATTAAAGTTAGGAACAATTTTGTTCTCTAAGGGGGTCACTGGTTTTGGCTGGCATGGTGTTAATGTTCTTCACAGTAGCTAGCACAGAGCTGTGGTTTGGATTTGTGCTGAAAACTGTGTCGATGACACAGAGATGTGTTAGTTACCGCTGAGCAGCGCTTGCACAGAGCCAAGGTCTCTTCTGGCCCACCCTACCACCAAGTGGGTTGGGGGTCCACAAGGAGTTGGGAGGGGACACAGTTGGGACAGCTGACCCCAACTCGGTCATATGATGTTATGCTCAACATATAAAGCTGGGGAAAGACGCAGGAAGGCAGGGAGGGATGTTTAGAGTGATGGCGCTTGTCTTCCCAAGTCACTGTTAGGCATGATGGAACCCTGCTGTCCTGGAGATGGCTGAGCTCCTGCCTGCCCATGGGAAGTGGGGAATGAATTCTTGCCTTGCTTTGCTTGTGTGCATGGCTTTTACTTTACCTATTAACCTGACTTTATCTCAACCCCACAGGTTTTCACTTGTAACCTTCTGAGTCTCTCCCCCATCCCACCAGGAGGGAGCGAGCAGCTGTGTGGGGCTGAGCTGCGGGCTGGGGTTAAACACCGACACTCATAAAGAAGTAGCCAAAATAAAAGCCTTGGATGGAAATCCCAAGCTAAGGCGGTGAACCATCCAAAACCCTCTGCCAAATTCCCTTGATAATCCCTCTTTTTCCCCATTCTGATATTTAGCCTCTTGATTTAAAGTTTTTGTCTCTGTGGTTACTGTAGAAAAACCTAAAATGAGACCAGGAAGGGCCTATACAGGAAGAAACTAGGCATCCCAGAGTCATACGTTAAGTGATGGATGTCAGTGTGCTGCCAACTTTTGGGACTTGTGCATTCTTTTTATTCCTGAAGCTGATGATACTGAAAAATTAATCTTCAAACTCAGTCAAATGAGTTTTTATTACACATTTCCAGGCTTTGAATAATCCCTATCACAGAATATCACACAACTGACTTACATTCTTCTTTGAACATCAGTAAGTGTTGATATCCTTACTTCACCTTTGGGAAAGGAAGGTATTGCAGGGAAGCTAAAAATACTGCCAAAGCAGCTTGTGGCACAATAGGGAATGGTTTTTTGCTTCTGTACTGGCCACATTCACCTGCAGCAGGTCTGGATACTGCCTGCAACATCTTCCTCAGTCCATCACATCAGCAAAAAACCTGATCTCATCCAAGGACAGCAACAATCTGGAAAAATAAACCCCTTGAGTACACAGTGTGAAAAATTACAATCTAACCTGAAAGAAGAGAAATAAACCCCAACACTTTATTTTTACCAGAGTCAGAATCTAGGCTATGACAACTTCATTGGGAAGGGAAAAGAAATTAATTGGAACCTGTCACTCTTCCTCAATTATCCATCTACATCACAGAATCATTGAACCACAGAATCACAGTCTGGTTTGGGCTGGAAGGAATCTCAGAGCCCATCTAGTTCCAACCTCTGGTCATGGGCAGGGACACCTTCACTAGACCAGGTTGCCCAAAGCCCCATCCAACCTGAACTTAAACACTTTCAGGCATAGGGCTTCTACAACGTCTCTGGGCAGCCTGTGCCAGTGCCTCTCCACCCTCACATTAAAGAATTTCTTCCTAATGTCTAATCTAAACCTACCCTCTGTCATCTTGAAGCCACTGCCCCTTTTCCTATCACTGCACTCCCTGGTGAACAGTCCCTCTCCCACTTTCCTGTAGGACCCCTTAAGTATTGGTAGGCCACTATAAGATCTCCCCAGTCTTTCCTTCCCCAGGCTGAACAAGCCCAACTCTCTCAGCCTGTCCTCATAGGAGACGTGCTCCAGCCCTCTGATCATCTCTGTGACCCTCTTCTGGACTCACTCCAACAGCTCCATATTCACCATCCTGACTTAGAGGTGACAAGTTCCCTCAGGTTTTAAAGGCGTTTAGAAGAGAATGGGGTTTAATTACACCATTCCTGAAGAAAAAATAGAAAGGAGGGAGGGGAAAAAAAGTATCTGTAACAGATACTTGCTTATCAAAATGAGGTTTTATCTACATTATGCATAATGCATCTCTTAGTCCTAAAAGGAGCGAGCAGCTCTAGCAATGTTTGTGCAAAATGAATTATGAAATTCTTTTGAATAGTACCTGAAGGGAGCTTATAAGCAGGAGGGGATTCAACTTTTGAAAAGGGCAGATAATGTCAGGACAAGGGGGAATGGATTAAAACTAAAGGAAGGAAGGTTTAGATTAGATCTTAGGGGGAAGTTTTTTACAGAAAGAGTGGTGAGGTGCTGGAACAGGCTGCCCAGAGAAGTAGTGGATGCCCCGTCCCTGGAGGTGTTCAAGGCCAGGTTGGATGGGGCCCTGGGCAACCTTGTGTAGATCCAGGCCTGAGATTAGTGGCCCTGCCTGTAGCAGGGGGGTTGGAGCTCTATGATCTTTGGGGTCCCTTCCAACCCATGCCATTCTATGATTCTATGATTGCATGTAATACTGAGGGGGGTCCCACTAACAGATATTTCTGTGCGCAGGCACCAATGGCACATGTCTAGGACAGAGAAAGAGAATGCTGAAAGAGATGGAAGTGTCAGCCTCGTTAACTTGTAAACAAAAATGAAGTTTTTAGAAACAAGTATGTGCACAGGTATTTCATTCTATAAAAATAATAAAAAGGAGATGCTTCTGGTGAAAATAAATCTTAGGCAAGAGACGTCCTATGCCAATGTACAGACGTGACAGTGTACTTAGCACAGGATTCAGACAGTACAGATTGCAGTGCACAGGCACTGCACCTGACTGATACTGCTGGCTCCAGAAGAAACATGTTTATTCAAGCTATTTCAATTTTTGGAAGAATTCTGATAAATAAAAGTATGACAGTAATATTTTTGTAATTCCCTAACAATTATTTTATTGTCTATTCCAAGGAAAAAATCAGTAATGTACTTTTTTTTTTCTCTCCAAAATGTCCCTTTCCAGTATTTCTTGATAAGGCCTGAAAAAAAAACCCAAACCAAAAGTCAACTTTTATTCCATAACATTTTTGGCTGGGTTTTTTTCCCCAAAACATGTGTATTCCTGCGTTTCACAAGGGGTCTAGACACTGTGATCTCTACAAGTGTCAGTAGGCCTTAAATAAGAAACAATACACCAACTGGGCCCAGTTATGAAACTTCGTGGGTTTCAGTCCATCTCCCATTCTTAGTCTCTCTTCCCTGAAAACACCTCTGGACTACAAGACTACCAGAAGATACCACCCAGTAGACTGACTCCTTTGCACTGCTGGAGTTACAAGGAGGAGAAAAACAGATGCCAAGAAATACATCCGCAGCCTTTGAAGCTAGTTTGAAGTGTTCACTGAACAGTGGGAAATACAAAACCAACCCTTATAGAAAAAGTTGCCTTGTACTCTTCTTGATAGCATTTTTGGAGGATGTCTCTTTGTTAATGTTTTTATGATTTTTTAAAAAAATCTCTCTTTGATGACTCAGTAGGTATTTTCCCTGCTAATTTACCTTGATCACTACATCTAGGTGGTTCCTCACCTGGCAATACATCCAGAAGCTTTGAATGACTTCCTGACACTAGACAATAGCCTATGTTTTCACTCGGTCTGTTATATTTTAGTTAAGTGATTAGGAATCTATCCGCCCATCATCACTAAGTCCCAACACCGAAACAAACAAACATGAATAAATGGAAATGGATTGAGACCAGCCTAGGCAACAGGGTAATGCTGGTTGAAAGGGAGAACAACAGGCACCAGGCATCTGAACAGCCTCTTCTCTCTATAAATCTCTTAATACCAAATAACCCTCAGATAACCAAGCTGACGAAACTGATTTTAACTCTGCAGCCCTAGATTGCTAGCGTACCTCTCTGCACATAGTAATTCTTCAGTGACAAAAGTCATTTCTCATTGAAATTGAAACTAACATTGAAACACCCTGAGAGTTAAGAAAGGACACATAGATCTTACTGACATTTTCTGGCCTTATTACAGCTCATTCCCACCCCCTCCTCATCACCTGTAGGTTTGGAAGGGGATGCAGCAGGCATTGCTCTTGCTCCCTGCTGCAGTCAGTCACAGAGTTGAGCTCCAAAAGTGACTCCAGGCAGGGATGGAGTAGCTTGGGCTCTACTCAAGATCAAACCTCTGCAGCTCCAGAGGGACAAGACAAGGATGTGGGATCCCTGCCAATCATCCTGGGGCTCATGGGAAGTAGATGTAACCACCAAGTGTCTGACTTGGGAGGTGCAGCCCACCAACTGATGGGTGCTCCTCTGCCTCTCTAGTGGGAAGGCATGACGGGCAGAGGGCCTTCCGACCAAGCCTCAGCTGTGCTTCAGCTCCAAAGCACAAGTGCTGGCAATCAGCAAAATGTGTTGCTGACTCACCTCCACAGCTTTACATGGAGGAGGCAATAAATAGGAAGAAAAAGCTATTACACCATTTTCATGTGCCAAAGCAACACAGGTGTAAGGAGAAGTCTGGAAGTCCACCTAGCCGCAGGGAGCAGAGCACCCATGGGAAGGCCCAGGGGGACATCTCAGTATGGCTGTTGGTCTTGCCCAGGCAATATGCTCAGAAATTGTACTGCCCAGCTGGTACCTCAGTATTTCACCACAACGTGCAAAGCGCTTGGACTCTCACAGTTCCACCCCTTTTCTGCCTCCCCCAAAATAGAAGTAGGCAAATGAATATCCAGTCTAAAGAAGGGGATACCTGCATACGCCCAGGCTTCTCCATGACTGACCCAGTTTTGCACTTAGTAGGTCACTAAATTCCCACAGTCAGTCAGTCAGTCAGATCTGGAAGATCCATCACCAAAATTCAGTCAAACAGTTGGTTCCTATGAATTATCTCCCTTGATATTGGCCTATCAGATTAATTGGTACCAAGGGAAACACACATCAGTGACAGCTATGAGGTTGGTTAATTATGAAGGTATATCTGCCTTTAGCATGGTGTGATTCACATTTTAAAAATGCTTTCTTGGCAGCTTCTGTCTAATACTATAAATCTAAGCACAAGAATTCTGCACTTCACACTTTCTAACACAGTAAACAATAGTGATGTGAAACAAATCACTTTACATGCACTACTATAAGTTCATTTTTAACTAGCGGTGTTGTACCTGAGCTTCACATTTTACCTAATATTCCAGAAATTCATTAGTTGCCTTCAGGTGCAGAAAAACTCATATAAGAAGCTCAGGGTTTTGGTACATCACATTCAATTCTTTCCAGCAACACTTTGCAGAGAATTCATTCTCCACCTTCACGACCGTTTTGATGTGATTTATGTGTCTTTGGATTCTGAACTGTGAAATAATTTTCTAGACAGCTGAACCACATTTATCAAAAACATTAAGGGCGTTATCAAAAACAATACAAGACATGACATAATCACATATGCGCCTTCCCATGTCAATCAATTTCATACATTTCCCTTGCACAATACACATACACACTGCACCATGTGCAAACCCCTTCCGTGTAATCGCCCATTACCGTTGTGGTGATGGCACGTATCATAGCCAGCACAGGCAGGGAAATGCAGAACTTTCCATGCTTTGTTCAGGACATGTTCAGGCTTTAATCCATGATAACGATTGGGGATTTAAAAAAACAAAGAATTGCTTATGGGTCTTATGGCACGGGGTAACGGGCCAGCTACAATAAACCTGGATTCAACAGACGACAGGTACTCATTTTGGTACAGGTTCTGTGTGCTGTTCTCTTTTACAGGCTAAAAAGGGTTAATTTAGTTTCAACCAGAGCGAGACTTTATTTAAATGCATTATACTGATATATTAAACATTATGTTGAATGTGAATATATTAAGATATAGACATTAAATATGTCTTCTGATGAAATGGAGTCCAGGATTAGATGTCAGTCAACACCTGGATGTGCTTCATATTGTGCATGTGACTAAAATTATGCACAGAATTTTTAATTTGCAAACTCCGGACATCTGGCTGGCGTTCATGTCAAGCTGCACAGGGACCATGTAGATGCCAGCTCAGGCCTTCAACTGAGACTCAGTTGGTCTTGATAATATCCCACATGTGTTTTGCGCAGTTGTCCTTTCTGTGGGCCCGGCAGTAACCAGGAATAAGGGAATCTACAGGATCACACAGACCTCCTCTTGCTCTCACATCGCCAGGTCCATTCCAGCACCAGCAGCTCCTGTGGTACTGGTGAGGAACCACATCTGAATGTAAGGAAAGGAGCATAGAATAAATACCTCTTAAGAGGGTTGCACATTACCTCTGCAAAGGCTGTGGTGATACAAATGGATATAAAGCAATCCTTGCTAGGCTCATTCCTTTGAGGATTTTAGGCACCAGGAGAAAAGGTGATTTGTATGGTGACAGCACACAGAAACATCCTTACAAAAATGTCTTCCTCAGTTTTGACCTATACAGCTTCCTGGCTTTGCCCTCTCACTGTCGTCTTCGTTCTCCTAAGAACAATCCCTCCACATCCTCAGCACCTCCATCTCCTCTAGACATTATCAAATGGAAGCTGAAATCATTAGCAACTTAGGAGGAAATGAATGACCCTGCACCTGACAGCACAGAGGGCACAGAGCTCGAATCCCTGCGAGGTTGGCAGCTGCCCGCCCGCACGTCTCAGGGGCTGCCATTCAGAGCATTGCTATGCTCGTGACACATCCCGCCCATGCAAGACGGCAAGTTCTCTCTGAACCAAGCACACCATTCCCAGAAAATGCATTTAAAAAAGAGCATCCACTGTTTTGTCTGACCGGTATGAATCAGAGCCCATTTTCAAAGGCATGCTCCCAGCAAGATGGATTTGTTTTTCTGCATGATTTGAACTATTATTTTGACATTTTCAAGGGCATGAGCCGAGACGTTATTTAACCCAAAGATTTTAGGCACTGTTACAACATTTGCTATATCACTGAGGTCCATAATGGGAAGTAAGTTTTAAAATAGTAATAGAAGGTCACAGACAGTAGAATTACATTGCATAAGAATTAACATCACCAAAACCCATGCCGGAGTCTTCCCCCAGCTGGGATTTTCCAGTAATGGTCAGAGGAACAACCCCTGCCAGAGTGGGACCACCAGCTAGGGGGTCTTCACAACTGGTGTCAGGGGCTGGACGCCAGCATCACCTCCCAGAGTTGTTGCACAGCTAAGCAAGACTCTTAAGTGCAGGGGTCTCACACTTAGTCCTTTCCCTCTTTCCTTATTTTTTCTTTTTGTAGCAGCAGTTTTTGCCAATGTCTTCTAATCCCTGGTTCTTAGGATGTTTCCTGCCCCGCTTTCTACTCTGGCCCCTTGGGATCAGTCATGCAGCCTCGACTCCTCAGAGTCACTGTAACAGTTAAAATAAAATAATAAAAGCATAGAATTCTTAGGATAATTTTAATTTTTTTACTGCTCATTTTCATGTATACCTCTTGCTAGTCCCTGTTTTTCTCTAAATATTTCCACGTTGATGCCAAAAATGCAGCTGTTTTTAGCAAAGATACAGACCCAGACTTCAGCTAAAAAAGCCCAGGAGTTTCAGTAAAAAAGCCTCATAATTTTCTCAGGCAAAGCTGTAATATTACGGGCATTTAGGCAGGTTTAGTCTTCCTTGCCTGTTGTTGCAAATTGTTAAAAGCACACGTTTCTGAGTTTTGGCCCCAAACACTATTCGCACATGTATCTTGGCTTTATGGCAGCCAGAATTTATCCTTTTTTATTCTGCTAGCAGATAACTGACTTACCATTGCCATAAAAGGGACAGATCTTCAAGCACAATACAAAAATTCTTGGAATGTTTGAATCTACCCTCACTTAACTGATTTTTCCCATAATATGTGCACTATGCTTACAGACCATTAACATACTACTTCTTCTGCAAACCTCTGTTCTAATTCTTTACAGCCCCATAAGTCCATACCAGTGTAATTTTTCATCCTTATTTGGGTTTCATTACAATCTTAGAATTTGTTTCAATGCTTTTGGATTATCAGGTATTTCAACAGAAGCATTCAGTAGACTAGAAAACAAGTTTTCTTCCACTAGATAAACAACTGCACTAATAAGACCTAAAGAGTGACAATATCCAGTCAGCACATAGCTATCCAGTGAAAATGGACTAATTTGTTTTATCCCTTAGTTACAACTGAAACATTTGCCACGACAAAAAAAATTAAAAAAAAAAAAAAAAGCCTTTCTCATTTTGGTATTTGTATACTAAACTAAGGACCCCATAAATTATCTATTAAAATAGAACCAACTAATTGTTGTGGTTCAACCCCAGCCAGCACGTACAGCCACTTGCTCTCTCCTCCATTAGCAGTCAGCTGGATGAAGGATTCCAGATTCCATGCTTCACAGATGAGTATCTAGAGAAGTAATGCTCACGTAAGAACAGCATCGACTATATTGACCAATTAGAATACTCTTACCCACTAAACCATTTAGAAATGCTCTACCATGAGAACATGGTAGCAGTACATTGCTGCAGTACATTTTCATGTACAGAAGACGTAGAAGACACCTTGGCTAAAAGGAAAGTTGACAATCAGATCTCCCATGTAGCCTCAGAGATTATAAATCCCACAGCAGCTGAGACAAACGTGGGCCACAAAAAGGCCGGACACCGGTATTTAAGGGTGGTGGGGGAGATGCAGTGTTAGCTGCCTCAAGTAATTTTCTTCCAGCATATGCTAGGGAACATCGCCAGACTTCTGATACCTTTTACAAAGCTTAACATCTAAAACAGATTTGGGGCTTTCATTGCATCTCCATTGAGGGCACAACTCTTCTGCTCCCATACTAACAGCTGGACAGGGTTCTCCACTGAGGTGACAAAACATTACCTAAAAAAGTGTTTCTGTTTCCCAGTTATAGGGCTTGAAACATTCTTTAAGCAGGTATATGATGTCATCTGTTTTACAGGTAGGATAATTGATAGTTTGTCCCATCCTTAATCTACAAAAGGTTCTATCTCCTCCGAATGCAAAACACCTAACTCACAGGATGACTAGATTAGAAAAGACCTTTGAGCATCTCATCTACCCATCTTTTAAATACATCCAGGATTGATGATTCAATCCCCTCCCTGGGCAGCCTGTTCCACATCCTGACAACCCTTTCAGTGAAGAACTTTTTCCTAATGTCTAATCTGAATCTGCCCTGGCACAGCTTGAGCCCATTCCCCCTCATCCTATCACCTGTCTCTTGGGCAAAGAGACCAACAGCCATCTCTCTACAACCTCCAGAAAACTCGCTAAACTTTGAATTAAAGTATTCTAGTTCTCCCTACTAAACCTTGCAAATTAAACGCATTCTTGTATTTATAACTTTGGGAATTTCTTCCGCTGCTTCCCTCTCAGCCATCTTGAAAACCTTGATCTCAAATTGCTGCCTCTGTCACCGCTACCAGCAGATGAAAGCCACATAAAGATGAAAGAAAATTAATTATTACTTTGCAATTTGTTTACTCTGCACACTTAACAGCACTTTGTGTTTTGCCCTTTACATTGTTCTGTTGAAGATGCACACCCTTCCTCAGCCCCTGCCAGCAGCAGTAAAGGTGAAGGCAGCAGGATTGTGCACAGAGAGAAAAGGCAGAGGAAAGGGGGGGAACAGGGGATGTTTAGTTCTCCTCTTGGATCCACCCAAAAAACAAAAAAAAGCCTCCAGCCTACGTAAAATTCCATAAAAGTAGGTGAATAACTTTGCTTACGTTACACTTCCTATGACTTAAATTGGCACATTGCTGGAAAACCTTTCACCATTTGTTTCAGAACATGTGTGAGGAGAGCATCTTTTCGATAAGCTCCACGAAGGTAACATAAGAGAAAAGAAGGAAAAAAAAAAAAAAAGAAAAGAAGAAAATCCAGCTTATCCCAACACTTCTCTGGCTTCCCTCATTTCATCTTTAGCCACATCCTCTTTATTACATTACTGGAAGGCAATCCAGGCCAAGAAAAAGAAAATGAACAGAGGGTTTTTTGCGGGCTGTGAGGCAAGGCTGACTCATCTCCATCCCCACGGGTTCCCAGGCTGCCGGCTCCCACGGCACCTGCCACCCGCTCCCGTGCTGCTGCTGCTGCTGCTGCACCTTGCACCACAACTGCACCAACCTCGCTGCAACGCCCCAGCACAGGCAGAAAAGCAGGGCCACAAGTCTCATTTGAACCCCTAAGTACAAGCATTTGGACACTTGGCAAATCAAGAGGTGCAAAAGAGTACTTCAAGCCACCCCCTCTCCCCTACCCCATTCTCCTAAGGTAAGAAGAGTTAACGCAACCTTAAGGCTTACAGTGGCTTTTGCCCATATCAGAAATGCAATGGAACCAGGCACAATCCAAGAGGTTTCCTAAGAAACATGTTTTTGAGATATGGGATCAATCAAAGTGCTATTGAATGAACTCAGAGCAAAGCAAAGTGTTACAGAAGTATGAGGAACTGGAAGCTGAAGTGCTTATATATATTTATATATATATACATATATATAATGTAGGGTTTTTTTCTTTTCAATTTAGAAAGATTATCCAAGTTCACCCTCCTGTAAGATAATACCTCAGAGATAAAGGAAGGTTAAACACCCATCTTTTTTAGTCTTTGAAACATTTCCTGAAAACTGCTTAGCTAGATAGCTAGCATTTCTCTCCGTACTGAATAGGAGCTTAAAGCCAAAATGGACACATTTTTAAAAATTCAATCTTTCATCATCGTCTTTTCCATTTGGATCTGTCAGAGAGCAACAACATATAGTGGGGATTTTTTAATATTTTCTACCTCTATCCTTTATGAAGGCTACAGTTGCCTTTTTCTTTGCTGCCAGACACTTCAGATTAGAACGGTGTAAGGACAGTAACTGACATACTGACAACACTTTCATTTGTTCTGAACTTTGCTTCCACATTGTCCAAGACACTGCTATATAAAGACTCTCAGAGGGCTAACGCCACATACTTTTCTGATGTATTAAATCACCAAGAATAATTCCAGCCAGTCACAACCCAGAGAACTCAAAAATTTATCTTCCCACAAACAGCATGAAATCGCAGCAGCATTTCATACCTTCAACTTCCCAGTAAAGGCATGGGTTGCTATTCCAGTCAGGTCTTAGCCCATGCCCAAATTCTTCCCCTTGACCAAATGTTGCAAGGTGTTTAAGGGCCTTTGTGATAGGAGAGTCAACATAAATTCTGGGAAGGGAGATCTGTGTAACTTTTAAACACTGATGAAGCAAGTCAATTTATTCTCATGTCGAGGTTGTTGAATCTTCCTTTGTTTAGTCTAGTTCTATAAAAAGAACAATATTCATAAGCCTATCCCTAGAGATGGTTTCTGATACTTTAAAACAATTCCCTTAGCTGCCTGTAACAGCTAACCTACATTTCTCTGCAGGATTCCGGCAACTGACAGTATATACATCCCAGGCATTATATAACCTAATTATATCCCAGAATTACATACACTAAGCGGACGAGCCACAGTGAAACACCGCAGTAGCCCCACAGGCATTTGATACACACAAACATCCAGAAGCAAAAACTGTGCTACTTTGGGATGATGGGCCAGGAACACACTTGGCATGTGCTGACGCTCAACAGCTGGCCCCAGGAATGAAGTTCACCCAGATGAGCTCAGGGAGGCTCAGCGACTGAGCTCTGTGACGCAGCAGGTAGGCATTCAAAAACAGCCTACCCTTCTCAACTGACTCCAGCACGCCGTGCCAGAAGGGTGGAGAAGAGGTGGCTGGACCCTCCCTTGCCTGGCCGTTGCCTGGCAGCAGGACCTGAACCCATTTCCCTGTGAAGCCTTCTAGCCCAAGAGGTGCTTAACTTATTGGAAGTCACTTGCGTCTCCTTCTGGCCACATTTTCTGAAGTGACCATATATCCATCCTGAGTTAAAACCTGTCTGGGTTGGTTTGATGCGCTCTTGGTCTTGACAAGTTCTGAGGTCATGCAGGGACAAGGATGTCAGATGGCCTTAGGGGATAGGCCTCTCAGCATCAAAGACTGTAGCAGCCCTGGACTTGGAGCATGGCTGCAGAAGGCAGGTGCCCAACCCAGCCTTATTTCACTAGTAAAAGGATACTCAATGAAGAGCTGTCAGTTATTCACACTCAATCATACGATTTCTCTTCAGCCACACACCAAAACCCTAAGTCATTTATCTGCTCTCGGTTTATCTGCCTTGTACTTTTCCATCTCAACATACCACTTTTTTAACAAAACAGGAACAGAAAAATCATCCAGACTAGTTGGAAGCAACTTATTTTTCAGTATTGTCCTAGAATTGCATGTGTCAGACTGCAGTTCCAAATACAACTTTGAAATAAGGAAGAGTGACACAAGGAAGGCATGAGGGTGACACATCAGAGCTGCACCTGCCCAGCCACGGATGGGGTTTACCTGGGGACAGGAACCTCCTGGCCTCCCACCGGTGCATCCCTGGCTGCCACCATGTACTCATCTCAAACAGCACTGGTGGGATCAGCATGGCACTTGTGGAAAAAATGATGCATGTTTTCATCACTGGTTTGACCCACTTTCTCCTAGCAGCTGGAGAAGGTTTGCTCTCAGCTCTGGCTCAGTTCCTGTTTTGCTAATACTAGAAGAGGAAAGGGAGATGGGCTGGGATCCCCGTTGAGCCCACCATCAAGCAGCAGCAAATAGGGCACCACTTCCATTCCCCCCCAGTGTTACGTGGCAGCCAGCCCACTTGTGTCAAAGGCCACTGTCCCCGGGGCTGGAGCATGGCCAGAAGATCTTGCTCCGCTGCAGAAAGCATGGGGACCAGTGCTGCAGTGGCATCCACAAGGTACTGAAACATGAAAACGGGATTCCCCAGCATTGTCATCTCTCAACCATGCAGTACTAATGTTAGGAAACAGCCTTTCTTCAAAGGAAATGGCAGTCTGAAGAGTGTCAGAAATAAGAGCCCCTGCAGAGGTCCATCAAAATAAGCTGTTCCTGTAACCGCCTTGTGGGAAGCAGTCCCTCAGCCTGAGCTGGAAGCATCTTAATCTACTGCCCTGTCTTCCGTTCTGCTCTCCTTAAAATTTGGAGTCTCCCGAGAAGAACACAGAAGAGCACAAAACCCCAGATTAGCTATAATGAATTATATTTTAATTACAATTGTCGATGTAAGAAACGCTGAGCTTACAGTGCCGCGTCTGGGTGCATTTTATAGCGGCGCGTTACAACCTGTGGGAGCTGCAACAGAGCAGCCTCCTCCTCTGTACCAAGGCACGTGATCCCCACAGTGGCTGGCTCCAAGCTGGCTTTGCTGCATCAGATGCCTCTGCGAGAGAGCGATCCTTCCAAATCTCCTATGTATTACATCACAGATGCATTGGTGACAAAACCAATTTTTCACTCTGCCAGCCCTGTGACACTGCAGAATCGCCACCTCCAACACAGCACAATCTGCTTTCACTACGTTTGCATTCATAGGCACAGTCTCAAGTGTCACCTAGTTACCCCCTGTGCAACCATGATGCACGTATGAAGAAACATTTTTTCCTCTGAGGGTGACCAAGCCGGGCACAGGTTGCTCAGAGAAGCTGAGGAGTCTCCATCCTCAGAGATATTCAAAAACTGGCCAGGCACAGCCTTGAGCAGCCCACTGCAGGTGGCCCTTCTCTAAGGGGGTCAGACTAGGTGCCCTCTAAGGTGCCCTCCAGTCCAGCCATTCTGCAATGGAGGCCACAAAGCAATTAAGAATATGACAAGATCATGCCTGCACAAATAAGATTTTTTTTAAAAATTTTAGGTTTTTTTTTTTTTAATCTAGGTAGTATGAGCTATTTTGGGGAAGGAAAGAAACAGCATCATTTTTTTTCAGGAGACAAGCGGTTGCTCAGTTCAGCCTATCACTTAACAGCACTACATACAGCCTTGCCTACCACACAGTCCTCCGCTAACGCAACCGCTCTTCAAATATAAACAGTGGGAACACGTGTCTGAGGACAACGTGAGCACTGGGCAAGCTCTCCAACAGCAGAAGAGGTCCTGCCCAGGTGTACAGTGCATTACACCACCCAGCCACGCTCACTCTGGGCCATCGGGACCTTCAAAGGGCAGCCCCTTGACTACCACCCATGCCTGGTACGCGGCAGGCCAAGAGGAGTCCTCATCACCTTTTGGGTATTTGCTAGGGACAGGCAACAGTGTGGAGCTGGGGACAATGCCAATGGAATTGCATTGATTGAAAGGCCACCCATGAGCAGCTGGAAGTTTGTCTAAGGCAACAGAACTGCAAGGAGCTTAACTTCCACAGCTTACCTGTGTTTCCCGGTGGCGTATCAGTGTATCCACCAGCATAGCATAGAAAGAATGGTTAATTATGGGGATAACTTCCTCATATAAATAATATCTCCAGACTACATTTTTAGCAATCTTGATTTCAGTGAAACAATTTATCCAGCACATAAAGGGCACTCTAAAACACAGCCTCTTCAGAGTTGTTACAGAAGACCCGAAACTGATACTGAAGTTTGTATCTTCTTTTAAGAAGCACATCATCCCTGCCTAGTTCTCTGACTTTGACTGATACTCATGGTTTACACAATGGAGTCACTTTACAGCACAAGATAGGAAAGTATCTCACAGAAAGATACCTGTAGGAATACCATATTTAGAACTCAAATGTGAATCATTTACTTCAAAAGATTGTAATTAATTAAGATCAATTATATCCTGAAAGGGATACGGTTTAATCAGCTTAATGCCACACGATGGGTGAATCGCCTAAGAGGTGCATCAGCGAGTGATTTACAGCAGTCACAGTAAGCCTGATACTATCAGCCCAGGAGCAGCAGATGAGACATCAGAAGTTCTGTGCATTTCTTGCTTCAGCTGATTCAAGGCATACATGCTGTCCCCACGGTCACAAAGAGACCATCACTCATTGTAGAACCTAATTTCATCTGAAATATTTAAAATAACCCTTTCTCACACTTCCTTTACTGATTAAAATAATACAAGACCTTACATTTAGAGCAGGAAGCACAACAAAAATCCATCTGCCCACGGCTGCTCAAGAGTCTTGTGCACCCCTGGACTTCACAAGTATAGCATCAACCTAACCAAATGCAAGGCACCGAGGAGACAGGAGGAGATGACCTATTTCAAATTATTACGTCAGCTCTCCTTTACTTAGGGGTAGCTTCGGGAGCACCAGGGAAGAGAGTCCTTTAACTTAAGGACAGCGGATAGCTAATATCTCAGTGATAAAATTAGCTCCCCGAGCAAAACTTTCAGGCTACTTGCATACTTTCGATTTTAAAAGTTTGTGGCTGAATCTGCCTCCATCGGGAAAGGGGCCAAAACTCAACTTTAACCATTAACACCAGGTTCCTTCCTGGTCTCCAGCCCACTGACCATCGCGGGGGGTCAAAGGCAGCGAGCACGGTGCTTTGAATCCAAGCAACCAGACACTGCTTTTTTGTTGGCGGTTTGTTTGTTGATGGGCTTTTTTCCCCGATATAAGATCAGTGCGGGGTTTTCTTCTTGTTTTCTGTTTTTTTTACCGTGGAAACACAACTTTGTTACCTCCAAGTCCCGAGTGGGTGCGTGCTTTCCATCCCCTCCCCAGCCAGCGGCGCTCCTTGACGAGCCGTCGGACAGCAAAGCACTAGCCCAGTGCCCCACCAACAGCCCGTGGGGAGGTCGGGGCCCTTACATGCGGTGCTGCCCGCCCCCACTCCCCCTCCCCCCCGCTCCGAGCGCCCGCGGAGAGCCCGGCGAGCGGGCTCAGACCCGCGGCAGCGGCAGGGCAGCCGGGCATCCCCGCCAAGCCCACCTGGTTGCTCCACCTTTCCGAGAGCGGAGGCCCCGCGCAACTCAGGCAGGGGCAGAGAGCGGGGATGGGAGCTCCCGTCCCTGCGCTGCCCCATGCGGCCGCCCCGTCCTGTCCCGTCCCGTCTCCGCGCTTCCCCGGGCGAGAGCCCCGAGTGGGCACCCCGCCGCGTAGCCCCGGGGGAGCCGCCCCCCGCGTACTCACCGCGGCAGACACGGCGCTGAGCTCGGCGCTCAGCAGCAGCCCGAAGCCCAGCCAGAGTCGCATGCTGCCGCGCACCGCACCGCGCCGTCTGTCCCTGAGCGGCGGGGCGCCGGCGGCTTAACGTGGGGCTCCGCGGGGCCAGCCCCACATGCGCGCCTCTCCCCTCCGTGGCGGCCGCGGCGCCTGTAATGCCTCGGGGGCGAGGGACTCGCCGCGCCGTAACCGATGGGCGGCGGCAGCCCCCTCTCCTCCCCCCGGGCGGGGACCCTGGGAGGGCGCAACCTCACCCGCGCCCGCTCTCCGCGGTCGCAGTTCCTCCTCCCCCTTCTCCCCGCCGCGGGTGGGTGGCGAGCCGCCGG